>CM059186.1:133938138-133972196 GCA_030323885.1 Branchipolynoe longqiensis
TAGAGCGCAGGCCTCGCGTGAGGTAGGCCAGGAGTTTGGGTTCCCAGTCGAGTCAAAACCAATGACTTATAAAATTGATACTTGTCGCTTCCTAGCCTGGCACTCAGCATTAATAGGATAGGACAAGGACTGGTTAGCCAGTGTCAGGATAATGTGACTGAGTGGGGATATCAGGTCATGGTGCTGGCAGCCTGATTTCCCAGTGGGGCAGCAGTATAAAGTCACCATGAGTGCGCACTGTCACAAGTCGGTACCCATCTTGATATGACTTTAGATGTTGTCACAATGTAAAACTACAACCAACCAACGCATATACATGTATGTATGTATGTATGTATGTATGTATGTATGTATATGTATGTATGTATGTATGTATGTGTGTGTATGTATGTATGTATGTATGTGTGTGTATGTATGTATGTATGTATGCATGCATGCACGTATGTATGTATGTATGTATATAATTAGTAGTACATGGTGTTTCGATCAGGGAAATGGGTTCAGCGAGGTTGTGTTATTGTTTCAGGGAGTGCCGGGAGTTCCGGCTATATCCGCTACAGTAAAGAGGTGGCAACCAGATACCACGCACCCGGCGGATGGCGATAGGACGTTAACCTCCACACACCGAGATGACATTTAGAGTGTTTATATTACGCCACGCCACCCACTCCCCTCCTCCCCCACATCCACTCACATCCTCCCACCTCCATCACCAAAATCACCACTAACAACCCATCACTACCATCCATCCCCATCTCCTCCACCTTCCAACCCCACCGCCACGCCCTCCCCCCCTCCCTTCCCACACACACATTCCACCCCACCTACCTCTTTACTCTCACCACCAAGATCCCGTCCTACCCCACATCATATGCTCTCTACCCTACACCCATATCCCCAATATCCAACCCCACCCCACCTCACCCCACCTCAATACCACCCCACCCCCACCTTACACCACCCCCACCCCCACCCCACTTACCACCTCACCCGACCTGGCAACTTGAATATCACCGTCCACCCCAAACCCCAATCCCACACCTCCACTTCAACCCCATCTCCACCCCCCACCCACTCCCACACCCAACACTCCTTGCTCACAATACTTCACGAACATCACAATAATGTATCGACATGGTTGCAAATCACGGTTGGTTGGGTGGTTGGTTGTTGGAGTTTGACGTCCTGGCCACATCTAAGGTCATATCAGGACGGGTACCGACTTGTGACAGTGCGCACTCATGGTGACTTTATAGTGCTGCCCCACTGGGAGAGCAGGCCACAAGTTACCATGATCCGATATCCCACTCAGTCACATTATCCTGACACTGAGCCAACCAATCCTTGCCCTATCCTAATAATGCTGAGTGCCTGGCTAGGAAGCGACCTGTATTAATTTTGAAGTCATTGCTTTGACTCGACCAGGGTTCGAACCTGTAGGTCCGAATCCCATGATCTACCAAAAAGGGAACGGACGTTCAACTCATTCGACCATCCCATCTGCAAATCATGGGAGACCAGACGGGACGGCCGAATGAGTTAGAGCATCCGTCTCCCATGGTGGTAGATCGTGGTGTCATGAGTTCGAACCCTGGTCGAGTCAACAATTGATACTTGTCGCTTCCTAGCCTGGCGCTTGGCATTATTAGGATAGGACAAGGACTGGTTGGTTCAGTGTCAGGATAATGTGACTGAGTGGGATATCGGGTCATGGTGCCAGTGGCCTGGTTTCCCAGTGGGACAGCACTATAAAGTCGCCATGAGTGCGCACTGTCACAAGTCGGTACCCGTCCTGATATGACCTGAGATGTTGCTAGGACGTAAAACAACAAACAAACAAACAAAAAGCATGGGATCAGTCAATGATAAACTTGTCAAGTGCGTGTGGAGTAAAGGGTTCATTTGGAGGTTTTAATGGTTAACGCGGCAAACAGCTGGGAGTAGTTACTTCAGCATCTAGTGTTTACAAATAACGCTGAATGGCACTTAAGTATCCAGAGAAAATAATCGCCCGCTCCTCAGAAGATGTCGTCTGCGGTACGCGCGGTGTGGGATGGGGACGCTGGTGCTTCCATTGGTGAGCTCCACTTCAGTCAAGGGCATGTGATACTGAGCATGCAGTGAGGAGCTTGGGCTAAGTCCACATCAACATATGTATGTACGTACACATACACTTGGTAGCACATGCTAAGTACACACATATATACATATATACACATAGATATATAACATGGGCTAAGTACATGTATATATACACATATGCACACATAGATATATATATAGCAAACAGTGAGTAGCACAGGCTAAGTACACACACATACATATACATATATAGCATGCACTGGGTAATGGTGCAGTCACACTATGACGCTTCTCGCCGGCGACCTGGCGACGTGTGGTGTTTTTGGGCGAAAATGGCTGAAATATCGAGACACGCTGGGGGCGTGTTATGCGCGCGTCGGTACATGTCGGTACATTATCTTTGACGTTAACGATCGGCGCAAAACGCAGGCGCGCGTTCCCTGTCGCCCAAGGTTTTAAGCATGTAACAAAAAAAACAACGACCGCCAGCGCGTGCAAATATATGGGTAAGGACGTTAGGCGCGCGGCGCGATGCGTTGGACGCGCCGGAATAACGTTATGGGGGCGCGCACGCGGGAGGGTCGTTGCTCACACATTGCGGCAAACTGGGGTATTTTGTTTTACGCCCTAGCAACATTTAAGGTTAGATGAAGACGTGGCGCCAAACTTTTTTTTTTTTTTCCCCCAACGCATCGACACACGTTGGCCGCACGCGCATAATGCGCCACACTGACGCCGATCTTTTTCCCCAAACCACCGAAAAGTTGGACGTTTCTTGACGTGCAAGATTTTATTTTCAACGCTGACGGGTCGCCGGGAGAAGCGTCGTAGTGTGACTGCACCATAACACAGGCTAACTACACACATATACATATATACACATAGATATATAACATGGGCTAAGTACACGTATATACACATATACACCCATATATATATAGCAAACAGTGAGTAGCACAGGCTAAGTACACACATATACATATACATATATAGCATGCAGTGGGTAACACAGGCTAAGTACACACATACACATATATACACATAGATATATAGCACGCAGTGAGTAGCACAGGCTAAGTTCACACATATATACATATATACATATACATATAGTATTTTGCGGGCAGCCGAAAAAAGTTTGGATTAACCGATCGTTTGGTTTAACCGAGCTTCGTTTAATGGAGTTTTACTGTATATACACAAAAAACAATAATCATAGTTTTCACATACATTGTATATTACATCTGCAATACACAGTTACTCAAAGTCAAAGCCAAACCCGGTTAAACCAATGATCGGTTAATCCAAACAAATTTCTAAGGTCCCTTCAAGTTTGGTTAAACGGGGTTATACTGTATCTGCTTATGCATTTGCTCAGGATAAACTGATTTGCTTTTTACATGGTGTTTCATAATCCCAATAGAATACATATTGATTTGAAGCAAATGTCCTGGTGTTTTCAGTGTAACCATTTTTGTGTTGTTTTGTGTTAATCATTACAATGGACAAAAAAAAAGAAGAGTTATCACCTTTTGAGACAGGCTTGTATATATATATAAAGTTGGGCTACGGAAAAGGAGAGAGACAAGGAGGTGATGGGTAGGACACTTTATTTGCGTCATGGCTAAGCATAATACAGGCTTACCGGTAAAAATTTGAAAGCAGGACAAAGACTGACTGCCCGGGACGCGCAATGGCCGGAAATGCCCGGTGGAGGCGCTGGCATAGGCAAGGACCGGGGCAAATACGGGCAAGTCAGCGATTGGACAATAATAAGTAGAGAATAATCGTAATAATAATATCGATAATCATGACAAGAGCTCCGCCCCTTTTATATACGCATAATAGATTATACTCTCTCTCTCTATATATATATATACATACACATGCCGTGAGTAGCATGGGGCACGCATATATAGCATGCAGGGGGCAGGGTGAGTTAAGAACACACAGGCCTATGCACAAATATAAATAACACGCAGTGAGTATCATGGACTAAGTACACACGCATATATACATAGTGAGTACACATACACACTGCAAAGTAGGATCTGCGTAAGATAACATTGTGGATTGTTTAAGCCCCAGTCAGACCTCAGCAGATTGAGGAAACAGACAGAAACCGGACACTGTCCGGTGAAATACGCCAATGTACGGTTGATATACGGTACCCATCCGGCGTGTCCGTTCTATCTCCGGTGGTGTCTGGTGGTGTCCGGTACAAGTTTTGAATATGCACAAAACTTGTACCGGAATCCACCGGACTCACATGTACGGTTGGTGACCGGTATAATTCCGTTTAGTCTGTATTGTCCATTTCGTGTCCGGTACCCATCCGTTACATCTCCAGTTTGCTTCCTGCCAACTCCATTGACGGTGTTTTTTTTTGTTTTTTTGTATTTAGTTTTTTTTTATTGCGGGAATTCGGTCAGTATATGTTTTATGCGTGTCCGTGAACAATCCGTTACGTCCGTTTGACATTCGGTTTTTGTCGGTTATCGTCCGGTGGCTATTCGTTAATGTACGTTCCTTGTCCATTTAGCGTTCGTTTCATCCGGTACATTTCAGTACATTACGGTACATTTTGACACCTGACACCAACGGACTAGACAATTCTTTGTCCGGTGGTGTCCGGTGGTGTGTGGGTGTGATGTATAACGTATTACAAGTATAAAGATACGTAAGGGAATATTACTTATTATGATTATTGTTATAATACATAAGATGCAACACTTTACCAGTGGCACCATCTCGGCCCACCTCACCTCACCTGGATGTTGACCAGTGTCAGTCGCACCGGAAGATTTTTATATATAGCATGTATAGATAAATAATATAGCATATATTTAGCACGTATGTATGACATGTATATTTGTTCATTTTATGAGTGTGTGTGTGTGGGGGGGGGAGGGGGGGTGTAGCAGACAGCATAGCAATGGTGAGCCCAACATTGATACTCATTTTTTCAAATTACACTAATTTACCGGCCCGGGCGGAATGGCCGAATCTGTAAAAACTGCTGAATTCTCGTGCGGAAGGTAGTGAGCTCGAATCCCGGCTGAATAAAACCAAGGAATCGCTCGTTACCTAGCCTGGCACTCGACATTACGAGGATAAAGCAATGATTTAGTTTGCTCGGTATAAGGATAACGTGACTAAGTGGGCTTTTGGAATATGGTGCCAGTGGCCTGGTTTCCCAGTGGGGCAGCACTATAAAGTCGCTGCCACAAGTCTGTATCCGTTCTGATATGACCTTAGATTTTGTTAGGATGTAAAAACCACAACACAACGAAACGGAAGCATTGTCACCGTATTGGCCCTTCTAAAACCAAATTGTAAATAATTGTGTTATATCATTATTTTATTGTACAACACCTTAGAAAGCCGTAGAATAGTGAAGGGTCCTCGATTAAATTTAGATTGTTATTATAATAGCAATATCCGCAGGCAGTTTATTTGTTGGGGTTTTACATCCGAGCAACATCGATGGTCATATCAGGATGGGTACCGACTTGTCACAGTGCACACGCATAGCGACTTTATATTGCTTCCCCACTGGGGGATCAGGCCATTGACACCATGAACAAATATCACACTCAGTCACATTATCCTGATACTGTGCTGATCAGTCCTTGCCCTGTCCTAGTAATGCCAAGCGCCAGGCTAAGTAGTGACAAGTATCAATTTTGTAAGTCATTACTTTGACCCCGGTCGGGTCTCAAACTCCTCGCCTTCCGCATGGACAGCCTGCGCTCTAACACAATTCGGCTACCGTGTTCGGTACATCCGCGTGCACCTCTCACATGATTCACCCCCCCCCCCTCCCATTTACTCACACCTCACCACACACACCTCACCACAACACACACACGCCTCATCACACAACACACACATACACACACGCATATATACACTAAACATCGGGTGCCGACGCCAGGCCTCCCAGACTCCGACACCTCAAGTTAGGACCAGACGGGATGGCCGAATGAGTTGAACGTCCGTCTCCAGTTTTGGTAGATCGTGGGGTTCAAACCCATGGGTTCGAACCCTGGTCGAGTCAAACCAATGACATAAAAATGCATATGTGTTGCTTCCTAGCTTGACACTCTGCATTAATGGGATATGGCAAGCACTGGTTGACTCAGTGTCAGGATAATGTGACTGAGTTGGATATCAGATCATGGGGCTTCTGGCCTGGTGTCGCACTGGGGCCGCATTATATCATTGCCATGAGTGCGCATTGTCACAAGTCAATACCCGTCCTAATATGACCGTAGATGATGCTAGGATGTAAAACAACAAAAACAAACAAACAGATGTTGCCAGGTATGTTTGTTTGTTGTTTTACACCCTAACAACATTTAAGGTCATATCAGGATGGGTACCGACTTGTGACAGTGCGCACTCATGGCGACTTCATAGTGCTGCCCCACTGGGAAATCAGGCCACCAGCACCGTGACCTGATATCCCACTCAGTCACATTATCCTGATGCTTAGCGAACCAGTCCTTTCCCTATCCTAGTAATGCCAAGTGCCAGGCTAGGAAGCAACAAGTATAAATTTGTAAGTCATTGGTTTTACTCGACCAGGGTTCGAACCCACGATCTCATGGGTTCAGATCCCCAGATCTCCCAAAACAGGGGACGGACACTCAACTCATTCGGCCATCTTGTCTGGTCCGATGTTGCCAGGACATAAAACTGTGACAGCCAACCAACCAACCTCGAGTTAGGACAGATCCGGGGCCTGAGTCCACATGGTGGGCTACATCTGTAAAACACGTGAAGGACACCGCAACGCTCGGGCACCGCGGTAATGAAAACCGACTGTCGGGTTGATGGGCTTTGAGGGTTGGGAGTTTGGGGTTAGGGGTTGGGGATTTGGGTGGGTGGGTGGGTGGGTGGGTGGGGGGAGGGGTGCAGCGGGGGTGCAGCGGGTCTCTCGGTCAGTAGGATTGTGTGCTAAGTAGCCCTAAATCCGTGATCAGGACACGATTATTGCGGCTGTACCCAGTAGCGATTCTATGGGTTTGGGGTCTAATGAGAGAGTGGAGGGGTGGAGGGGGGGGGGCGGTATTTAGTGTGTGTGTGTGGAGGGGGGATTTAGTGTTTGGTGGCGTTCTCTGTGGCGGAGTGGTTAGAGTGTCTGACTTTTTTCTAGGTCAGACTCCTAATCTGAGGGTCGGCGGTTCGATTCCCCGTGCCCCCAGCTCTGCCAATTTGGATTTCCACCGCTGTGTATAACTTACAGCGTCATCAAAGGCAGGTTGCTCTCATACCATGTCTATAGCCGTGTTCACACGGGGAAAAAGTAAAGCGATTCAGCCAAGGCGAATACTGGGAGTCGAATTAGCGGCTGTTCACACGGGCAGTACTTGGGCCGGAAATCGATATCTGCGCATGAGCAAGTCCAGTCTGACCAGCGCCAGTTTTCGGTTAGGCGACGTCACCACGAGAGAGTGGGTTCGACCTAGATATGTATGTACTGAATCATATTGGTTTGGAACAGTCAAAACTTCTGCTGGGCAGTGAAACCCTAAAAATAAATGATGAAAAAAATATCTGTGCCCAGCTAGCGGTTTCATAGACTAAATTATATAATATGCGCTTTTGATCGACCGGAAAGTGTGACCTCCTTAATCCGCCTCAGTGTGTCCACACGGGCAAAATAAATCGATTCACAGAAATCGACTCACGTAATCGACCTCCACAAGTGGTTTACAGTATTGGGATCACAGAAATCGATTCAGCCCTAATTCGACTCAGACGTCCGTTCACACGTGAAATGTGCGTCGAATTAGGCGAGTCGATTTCTACGAATCGATTTACATTGCCCGTGTGAACACGGCTTAAGTGGTGTGGGAGGTTAAAAATCCCTTGGGTCGGTAAAAGTGTAGGCTCGGGCTTTCTATCGACCAGCAGTGGAGAGGGGAAGACCAGTTGTTCGTGACTGGGATTTACCCTGCTTGGGACAACTAATGTACCAAAAAAAAAAAGACAAAAATGAGAGACAAATAAGTGTTCACACTTCCTGTCTACCATTCTCTATATCGTGGGGGTGGGGATGTTTGGTGTGCATGGGAGGTGGTGGTGGAATTGTGGGTATGTGGGACGGGGGGCTGAAGTGTGTATGTGTGCGATAAAGGAGCAGAGGTTGAAGGTCAGCATGGCAATTTGATTGATTGTTTGGCTTGGGGTTTTACGTCTTAGCAACATGTCATCTTTAATCAGGTCATATACACCAATTTGTGGCAGTGCGCATTCATGGCGGCTTTTATTGTGCTGCCCTACTGGGATACCAAGCCATAGACCGATATTCTACCCTGTAAATGAAACAACAAATCCTTTTGCTCTCTCCTTTAGTATGTGTTAAAACACACACACAAACACTCTAAAGGCCTGGTCACATAGCCGTTAGTGGACGTAGTGATCGGTAGGATCGATTAACATGGGTCAAACGTGGTGTAAGTATGTTAAACTATGTTGAAATACGTTAAGGTGCGGCAGGTTTTGGAACGCATAAATACGTTACAGTATGGATAAATAAGTTATGGTATGGATGCCAGTACATTCAACTATGTTCAACTAAGTTCAACTATGTTCAACAAGGTAGCCTCCATTATGTTCACCTACATCCACTAACGGCTGTGTGACCAGGTCTTCATCCAAGTAAGCTAGAGTACACTAGCGTATGCTAGAGTACGCTAGAGTACGCTAGAGTACGTTACCATCACGGATACAAATTCAGCCTCTAACATACCGCTCTTTCATGAAAATGGCGGCGCTTCCTATCCGCTAACGTATTCTGACTTCCTGGGATATGCGCCACCGTTAACCATATCTCATGTTCTTGGGCCCAGTTCCAAATTAATATTGCTACCTGGTTACAAGGTTTGGACCAGGCCCCTCCCATATTACGAATGTAAGCCATCGCTGTAGTGTTATCTGTTAACACTCTAACATGAAATTTAGGTATGCGCACATACAGGCTGTTAGACAAAATAATATATATATATACCAAGAAAATAAAAATAAACTAGCATAGACTACTAACCATACTAAGCAACCAATTACCTGCTACTGTAATACAGGCAATCAAATACCTTATCAGCTACTACTGTGTGATAAGATAACTCCACCACTACAGCTGGCCAGCATTGAAAATAAGCCCGAGTGCTATGGACAGTATAAACACAGACTCAATAAAAAAATAAAGGTGAGAAGTAAAAATTGTCATCACTAAACTTGACATCGCTGTCCATCTCCTTGACAACCGAGTCTGTGATTCCTTTGATCCCCGTAAACTTCTCGCCGAGCTTAGTGATAACCTCCGCTCCCTGGGCTGCGACTAGCCAGAGGCTTAGTACCGAGGTAAAATAGTATAGTTATACGAATCTTACCTGGGTACAGATGATGGATAACTCTTGTTTTCCCGCGGTACAAGCCTCGGTCTCCACTACGTTCAACTACGTCCACTAACGGCTATGCGACCAGGGCTTTAAGCTCACACTATACAAAACGAAAACTAAACAAACAACAACAAAAGGAATCACATTGTTGCGCATGACCGCTTATCGTTCCGCTCCATTGACCACGGACACGGACCGATCCCTGTGGAACGAAAGTGACGTCCTCACACAACTCTGTAACCCCGGGTCACGGCAGGGGTCGGCGGTGTTTTAAGAACATGGTCGCGGCACGGACCCGACGCTATAAACGTCGCGACGGCCACATAAGACAGCGACCGGGTGGGACGGGGTGGAACGGGGGTAGGACGGAGGGGAGTGGGAGGGGGGGGACGAAGTGGATGGGGTGGGTGGGGTGGGGGTGGAGCGGGATGGAACGGGACGGGGACGGGGAACGGGGTGGGACTGAGTGTGGTGGGTGTTAGGACGGGGGGGGGGGCGTTGTGTGGGGGGGGTGGGTAGGTTAAGTGGGTTGAGTGGGTGGGACGGGGTGGGGCGGGGGATGGGGGTGGTGGGATGGAGTGGGATGGGGGTATGGGGTGCAGAGTGGGATAGGGGTAGGACAGGTTTGGTGGAGTGGGATGGAGTGGGATGGGATGGGATGGGGCCGGACCGGGCTGGGACGGGGTTAGACGGGGTTAGGGCCGGGTTGGGACGGGGTTAGGGCCGGGGTGGGACGGGGTTAGGGCCTGGGTGGGACGGGGGTGGGGGTGGGATGGGACGGAGTGGGAGGGGGTGGGTCGGGGTGGCCACCCGTGGTGCATCATGGGATGGGTGCCATAAGAGGGTGGTGCTTGGCCTAACTCTTATTATGGTCTGATCTCTAGCTGCCTGTTACTGTCTCTTGTCTATTTCTGCTCCTCTGTCTCTTTCTGCCCCTCTCTCCGTCTGCTCTTTCTTCCTCTCTCTCCATCTGTCTCTTTCCCTCTCTCTATCTCTTTCTTCCCATCTCTCTATTTCTTCCCAGCTCTGTCTCTGGGTAAATGAGTAGTCTCAGGTGATTGCATGTGTGCGAGTGAATGAGTGTGTGTGAGGTGTGTGTAAGGTGTGTGTAAGGTGTGTGTGTAGGGGAGTGGGGGTGCACATATGCACAGAGCCGGGGATGAACAAGGATTGCGATTGAACGCAAAGACACCTCACAACCTGGGGCCATATGCAGGAGTCAGTGTTAGCGGCGTTTGGTGTTAGAGCCTTTTACCGTTTAGCTATCACCTACGTCGGGAACTGTGTCAAGTCGTATGCAGGAGCGCGTAACACTTTCATTATAGCTAAACCTGAATTTATTTATAGATTTGGGAAATCCCTCTGCGTCTGTACCCATATATTAGGCTTAAATGTATTAAATGCTATCATATTTAACAGAATTAAATACGCAATAAGTGAACTTTGAGGAAATTAACCCTAAATTCGAAGCAATATTAACGCTGCCTCCGTAACAGCGGCAATATTAATATTTATATTTTCGAATCGACGAGCGTAAAGTAAACAAATCGCTAATACATTGCCGCCAATGTGGAGACGTCGGCCAGTATGGATGTCGACGTCGACATGGCGGTCGCGACGGCGGCAATTTGCTTACTTTACATTCGTTGATTTGACACTATTAATATCGCCGCCAATGCGGCGGTAGCGTTAATCTGGGTTCGCTTTTATGGTTAAATTGATCAAATTTCACTTATTGCATATTTAATTCTGTTAAATATGATAGCATTGAATAGATTTGGCGACAACCTTACGCTAACACCGCCCGTAAACGTCATATGAAATGGGGTTAGTGTCGCGGACCTTAAACGCATGGTGTTAGGCCTAACACTGCTCCATGCATACCAACTTTTCGGCGCTAAACCAGAAATCCCTTCTAAACGCGTTTTGGCTCGCTAAGACCTCGTCCTGCATATGGCCCCAGGTCACCTCCCATCCCACCCGCTCCCTTCTTCTCCTCTCCCCCCTCGCCCCATCTCCTCTCCCCATTCCCTCCCCCCTTTCCTCTCCCCTCCCCTACCCTCTCCTCCCTCCACCCCTCGTCTCCCCTCTCCTCCCCTTCCCCTCCCCAATATTCTCTCCCCTCCCCCCCCCCCTCCGTTCCTCTCCCCTCCTTCTCTCCAACCTCCCCCCTCTCCCTAACATCTCCCCCAGCTCCCCTCTCTAAAACCGCTATCACCCCCCCTCACCCCCACCACCATCACTACCACCACCCCACCACCACCACCATCCCCACCACCCTATCCCCACCCCCCATCCCCCAACCACCGCCACCCCCAACCTCTATCGCCACTACCACATCTCACCGCCACCCTCTGATATGACCTTGGATGTTGCCAGGACGTAAAACTCCAACTCCAACTCTAACTCCACCCCACTCCCACCACCACACCACCCACTACCACCATCACACCACACTCCCACTACCACCACTACCGCCACCCCCACCACCACCACCCTCTGATATGACCTTAGATGTTGCCAGGACGTAAAACTCCAACTCCAACTCCACCCCCACCACCCACACCAACACCACCACCTGATATGACCTTAGATGTTGCCAGGACGTAAAACTCCAACTAAACCACCACCCGGTCAACACCCCCACAACCACCACCCACCCCCGCAACCGGCCAGCCATCTGGAGAATCCCAGTCAGGGTGGCGACCAATGTCTGCGAGTAGCGGACCGAGTTCCTCGCTCCAGGCTCCGGAGGCGACCACTCCGTACATACGTACACCTGGGCCGAGGTTCAGGGTACACCTCGAAGGCGCCTCGGAGACGGCTGCGCGACGTCCTTTTGGCCAATTTGCGTTCAGGATGGCCCCTCGGAGTCGACTTCGAGACCTTTCAGGTGGGAAGCAAAAACCTAAAAAAAAAAAAAAAGTGCCTCCAAAATGGCTATGCGTTTCAGTGGTTTCATCCAATCAGAGCTGTTCTTTTCAATTGCAAATGGCTGCACGCTATGAAGGCCGTCATTTTCGAGGCACCATACAGCTAAAGTAGTTCTTACTAGTTCTTACTAGCGCGAGGTCCAGAATTTGTCTGAACGCGGGATAGGGCGCGGCGAGTCGCCTGCCTTGCACACCGCGTGGTGTCGCCACTTGGCACCCTTGAATCCCGCTGACAAAACACTTGTTGCTCCGAACGTTGGGCATCGGCGCCGAACACGTGGTGACACTCAGTGTGAGTGTGGGTGTGTTTTGTTCGTTTTGTTGTTGTTTTACGTCCTAGCAACATCTAAGGTCATATCAGGATGGGTACCGACTTGTGACAGTGCAAACTCATAGTGACTCTATAGTGCTGCCCCACTAGGAGACCAGGCCACCAGCACCATGACCTGATATCCCACTCAGTCACATTTTCCTGACACTGAGCCAACCAGTCCTTGCCCTATCTTAATAATGCTGAGCACCTGGCTAGGAAGCGACAAGTATCAATTTTAAAATCATTGGTTTGACTCGACCAGGGTTCGAAACCCACGATCCCATGGTCTACCAACATGGGAGATGGATGCTCTAACTCATTCGGGCATCCCGTCTGGTCAGTGTGGGTGTGAGTGTGAGTTGCACGCGATACCGGATGTCGGACGCCGGACGTGCAGCGACTAGCGTATTGTATGCATAGGCTGCGATGGACGCCCTGACCTTCTGGTGCCTGTGCGTGCACATCTCTCACGTCACTCGCGTCACTCACATCACTCGCATCACTCGCGTCACTCGCGTCACTCGCGTCACTCGCGTCACTCGCATCACTCGCGTCACTCGTGTGACTCGCGTGACTCGCGTCACTCGCGTCACTCGCGTCACTCGCATCACTCGCATCACTCGCATCACTCGCATCACTCGCGTCACTCACGTTGCTCACGTCACTCACGTCACTCACGTCACTCACGTCACTCACATCACTCACATCACTCAGTCACTCATGTCAAGCACTTCAAGCACTTCAAGCACTTCAAGCACTTCAAGCACGTCCTCTCGTCCCGTCACAGTGCGCATGTGCACACATGACCCAGGTCACACTACTGCTGCTGCTACTGCTGCTGCTACTGCTGCTACTACTGCTGCTACTGCTGATGCTACTACTGCTACTGCTACTGCTGCTGCTGCTACTACTGCTGCTACTGTTGCTACTACTGCTGCTACTGCTGCTACTGCTGCTACTACTGCTACTACTGCTGCTGCTACTGCTGCTACTACTGCTGCTACTGCTGCTACTGCTGCTACTGCTACTACTGCTACTGCTGCTACTGCTACTGCTGCTACTGCTGCTACTACTGCTACTGCTGCTACTGCTGCTACTACTGCTGCTACTGCTGCTGCTACTACTGCTGCTACTGCTGCTACTATTACTGCTACTACTGCTACTGCTGCTAGTACTGCTACTGCTGCTACTGCTGCTACTGCTGCTGCTACTATTACTACTGATGCTACTACTGCTACTGCTGCTGCTGCTACTACTGCTACTGCTACTGCTGCTACTGCTACATCTGCTGCTGCTACTGGTGCACTACTGCCGCAGTTAAAGCGGCTGTCAAACATCATTGGATTGAGCAATGGACAGAATTGTCTAGTCTGGTGGTGTTCGGGTGTGATAAGTATCAAAATGTATTAAAATGTGTCAAAATGTTGTGATATTGTGTCAAATGCCGCTGGATGAACAGACATGAAACGGACATGAAACGGACACGAAACAGACATAAAATGGACATAAAACGGACATCAAACGGACATGAATGGATAGCCAATGGACGAAACAAACTCAAACCAGACAAGAACCGTAGACGTCAATCCGGTGGCATCCATTCCTAGTTTTGTGCATGTTCAAAACTTGTACGGACACAAACTGGACTATCAACGGACTGTGTTTGGTTTCTTTCCGTTTCCGCCAATCTGGTGATGTGTGACAGCCGCTTTATGCTGCTACTACTGCTACAACTAGCCGAAACAAGCCTACCATTAGGATACCTATCTTACCTAATTTCATAAATCATATAAAATTAGTGCTCCCCGCTCAGCCCCTCATACTCCCCACTCACCGCCCACCCTCTCACCCATACAAATCAAGCAACTTACCCACCCACCCCCAACCCCACCACGCACCCCCATATGACTAAACACCACCTCATCAGAGTTACACCACGGTGGTAACCGTCTTCAACGCCCGGTGTCGTGTGGGCATGTTCCCGGCGACTGTGCTATTACTATCAGTATTAGTTCCAGAGGGATCCGTCGGGTCGATCCGAGGTAGGGCGGGCTGGGTTGTTCTAGGCCGGGCGCCGAACGGGGGGACCGCCGGGCGACCAAACACTGTGGCGCTCGTGGCGGGCACGGACTGAAACACCCTCGGATCAGGCGAGCTGGAGTGACTGAAACTTTAAAACTGAAAGGCAGAACACTAAAGGTGGAAGGCTCCCGGGACAGGCGGGGGTGACAACAGGTGGGTGCATCGGACACCTGTCAGTGCGCGAGAGCGTGTGTGCGTGTGAACGCGTGCGGGTGCGTGTGTGTGCGTTAGGGTGCGGATGCGAGCGCGCGTGTGTGGTGGGGAGGTAGGCACACAAAGTAGTTGATCATTATAGCCTACTCGATCACACATAGGTGAGCGCGCGTGCGTGTTTGTGTGTGCGTGCGTGTGTGTATGTATGTGTGTGTGTGTCAGGGGTGTCAATGGCTAGTTAACGACGGGAACCACAGAACTGAGAAGTGCCTGCCTGGTACACACTCACGTGCAGAGGCAGGCAGTCGTGCTGTATGTGTGTACATGTATGGTTCATGGCACATTCTAGTGTCGCAACCACTGAGTAGTGCCTACCTCCTGGACCACCATCTCCTTTACCTCCCCCGCCACCACCTACACCGCCTCATCTACCATCACCACCACCACCACCACCTACACCATCTTATCCACCACCACCACCACCTACACCATCATCTACCTTCACACCACCACCACCTACACCATATCATCTACCCTCACCACCACCACCACCTACACCATCTTATCCACCACCACCACCTACACCATATCCACATCCACACTTCCACACCACCCCCACCACCACCTACACCATCTCCATCTCCACCTCCACATCACCACCACCTTACCACCACCACCACCGTACCACCACCACCTACACCACCTCCACCTCCACACCACCACTACCACCACCTACACCATATCCACCTCCACACCACCACCACCACCACCTACACCATTTCCACCTCCACACCACCATCTTACCACCACCACCGTATCACCACCACCACCACCACCACCACCATCACCATCTCCACCTCCACCATCACCACCTTACCACCACCACCAGTGGCAGACGGGGGGAGCGTGCCGGGTAGCACTAGGAGGGAGGCGGCTGGGGGGGGGGGGGTGGTGATCGGGGACGTGCAGGCACCTGTCGCGGGCCATCATCAGATAACCTGGTCAACGATCATCGCCGACCGGCTATAAATACAGCGCGGCCGGATCGTCAGCACACGCGACACGGCGCACACTCCGTCCACTAGGCGCCGCGTCTCCCCACAGTCGCCAGTGCCCGGGCCCGGCGCGCGTACACACGGCAGGATCCAACCTGATCCACCCTCCTCCTCCTCCTCCTCCATCCCCAGCCACTTCTACGGTGGTGAGAGTTCTGGGAAGGGCAGGGCAGGACACGTCAAGGCTCGGACACGCACATACACGGACACGGACACGGACATAGACCTACATCACACGGAAAACACGGACTGCAAATAGTCAGTCAGTCAGATTGCGGCAGCCGTGCTTGATTGACTGCCTGATTAACTGACTGATTGATTGACAGACTGAGTGAGTGAGTGAGAGACGGACGCTCAACTCATTCGGCCATCCCGTCTGAGTGACTGAGTGAGTGGGACTGAGTCGGCGCTAGGTGGCACTGCAGATGATAGCCCCGGACTGCACGCAGTCACCCGGCACTGCCCCGCTTGGTGTAGACATTTGAGACTGAGTGTGTGAGAGGGAGTACCAAGAACTTCACTGTGTGAGTGCTTATAGTTGTTGCGCGCGGCATTATTGTACGTACCACTGCTACGTAGTGACTGACCCGTCTGCCTCGACGAGCACTGCAGGGATTGGCGGGAAATATATATACATATACATACATACATTCATATATATATATATATATGTGTATATATATATATATTTAAAGTGACAGTGTGTCTGCTAGAACTAGATAACTCAGAAGGCACCTGTTGATTGTTCGGTTGGGGCGCGACATTCAGCTCCGGACGCACGCACGGTCAAGGCGGGTGGTCTCTGTTCTGGCCGACAGCTGACCGGGAACCAGCACCAAAACAGGAGTAGTAAACGAACACCAAACCATCATCACAAAACAGCAGCAAGCCAGCCACAGCCAGCAGCGCAAATGTGCATGTGATACACGTCGGACATTTCGTCGATGTGAAGGATTCGCTAATGTTGACCTTTCCGTGAGCTTATTTATCGTGTAGTATCTGGACACACACACATACATACGCACACACACACACACACATGCAGGATTGCATGCAGACATGCGTGCTGCACGCCCTAGTGGATACTATGAAATGCTGACCGTGCTCTACCCCCGCCATTCACATACACACATACACACATACACACACACATACACATGAATGGTGCTGACATTTAAATCCCCACCGCCAAGGCCCAATTGACGATGGTGCATGCGCCGGCATTCCACTGGACCCGCACCCGGCCCAGCTCACCCCGGCCCGACCCGGCCCGGCCCGGCCTGGCTCGACCCGGCCCTTCCTGCTAATGGTCCCCGCTAGAGTATAACACTGACCCCCCGACCTCTGCCGACCTGACTGGGCTGTGACTCTGTGGTGCTTTTTGGGGTCCCGGCCGTCACCCGTATACGACGACAGTGCCCATGTTAATACTTAATAATAATAGACTCACTCGGATATTGCTGCTGCTGTTACACATGGTGGCTTTGTTATTCGTGGGCGCCCAATGCCAGTGTTATTATTAGTATCGGTTGCATAAACACAAACTAGACTGCAAAACTCTCCCCCTCCGACGCGCCGATGCGACTATCACAACACCGGTAACCGGACCTACGTCGGGAGACACGTGCCGACCTTGACCTTTTGAGTAATTAATTGCAGGATCCTCTACGACGTGTTGGGGTAATAGCCCACACGGGAAACTGAACATAGCTCGACCTTGGAGCTTGAGCTGAAACTGGAGCTTGGGTTAAGAGCTGAAGGTTGGAAGGTGAAGCTTGAATCTGAAGCTTGTACCTGGAGCTTGTACCAGAAGCTTGTAGCTGGAGCTTGTACCTGGAGCTTGGAGGCTGGAGCTTCGCGGCTGGAGCTGGAGCTGAAGCTATAGCCGCTCACGGGCATGGAAGACTTCCTGCCGCTCAGCTCCAGCCTGGAACGCGAACGCTGGACACTGCAGCGGCTCAACTCTTCGGGCGAAGAGGAAAGCGGAGACTCTTCCGGAGACGAAATGCGGAGCTACAACGCGCCGTACAGCTGGAGCTCGGCCACTCCGGACAGTGTGAGGGCCGGTGACAGCATGGACAATGAGCTCTACCTCGACTACCTGTTCTCGGCTGGGCTCGCGGACTCCATCGCGAAGAGCCAGGGCGGGCATGAGATGGTGGTCGAAGGATGCCACAGCGATGGTGACACCGAAAACATGGGCGTGATTGAGATCACACCGTTCGCACCTTTCGCACTGCTCACATCACCCAGCCAACACGACACGCCGCCACCGGAGGGAAGTGACGCGACTGCCATGATGTTCAACCAATACTCGGAGACTGCCTTCTTCGGGCACATGGACGGCAAGGACGTGAGTCTGGTGCCGGCCGACTCGCCACCACTCTCCGACTATGACTGCGATGAGCTGCTCGAAGCAGCCATTGATGGCGATGACGAGAAGTGCGACCTGGTGGTGCTCGGGGTCGGGCTCGAGCACCTCATGACGCAGACTTGCGGCAGCGAGGCGATGGGGCTGGTGGCCGAGGACATCTTCCGGGACCTCCATCAAGGGTCAGACAAGGGGGTGAAGGCACCCAGGACACCCACCGGAGGAGTAGTGGGAGGAGTGGCAGGGGGGACTAACGCTAACTGTGATGCTGTTGATTCTAAGGTGGGGCTTATCCCTGGGAGTTTAGCTCACCACCTGCAGGCCATGGGCCAGCACAACTACCACTGCCTGGCTGCCGCCTCCCCCGACGTGGCGGCCGACGCGGGCGGAGCGACACTTCCGGTTCCGGGTGTCGGTGGTTACCAACACTCCCATCCCAACGCTCTCCTCCATCACCACCATCACCATCACCATCTCCAACAACAACAACCACATCCACACCAACACCCACACGCGCGCCCACACCCACACCCACACCACCCCGCGCACATGGCCAGCGGCGTTGTGGGTGATTTCTGTCAGAGTGACGTCATGACGTTGCTGACGGATCACGCCGAGCAAAACGTCATCAAGCAGGACCTGAGCTTCTCGGACACGCTGATCGACGCCGCCGCTGCCGGCGCCCAAATCCAAATGGGAACCAGCGCACTTCCGGCCGGCACCAACAACAACAACAGCAACAACAACAATGACCATGCAGGCGCAGTGACCTTCCAGCACCAGCAGGGCGGCTTCCAAGGTGCGCATGCGCGTGGGCCGCACCAGCAGTACCCGCCCGGGATGGCCGTCATTAAGACGGGTGAAAAGCTGGAGGAGAAAATCCACTACTGCACCTACCCGGGCTGCAACAAGGTGTACAGCAAGAGCTCGCACCTGAAGGCGCACCTTCGCAGGCACACCGGTGAGAAGCCGTTCGCCTGCACCTGGCCGGGGTGCGGCTGGCGCTTCTCCCGGTCCGACGAGCTGGCGCGTCACAAGCGGTCGCACTCCGGGGTGAAGCCCTACCAGTGTAAGCTGTGCGACAAGCGCTTCTCCCGGTCAGATCATCTGTCGAAGCACCTGAAGGTCCACAGGAAGCGGTGAGCGTTTTATTCTTTTGAGTGTCTGCATTGGAGGGGGCTTGTTGGGTTTAACTTTAGTTTAAGGTTTCATAACATAGTCATGGTCCGATAAAAGAATACAAACTTTTTAAAGCAAAGTACTTATCTAGATTTGAACCTAGGTATATATATATATATATATCTCCGATCCAACTGACACTTGTCAACATCTGGTGGTGGTGAGGAGGGCCGCAGGTGGCACCACCGGTACAGTGATGGGTCTTACGGCATATAACAATATGATAATAATTCCCTTTCATATCTTTATATTTGCATAATGCGTTATGCATCATATATATATATATATATATATATATATATATACTTGCATAATGCGTTATACATCATATATATACTTGCATAATGTACAGCAATCGTGGGTCAGGGCCCGCCCACCCTACCCTACCACGACTATCATGTTTCGCTGGAACCAACCGAAAACACAATAGTATCCATAAATAGTTAAGATAATTTTTTTTATCCTATAAAGTATGTATAAGAATAAGATTGCTGGACCCGGATGTGCTTCCTTCTCCCTGACCCATGACTATCCGAGGCCAGTACCTCAGGAAAACACCAGTTATCCATCATTTGTTCGCAGGTAAGATTCGTATAAGTATTATATATATATATATATATAAGCAGTTCTACGAAGAGACAAGACAATACGAATTAGTCTGAGGTCTTTTATGTAACACTCTGGCGAGAAACAGGTTATTATATAATTTATATGACGATGGGAGAGCCCCGTAGTACAGGTGGAGGCCGAAGGTGGCGCCACCAGTAGCAGGAAGAGATATAGGAGGTGAATACATTGAGGACAATGGTAGGTAATGATAGAATAATAATAAGAATAATAAGAATAAGAATAATTCCCTTCCGCGCCTTTATACTCGCATAATGCTTAGACATCACATACATATATATATAGTAGTGAGGTTTGGGGCCTGGGGCCGATGGGGGCGCCACTGGTAAACACATGCACACTGTCACATTTGTTAGTTGAATACAAAATAGGCGTAATACCACCGTCCATTATTTATACTTGTGCACAAATATATCATAATGCACGTGTGTAAATATAGATGCTGACGTTAGCCACGGTGGGTGATGTCTCTTGACCATCTCTATTCGGAATGCCATGTATACATAATAATAATAATATACCAGGTGTGGCAAACACAAGTTACTCGGCCCGAGAGTCATTTCATTAACCGCCTTCATGTAAATATATATATATATATAACAAGGAAAAAAAAACCACGTGGTTTTGACAATTGCAAACATTATTATTATTAATATTATCATCTGAAGGCGATCGATAATATCACTCATACCAATATACCCGAGTGTGAGGAGACAGTCGGCTGCTTGTTTGTAGGTGGAAGCAGTGTCAGTCGAGCCCATTTTGAGATGCAGTGAAGGTTTACATGAGAGCCATTGCCGATTATTATCGCCATAATATATATATATGGAGACCGGGGCATATCTCAGGTGGTAGAGCGCACACCTGTGAAGGTGTGGGTTATCCTATTGATCCTGCTCAGTGGACACATTTACAGTTTGGGCTATTTTCCGTTCCAACTAGTGGTCCACAACTGGTTCATCAACAGTGTTGGTATGTGCTGTCCTGTCTGTGGGAAATTGCATATAAAAGACCCATTACTGCTTATTTGAAAGAGTAGCCTATGTGGCGGCAGCGGGTTTCCTCCAAAGAAATATACCAGAATGACCATATGTTTGATGTCCAATAACCAATGATAAAAATCAATGTGCTCTAGAAGCGTTGTTAAATGAAACAAATTTTCCTTTTATATATATCTAGATATCTATATATATATATATAACTATACAGATACACATATATATAATGTGGAGCCTATACTGGACATCATCCATCTGATGTGGTTGTGAATAGTCGCAAAAAGCCGGCAGTGTGTCGTCACACAAGTTGCTAGGTGACCCATGGCCATAACCAGGACCCCCCCCCCCCCCCCCCCCGCACCCCACCACATGTTCGGACACTGTCTTCAGGGCCCGTATGCATGGAGCGGTGTTAGCGAGCCAAACCGTGGTTAGGGCAGGATTTCTGGTTTAGCGCCGAAAAGTCACTATGCATGGAGCAGTGTTAGGCCTAACACCGCGCTTTTAAACTCGGAAATTCTAACTCTGCTCATAGCAGGTTTACAGTGGTGTTAGTGTTAGGTTAGTGTCAGGATGGAGCCCAAATCTATTCAATGCTATCATATTTAACAGAATTAAATACGCAATAAGTGAAATTTAAGCAAATTAACCCTAAAAACGAAGCGAAATTCACACCGCCGCTACATCGGCGGAGATATTAATATTTTCGAATCGACGAATGTAAAGTAAACAAATCGCAGCGCCGCAGCGACGTCGATATCCATACTGTCCAACGTCAACTAAACATGGCCGCCGCCGTCGCCGCCGAATCGGCGGCAATAAATTAGGCCCAAATCTATTAAATGCTGTCATATTTAACATAATTACATGCCATAAGTGAACTTTTATCAATTTAACCCTAAAAACGAAGCGATATTAACGCTGCCGCCACATCGGCGGTGATATTAACATTGTCGAATCAAGGGATTTCCCAAATCTATAAATACTTTCACGTTTAGCTAACACTCACTGTTTAAGCGCCCATGCATATGGCTTAACATAGTTCTTGACGACGCCGATAACCGGTGGTAGCTACCCACACGCCGCTAACACTGCTCCATGCATACGGGCCCTGGAGTATGCGCGAGTTGGCTGAGTGCAAGTGGACGCGGTGCGCAGGTAGGCGCCCCTGTGGTGATTATACAGGTGAGATGAGACGGAACACAGAGGTGAGGTAGATTAGGTAGAGTGGCGTATGATATAGGGATATACATGATATATAAAATATATGATATATATGTGATATATGATATAAGTGATATATAAAATATATATGATATATATCACACTTCTCACTGTTCCCACACTCCTCACTGTTCCCACACTCCCACACTTCTCACTCATTGTCACTCATTGTCACTCATTCTCACTCGTTTTCACTCTTTCTCACTCGTTCTCACTCGTTTTCACTCTTTCTCACTCGTTCTCACTCGTTCTCACTTTCTCACTCTTTCTCACTCTTTCTCACTCTTTCTCACTCGTTCTCACACTTTCACTCTTTCTCGCTCTTTCTCACTCTTTCTCACACTTTCTCACACTTTCTCACTCTTTCTCATTCTTTCTCACTTTCTCACTCTTTCTCACTCTTTCTCACTCTTTCTCACTCTTTCTCACTCGTTCTCAGTCTTTCTCACTCTTTCTCACTCTTTCTCACTCTTTCTCACACTTCTAATTCTTCTCAGTCTTCCCACACTTTCTCTTAATCCACTTTCTCCACACTTCCCACTCTTTCTCACTCATTCCCACTCATTCCCACTCATTCCCACTCATTCCCACCAATGCCCACTCGTTCATACTCGTTCACACTCTTTCACTCTTTCACTTTTCCCACATTTCCCACACTTCCCACACTTCGCACTCTTCACACTCTTGTACTCTTGTACTCTTTGGACTCTTTGGACTCTTTGGACTCTTTGGACTCTTTGGACTCTTTGGACTCTTTGGACTCTTTGCACTCGTTGCACTCTTTGCACTCTTTGCACTCTTTGCACTCTTTGCACTCTTTGCACTCTTTGCACTCTTTTGCTCTTTGCACTCTTTTGCTCTTTGCCCTCTTTGCCCTCTTGCTCTTTACACTCTTGCACTCTTGTACTCTTCACACTCTTTTACTCTTCACTCTTTTACTCTTTGCACTCTTGTACTCTTTGTACTCTTTGCACTCTTTTACTCTTCACACTCTTTTACTCTTCGCACTATTTTACTCTGCGCATGCTTTTACTCCTCGCACTCTTTACACTCTTTTGCTCTTGGCATTCTTTGCACTCTTTTACTCTTTGCACTCTTTTACTCTTTTCACACTTTTACTCTTCACACTCTTCTACTCTTCACACTCTTTTACTCTTCACACTCTTTTACTCCTCGCACTATTTGCACTCTTTTATTCTTCGCACTCTTTTATTCTTCGCACTCTTTTACTCTTCGTAGTCTTTCCACCCTTGTCACTTATCACATTGTTCTCAATCTTTCCCTCGTCCTCGAACTCTTAGCCTCTTCCTCCTTCACCCCCTTTAATACCCTCTACCAACACTTCACCCTCTTATGCCTATGTTCTATTTGCTGTATCCGCATTACACATTCCTATCCTCATCCCTCCTTAACACTCTGCCATCTCTACTTTCTACCCCTTCAACCCCATCACCCCCACACACCCACACACCCCATACACCCCCCCTACCCACCCCCATACCCACACCCATACCCACACCCATACCCACACCCATACCCACACCCATACCCACACCCACACCCATACCCACACCCATACCCATCCCCACACCCACACCCACACCCCCATACCCACACCCATATCCACATCCACACCCCCACACCCGCACCCCCATATCCACAACCATACCCACACCCCCCATCCACACTCCCTTAACCCACTAGTCCCACATCACACTCCCATACCCACACTCCCATACCCACACTCCCATACCCACACTCCCATACCCACACTCCCATACCCACACTCCCATACCCACACAACCATACCCACGACCCTCACCCACACGCGACCCATACACTCTCACCCACACCCACACCCACACCCACACCCACACCCACACCCACACCCACACCCACACCCACACCCCACCCACACCCACACACCCACACCCACACCCACACCCACACCCACACCCACACCCACACCCACACCTACAGCCACACCCCATACCCACACCGATACCACACCCACCGACCCACACACCCACCATCCCACCCACCCACCATCCCACACATCCAGGGATCCACACCGCCCACCCTCCCACCCACACCACACCTACACCATCCACACCCCCCCAACACACCCCACCCACACCAACACACCCACACCCCACTCCCACAACTCCCACACCCACACCCACACCCACACCCACACCCACACCCACACTCACACTCACCCACACCCTCACACCCTCCCTCACACCCTCCCACACCCTCACACCCTCACACTCACCCACACCCTCACACTCACCCACACCCTCACACTCACCCTCACACTCACCCACACTCACAGTCTCATGTAAAACTAAAAGTAGAACACGGGCTGGAATAGCCTAAGCATTACATCTCAACTATCCATGAGGAATGTTATGAGTTCAAGCCTTGATCGAGTTACGCCCACGATTCAAAACAAAATTGGCACTTGTTACTTCCTCGACTGGCACAGAGGATGGGGCATAGCAGACCGGCATTCATACTCAGTCGTAGCATGGCCATGGCTAGATAAAAGATTCACCCGGTACTTGTAGTACACCGGTGAACGACAACGTAGTATAAATACGGGCGAAAATAGCTTTAGTATGGGACAGGACCTAGAAACTGTGGTTCCAGGATCAAATGGCTACATATATAGGCACAGAGTTGCTGAAGTGGGAGAGAATGCAGAAAGACAAGATCGCGGCCGTAGAACGCCGTTGATTTCACTTTTAAATCTTATTAAACCAGATGTTTTATTATATTTTTCAACTCAAAGGTAGTGGGGAAATATGAAGACAAAGAATAAATGTTGCTTCTTAGATTGTGAAATTAGGCTCTCATAGAGACTCATTTCATTAGCCCGATCTTTCGACCGTTTTTATATAAGGCTGGTGGTCTTCACTTGTGTACTCGAGTACCAGGTGAATCCTTTATCTAGGCCATGGCCTGGTTGGCTTAGTGTCATACTAATGTGACTTGAGTGGATGGGTTGCATCATAGTGCCTGTGGCATGGTACATACATGTAGTAGCACCATATAGCTTTCAGAAGTGTGTACTCTTATCTTGCTTGTTGGGGTTTAACATCCTAACATCTAAGGTCAAATCTGGGTGGACACCGATTACTGAGTGTGTGCTCTTGTCACCATTTGCCTAGCATTAATCCAAGGAGTTAAGGATCTTTCTTTTGCATTTTGTTGTTGTTGTCGCCATTTCCTTGGTTAACGCCCAGCATAAATCGAACGAGCTGAGGATGCGGCTTCTGCTCTTTCTTTTTGTTGCCGCCATCTGCTTGGTTAAAGCCTGGCATAAATCTAAGAAGCTACCGATCCTTTCCTCTGCTCTTTTTTGTGTTGTCACCATCTATTTGCTTAATTCCCGGCATAAAACTATGGAACTGGAGATTTTTCTTGCGCTCCCTATTTTTCAGCCGACGTCTGCTTGGCAGAAACTGTTTAGCTACACATGTCTTCTACTTTCTTTTTGTCTGTCGATATCTGCTTGGTTAACGCCTGTCATAAAACCATGGACCTGCATACCTTTCTGCTGCTCTCTCTCTGCTGCTCTCTCTCTGCTACTCTCTCTCTGCTACTCTCTCTGCTACTCTCTCTGCTGCTCTCTCTGCTGCTCTCTCTGCTGCTCTCTCTGCTGCTCTCTCTGCTGCTCTCTCTGCTGCTCTCTCTGCTGCTCTCTCTGCTGCTCTCTCTGCTTCTCTCTCTGCTGCTCTCTCTGCTGCTCTCTCTGCTGCTCTCGCTGTTGCTCTCTCTGCTGCTCTCTCTGCTGCTCTCTCTGCTGCTCTCTCTGCTGCTCTCTCTGCTGCTCTCTCCTGCTCTCTGCTGCTCTCCCTGCTTCTCTCCCTGCTGCTCTGCCTGTTGCTCTCTCTGTTGCTCTCTCTGCTGCTCTCTCTGTTGCTCTCTCTGCTGCTCTCTCTGCTGCTCTCCCCTGCTGCTCTCTCTGCTGCTCTCCCCTGCTGCTCTCTCTGCAGCTCTCCTCTGCTGCTTTCTCCCTGCTGCTCTCTTACCTGCTGCTCTCCCCCTGCTGTTCTCTCTGCTGCTCTCTGCTGATCTCTCTGCTGCTCTCTCTGTGCTGCTCTCTACTGGTCTCTCTGTGCTGCTCTCTGTGCTGCTCTCTGTGCTGCTCTCTGTGCTGCTCTCTGTGCTGCTCTCTGTGCTGCTCTCTGTGCTGCTCTCTGCGCTGCTTTCTGTGCTGCTCTCTCTGCTTTCTCTCCTGCTCTCTCTCTCCTGCTTGCTCTCCTGCTTTCTCTCCTGCTCTCTCTCCTGCTCTCTCTCCTGCTCTCTCCTGCTCTCTCTCCTGCTCTCTCCTGCTCTCTCTCTCCTGCTCTCTCCTGCTCTCTCCTGCTCTCTCTCCTGCTCTCTCTCCTGCTATCTCTCCTGCTCTCTCTTCTGCTATCTCTCCTGCTCTCTCTCCTGCTCTTCCTCCAACTCAGTTGATATTTCATTGGAGATGTAGATCTATCTTCTGTTCGTTCTCCCTGTTTCCTAATCACTGTCTGCGTAGTTAATGCCCAGCATAAAACTTTGGAACTACAAATCTTTATTCTATCTTTTTGTCAGTTGAAGTCTGCTTGGTTAACACCTGGCATTGACCTGTGGAATTGCTTTTCCGCTTTCTTTCCCTTTCTAACCCTTTCTTTTCCTTTCTTCTTCATCTTTCTTTACAATCTTGTTCTTCTTTCTATTCTTGTTTTTCTTGTCATTCCTTTTCTCTCCCTTTCCTTCCTTTTCTCTCCTATTCCCCTTTCTCTCATTTTCCTTAATTTTCTATCATTTTCCTTCTTTTTCTCTCCTTTTCATACTCCATCTCTCCTTTTCGAACATTTTCTCTCCGTTTTTTGTTGTTTTTCTTTCAATTTTGTACTTTTGCATCCTTTTAGTTCTTTCACAGCTTTTTCTTGTTCTTTCTTTCTTAGCTGTCTTTGATTTCTTCATTTCCTTTTCTTTTTTGTCCTTCCTTCATTTTCTTTCTTTTTCTTTTCTTTTCTTGCTTCTTTTCTTGCTTCTTTTCTTGTTTCTTTTCTTCATTCTTTCCCTCCTTCATTTTTGTTCTGGCTTTCTTTCTTTCTTGCTTGCTTTCTTTCTCTTTCTTTCTCCCTCCCACCCTCTCCCGACTCCTTTTCTTTCTTTCTTTCTTTCCTTCTATATAAATCTTTCTATCTTTCTTTCTTTCCCCCCTCCCCCCATTCCTTCTCTTCTTCTTAATTCCCCCTCCTCCAAAACTGAACAAGTCAGTCTGGACCGCCAGTGTCTTCCTTCATATCTCCGAAGGCGGCGCTGTGTCGGGTGTGTGTGTGCGTGTGTGTGTGTGTGTGTGAAAAAGTGCAAACATTCACTCGCACATATGTAGGTGTTGTGTTTGGCCGTTCCCAGGCCTGCTCCGTGGCCAGCTGGTGTCTTTTATGTGCCTTCGTTCCCATGAGTCGTGGCTAGGCTGGCCGCCAAGTCAATATGTGAGAGATGAGTCAGTGGGCCGGGAACAGTGGTGGGTCCGAGGATGGGTAACAGGAGTGGGCTGGTTAGAACAGGACCATGCCTCCACTCCGTAACCGCTGGCTCCCATTACCAATACCATGGTGGTCCTGCTGCCACACATGCCCTGCATACAACGCACGCCGTTTGCGATAACCATGTGTGCGTAATATATGTATATATATATATATAGAGCATAAAGTATATGTAATATATAAAGTATGTAATATATAACATATAATACTATATCATCATGCTGTCAGTCGCGATGCGACAAAGACTGCTTTCATTTAATGAAATCTGCCTGCAAAAGTGTTGAAGTGCTGCAAATAGAGGTTTCACACCGGCAAGAACATGTCCAGACAGGCGTAAAACTATTTGTCCCTGCAGTGGCTGGTCGGGAGATGTTGGGAGTTGCATACATCAACCGCCCTTAATGCTGCCACAGTGACATGGTTTTCTGTTCAGGGTTTGCTCCCTTAGCCTTCGATTCTGTCAAGAATGTGTACCACAAGGCAGTGGTTTACAACTCTGCAGGGCAGGGGTGGCAAACTCCCTGAGGTATTGCAATACCTGCACACTCGCATGCGTCCTAATAACCAAACTTGGTATGATTATTGCATGGTTGGTCGTAGGAGTTTTACGTCCTGGCAACATCTGAGATCATATCAGGACGGATATATATATACTGTGTATACTGTATATACAATATATATTGTATATACTATATATACTATATATACTGTATATACTATATATACTATATACTGTATATGCTATATATACTATATGTATACTATATGTATACTATATATACTATATATAGATATACTATATACACTCTATATACTATATACACTCTATATATAGTATATATATTATTTATAGTATATATACTATATATACTAATTACTATATAATCTATATATAATATATAATATATATATAATATATAATATATATAATATGTATAATATACATATAATATATTATAACAATATATATAATAACAATATAAATAAAATAATACATAATATATATAATATGTAAAATATATAAATATATATAATATATATAATATATAAAATATAATAATATAAATAATATATATAAAATATATAAATATATATAATATATATAATATATATAATATATATAATATATATAATATATATAATATATAATATATATAATATATATAATATATATAATATTTAATAATATATATAATATATATAATATATAATAGGATTTAAATTTCAGAGTCCTGCAAGCTATTGCATTTCATACTTAGCAGTGGATGTGTGAATAATAAGAAAGTAATAATAAGGCAATGATAAAAGTAATCATGATGGTAATCATAAAGTAATAATAAAGCATAATAATGACAGTAATAATGACAGTAATAATGAAAGTAATAATAAATGTAATAAGACGAGCTGTGCATTTCGATACCTATTATCCTCAATTTCCAGTAATAAATTTGGAATGTTCTGAAGAATAACTCTTTTTTTGTTCAACTACAAGGGAAAATGACAACTGTGACCTAGTGAGGCAAGTGGCATCAAACCAGAGGTCCGATCGGTCACGTCGATTAAGGCCTCCGTGTGACATTCAGGAAGTCCCAAACACGCATGCCCATCCGTATGCGCATGCGCATGCGTATGCGCACTCGGCGTACATACATGCGTAGCCCCGGGCGCATCCCCCGTGCTCACGCTGTGCGCATAACTAAACATGCAGCGCATCCAAGTGCGGCCGCCTTTTAAACCATCACAGTGCCGCCGGCGCATTTCTCGGCGCATGCACTCTTATAAACGGCCACAGGGCGGCGCGCCGCATCCCCCTCAAGGTCACCCTCCTCAACCTGGTGCATCAAGTCAACCAGATGATTAGAAGGTGCATGGTCCGGTGCTTTTGGATTTCTGCCATTTCCGCGACAAATATATTAGAATGTTCATTATAATCTATTACAGTTGTACCGGGTGCGGTGGTCTAATCGGTAGAGCGCAGGCCTCCCGTGCGAAAGGTCGGGAGTTCAATTCCCGGTCGAGTACTGGCTGGCTCATTGTCAGGATAATGTGATTTGAGTGGGATATCAGGTCATGATACTGGTGGCCTGGTATCCCAGTGGGGCGGCACTATAATGTCGCCATGAGTTTGCACTGTCACAACTTGGTACCCATCCTGATATGACCTTAGATGTTGCCAGGACATAAAACTTCAACCACCAACCAACCATTATAATGTACTTCATTTTAGTTTGAGGTAAACATTCATTTTGACTAGTTAACTTTGGAGATATTTAAAGTGAAAACATGCCAAATTTATTTTGGTGAGCACGTCAAAATTCGAACACTATAACCTTCAGCAGTAGCAGGCTCTATCAAATGGGGGAGCTCTGACTTTTTAGTTCAAATTCCTGCTGTTCGCGTCGCCACTGAACGAGTGGGCATATTCGGCACACTGTCACACTGCAAACCCAATGGCTATGAGCAATCTTCATACAGAAGAAGTGAAATATCTCTAAAACCACAACACCTACAGAAAATACCGCTTGGTATACATATAGAAAACATACAACGAATAGATTATATTAAATTGATAAGGTTAGGGTTCTGCATTTCTATTAATTTTGAATAAAATAAACGTTTTGCACTGGGCGTACCGCCAAACTCAGTGCATTGTCAATGGCCGTGAGCAATCTTCATACAGAACAAGTCAAATATCTCTAAAACCACACCACCTAGAGACAAACCGCTTGGTACACATATAGAAAACATATTCTACGAATAGATTATATTAAATTTATAAGATTAGGCTTCTGCATTTCTATTAATTTTGAATAAAATATACGTGTTGCACTGCGTGTACCGGCAAACTCAAAGCATTGTCAATGACCGTGTAGGCCCACTAGTACCAACGCGCCACCAAGTGTCAGAAAATGAACTATGCAACATGTCCCCCAATGGCTTAGTGTTCTCTTCTGTGCAGCAATGGATGCTTAATAAGTGCATTAGCATGTACATTGATATATAAGTCCAACAAAATAACCATCAACACAAGCAAATCAAAAACAGTACTCTTCTCGCATAAACAAATGACAGAAAGAAAACTACACTGTAAGTTAGGAAACCAAACATTAGAAGATGTAGACCATTACAAATACCTAGGCCTTGAGTTGGACAGCCAACTAAACTATGACCTATGTATAAATAAAATTATCCAGAAAGTAAACCATAAACTGTGGCTATTTGCAAAGCTAGGAGACTACATGACACAAGAAATGTCAATAAAAATCTTCAAGGGCATGATGCTCCCCTATTTTGACTATGGAAATGTAAACTACATGGGTGCGAGGAAAGAACTACTAATAAAACTGCAAATACTGCAGAACAGAGCCCTAAAAATCTGTCTAAGAGTAGACAAGCTGCACCCCACCTATGACATATGCAAAAGAACCAAAGTGATATTACTAGAAAATAGGAGAATAATTCACTTGAAAACATTAGCATATAGCTCTAGTCAAAACAATAAACTCCTAACAAAACCACAAAGGGCTACTAGAGCAAATAATGTGCCACTACTAAAGCAGACCAGAAGTCAAATGAAAGCTCATGGGAGAAGCATGCTGGAAATGGCTGCCAAGGTGTGGAATGCCCAAACGGTAAAGGAATGACAGATTCCTGACCTAAAAACTTACAAAAAATGTCTGTGCAATATAAAGCTAGGAAACCCCCACTAAGCTGCATAGCAAAGGGGCATGTGATATGTCATGGCCCACCAGCGGGACGCCCAATGGAAGGTAACCATGTCAAAAGTAGCCAGATAACACACCACACAGCTACGTACAAGCCTATGATATGTAAATAGGAGAAGGCTAGTCTAGTGATAAGAGTAGAACAAAATAAAATACATGTATGCCAAGAAAATCCAAAAAAACTAAAATAGACTACTAACCATACCAACCAACTATCTATCTGCTACTGAAATGCAGGCAATCAAATACTATATAAGTCAGCTACTGTGTGCTAAGGAAACACCAACACTAACAACTGGCCAGCATTGAAAACAAGCCTAGGGGCCTGGTACCGGCTTATATGTTATGGACAGTATAAATACAGATCTTAAAGTATAAGAAATTATAAAACAAAAAAAAAAAAAAAGGTTCAAATCTAAGTAAGGGTTTTAGTTTAGAAAATCTATTGCTTTCATCGGACCATCCAACTTTTAAAATAGCATTGATTCTCTATACCCATCAATTTTACCTGATAGCTTAATTGTTTGTTCATCTTATTGTTCTCGAACACGCCACTTATAGCTGAATTGATTGCTCATCCAATTGTTCGGGCACAAACCAATTTCAGTAAAACCTCTCTAACCGACCACCTCCACCGATCGATCGCTTTATTTAGATCCCAACAATACCATTGCAACCATATTGTAACTCCCTAAACCGATCACCTCCCTAAATGGACCACATAAAGTCGGTCTCAAGGCCGGTCGATTTAGAGAGGTTGTACTGTATAGCTTAATTGATTGTTCATTTGATTGTTCTTAAACATGCCGCTTATAGATTAATTAATTGTTCATTTGATTATTCTCGAACATACCAACTGTAGATTAATTAAAGCTGTATAGTCCGATGAAATATCAAATTTTCAAAACCAAACCAATTATCTAGATTTGATTCGACATATCTAACTTAGAAACTGATGCACTTATTAAGCATTTGTTTCTGCATAGAAGGCAATACTGAGTCAATTTAACAGAACCTGTTGCTGCAGAAGTCTATGGTGTCAGAGTTTTGGCAAGCTTGCCAAAACTAATTGTCCATGTTTGCACTCAAAATATCTCAAAAGGTTACTATTTAAAATAAAAGTAACTTTGAACTAATGTAAAGTAGATACTAGTGATCGATCTAATATATTTATCACAGAAAATATACAGAAAATCAAAACCATCGGACTGTGCAACTTTAATTGTCTGTCTGATCTTCAGGAAGTCACCAATTATGGCTTAATTGCTTGTTCATCTGATTGTTTTAGAACATGCCAATTGTAACGTAATTGATTGCCCGACGGATTGCTCTGAAACACTCCAATTATAGATCAGTTTGTTTATCTGGTTGTTCTTGAACATGCCAATTATAGCTTAAAGCTACTTAGTCCGATGAAGCATTAATTTTTCAAAACAAAAACACTCACCTAGATGTGATTCTACATATTTAACGTAGATATTGGTACACTTATCTAAACATGTGTTGCCGCATACAAGGGTATATTGAGTCAATTTAACACAGCATGTTACTGCATATGCCTATGGGGTCACAGTTTTAGTATGTTTGACAAAATAATTTTTTTTGGCCATGTTTGCACTTCAAATATCTCAAAAGTTAGCCATTTAAAATAAAAGTTACCTCAAACTAAACAAAGGTATATTCTGACAATCAATTTGAGCTATTTATCCCAGAAAAATGACAGAAGCTCAAAACCCTCGGGCCATGCAACTTGAAAGTTGCATGGTCCGATGGTTTTGCGTTTTGGTAATTTTTCAGAGATAAATATATTAAATTGATCGTTATAATCTACCTTATTTCAGGTTAAAGTAACTTTGATTTTAAATGGATAAGTTTTGAGATATTTGAAATTCAAACATGTAAACTTAGTTTTGGCAAGCACGCCAAAACTCTGATACCATAGGCTTCAACAGTAACAGGTTCTATCAAATTGTCTCAGTGTTCCCTTCTATGTGGCAATAAATGCTTAATATGTGCATCAATATCTAAGTTAGACATGTAGAGTCAAATCTATATAATTATTTTGGTTTTGAAAATTTGATGCTTCATCGGACTGTGCAGCTTTAATTGACTGCTCTGAAAGACCCCCTGGCGGCAGCACGGCGCGGTGGCCCGGGAAGCTCTCCTGGTCACGTGTTCAGCAACTCACTATGCGCTATTAATGAGTCCTACAATGTACGAGAGCCAAATGCTTGCAACCCTGCGCCCTTCCACACATGCACACACACATGCACACACACACATACACACACATACACACACCTACACACATACACACATACACACACACACATACACACATACACACATACACACACACTGCCGTGCAAT
>CM059186.1:133972696-134272127 GCA_030323885.1 Branchipolynoe longqiensis
TCTCCCACCGTCTCCCACCGTCTCCCACCGTCTCCCACCGTCTCCCACCGTCTCCCACCGTCTCCCACCGTCTCCCTCCGTCTCCCACCGTCTCCCACCCTCGCCACATCTGCACACCTCCACCGTCTCCCACCGTCTCCCACCCTCGCCACATCTGCACACCTCCACACACACACACACACACATACCTCCACATACACACCCACACCTGCACACTCACACCACACACCCACACCCACACCCACACCCACACCCACACCCACACCCACACACCCACACCCACACGCCACCAGTTTGTGTGCAGTACCGGGTCAGAAGAGAGCCCACGATCACCTATTTCCACCAAATTTGCATTGCGTATTCATTCTCTGTGCCTATTAGTATTACGATACATTGTGTCGGCCTTTTACTAAGTGGCGTTGAATTAGCCCACTTCCGGTGTGGATGCGTTACTTCCGGTCTCATTGTGTCCCTTTCTGTGTGTTTTTGCAGACAGCTGCGGGAGACGGCTCGGGCCGCGGGTCTGAGCGCTACGAGCGTTCTGCTGCGGTAATACGGTAATGTGGACGCGCCCTGCCCGGAAGTTACTTACACACACATGTATATATATATATGCCGATATATAGCACGGTCGTGTGCCGGCCGGCCACCTCGCAGACAAGTCACCCACTCGCTCACCGACTGACCTCGTTCGGCCGCCCGACCGCCCGGCATCACGCCCACCGCCACGTACATCCACCTCAACATCACCATGGTGGCCCAGATTCGAACCCTGGTCGAGCCAGCCAAACCAATGACTTAACAACTGATTCTTGTCACTTCCAGGCGCTCGGCATTATTAGGATAGGGCAAGGACTGGTTGGCTCAGTGTCAGGATAAGGTGATTGAGTGGGATATCACATTACCAGGTCATGGTGCTGGTGGCATGGTCTCCCAGTGGGGCACCACTATAAAGTCGTCATGAGTGCGCGCTGTCACAAGTCGGTACACGTCATGATATGACCATATATGTTGCCAGGACCTAAAACTCCAACAAGCAACCAACCATGGCGGCTAACATTGGAACAGTCGGTGCTTAGGTGGTGTTAATGATGAATTTGCTGGTGATGATGATGATGATGATGTTATTGATAAATATAATGTGTACATGTACAGCTATGCAATTAAAAACACACAGACAACTAAGTAAATGAGGAAGGGAGATGTTATAGTTAGTTATGCGCCCTCCCTTTCCTCCTATGCATCCAGTCATTAATTAATTGGTTACAATGTACAGCTGTGTAATTACAACAAACCACACACACACAACTATGTACATGAGGAGGGGAGATGCTATAGTTAGTCATCCACCCACTTTCCTGTTATGCAGCCATTCTTTAATTAATTGATTAATTAAATAATTAATCAGACCCTTGTACAAAGTTGTAGAAGTACTATAAGTAGTAGTGCTACGTGAGAACAGAACAAAGTCGCGGTGTCCTGCATGTGTATGCATTTGGCGTGGACGTTAATTAGGTTTTTGTTGCTTCATTTGTGTTATTTTTTTTTTTTGTTCTTTTCTTTTTTGGCCACCTCGAGCCATTCATTCCCAGTACACCGTACTGGCGATGGACAAAACGACGGAGAGGACGGTGGTACTCGACTCACGGCTAGTTAACATTCACATGGAAAAAACACTTAGTGCCTTATATGATTAGGAGATGTGTGCTTTAAACGTGTGGATTGCTATCTATTTCCTTACACTTGGCGCTCCCCTCCCTTTGACTCCCCGACCGTCCCCATCTCTTCTACACCTACCTAACCGCCCCGCCTCACGCCTACCTCCTACCACACCCCACCCCATCACTCCACACCACCCACCTTACACCCACACCGCCCCGCCTCACTCCTACCTCCTACCCCACCCCACCCCATCACTCCACACCACCCCACCTTACACCCACACCGCCCCGCCTCACTCCTACCTCACCTCAATACCCACCCCACGCCACCCTACCCCACCCCCTCACTCCACACCACCCACCTTACACCCCCACCGCCCCACCTCACCCCTACCTCACCTCAATACCCACCCCCACCCCCTCACTCCACACCACCCACCTTACACCCTCACCACGCCCCACCACACCCCTACCTCACCTCATACCCACCACCCACGCCACCCTACCCCCACCCCCCTCACTCCACACCACCCCACCCGTACCCCTCACCGCCCCACCACCCACCCCCTACCTCCACCTCAATACCCACCCCACGCCATCCTACCCCACCCCCCTCACTCCACACCACCCACCTTACACCCTCACCGCCCCCACCACACCCCTACCTCACCCCATACCCACCCCACCCCACCCCTCCCCCACCCCCCACCTCCACCCCCACCCCCACCCCCCACCCCCCCACACCCCCCCACCCACCCCCCACCCTCCCTCCCCCACCCCCACCCACACCCCACCACCACCCCACCCCCTACCCCCCCACCCACCCCACCCCCCCCACCCCACCCCCCCCCACCCCCCCCCCCCCTACCTCCCACCCCCCACCCCCCCCCCCCACCCCCCACCCCCACCCCCCACCCCACACCCCCACCCCCCCCCCACCCCCCCCCACCCCCACCCCACCCACCTCCCCACCCCCTCACTCCACACCACCCCCACCACCACCCCCACCACCCCCCACCCCCCTCCTCACCCCCCAACCCCCACCCCACGCCACCCCCCCCACCCCCCTCCCCCACCCCCACCCCACCCCACCCCCACACCCCCCCGCCTCACCCCTACCCCCTACCCCACCCCCTCACCTCCACACCCACCCACCACCCCACACCCCCCACCTCACCCCCACCCCACCCCACCCACCCCCCACCCACACCACCCCACCCCCACCCCACCCACCCAACCACCCACACCACCCCCCCACCCCACCCCCCACCTCCACCCCACCCACCCACCCACCCCCCCACCCCACCACCACCCCCCACCCCCACCCCCACCCCCCCCCCACCCCACCCCACCCCCACCCCCACCCCCCCCCACCCCCCCCCCGCCCCCCCACGCCCCACCCCACCCCACCCCCCCGCCCACCCCACCCACCCCCACCCCACCCCACCCCACCCCACCCCACCCACCCCACCCCACCCCCCCACCCCCACCCCCCCCAACCCCACCCCACCCCACCCCACCCCCCCCCCCCCCCACCCACCCCACCCCCCCCCCCACCCACCCATCCCCACCCCACCCCCCACCCCAACCCCCCCCAACCCCACCACCCACCCCACCCCAACCCACCCCCACCCACCCCCACCCACCCCAACCCACCCACCCCCACCCCACCACTCCACTCCACTCCACCCACTCACCCACTCACCCACCTCACCCCACTCCACCTCACCCCACTCCACTCTCCCACCCACCCCACCCCACCCCACTCCACATCACCCCACCCCCCCACATCACATCACCCCATATCACCCCACCCCACCCACCTCACCATACCCTACCCTACCCCAACCCAACCCAACCCAATCCAATCCAACCCACCAAACAACCACTCACCCCAACCCTACACAACCTTCCCCAATCCAACCCAATTCAACCCAAACCCCACCATACACCACCCTACCCCACCCAACCCCACCCAGCACCACCCAACCCCACCCAACCCCACCCAACCTCATCCAACCCACCCAACCCCACCCAACCCCCACCCACCCCACCCATCCCCACCCAACCCCACCCAACCACCCCAACCCCACCTAATCCCACTGCCCCCGCGCCATATGCTTGTCTCGGTTGTGTGAGACTCATTGATCAGTGTTTAGAAATGTACTTTTACTTTTGTAGTTCTGGCTGGGCTTGTGCAATATTAACTTATCGGGCTATCTACAATAAGTGGTGGTGGAATGTTTATGTACACGCAAAGGCTTCGACCTTTCGTGACCTTGTCCGGCAATGTTTTGCTGTCTTCCTTATTTGAAGGGACCGTCCCCCCCCCCCCCCCCCTCTCCCTTTTCTCCTTTCCTTTGCTAAGTACGGATGCGTGTTTGTCTGAGTGCTTCTTGTTTTGCCTTTCTAAAGTTGAGGAGTCAATGTAATCTGTGCATCGTTAATTCAAGTGTGGGGTGCCACGAATGCCAGCTATTAGTATTATGTATAAGCACTGTGTCATTCGGAGAGGCCGTATATTCCTTGTGTATAAGTGGACCTGAAGCTGAGAGACATTAAGACCGACTCATGGACGCAACTCTCACAGCAGAGAACTAAATGGAGAGCTGCAGTCAAGTAATTAAAGCAGTCTTTGTTGCATCGCGACCGACAGCATGATGATGATGATGATAAGTGGACCACTGTTTTCCATTCACAAAGGTTTTTTTTCTCTTTTTAATTTTTTATATTTGTTATATTATTTCCTTTTTCCCCTTCGCTTTTCTTCCCTATGTCTTTATTTTTGTTTAATGCTGGCATGATTTACGATGGTATTCATTGGCCATTAAATAAGTACGCCCATTCGAGTAAGTTTGTCTAACTGACAAAACCATTTTGACTTGTATATAGTTGTAATGGCGTTGACATTTAAAATTGAAGAAAAAAAAATCCGACACTGGTTTTGCAAACTCATTTTTTGAACCGGCGCTTATCGCATTTTGGAAAAGGGCTCTTCATATATAGCATTAGCAGGAAGACTATTTGAACAGCTGGTCGAGGTGCTACTTGCCTTCATTTAATGCAGTCTAATGTAATATGACTATAATGTCGACCTAACTGGTTCCGTTTGAAACTGGCTTGTACTGTTATGTTTATCAATTACCAATGGTGCTTTATAAGCAATGCAGACTCGGTGCGTGCACTACTTTGACGCATGCGCGGGAAACATGGCCTGTTGGCACATATCGCCCCACTTTTACATATATATGGGTGTGGAGGAGCGGAGAGGGGGTCGATGTGGGGTTGTGTGTGGGGGGTGGGGTGGAGGGGGGGGGGCGGGGCTGGCCTGACAGTGCTGCGCTGGTGCCGGCCTACAAACGGGCAGGTTTGAGTGAGTACACCGGGGCAGGGTCGCGGTGCCTGCCTGACGCGGGAGGCCACGGTACCAGGCAGAATGTGACATATCAGGGAAAGGCCAAAGGGAACTAATGGTGGCTCTGTCCAGTTCGCTGCCGCTCCGCCAGGCGGCGCCACCCCATCCCCCTCCCCCCCACACACACCCTCCCCCCACGGCCACTAGACGCCCACGTGACTCGGGTGGTGACGTCATGATATGTGTGCGAGCCGTACAGAGATGATTCATTGATATATATAAGGGCCTATATATTTATGTATATATATATATATATATATATATATATATACATATATATATATACACACGTATATATGTGTGTATATATATTTATATATGTGTGTATATACACACATATATATATTATACATATAAATACTAATCTATATAATTAAGACAGTCGCCTTACTAATCGACCCAAACTGTGATATTTGTTTTGTTGATGAACAATCAATTACTATTATTATAATATTGAACAGATTTACTGATTATTTACACGATTGATTCATTCATGATGTTGTGTACATAAGATGTACATACTATGTAATATATACATTATGTATTCGCATTAGATCATCACAAATTTGTATAACTCACATGATTACCGTTGATCAACAAATCATCTTATGCTGTCCCTCTCTCATGATTGTGCACACATGTACTATATACACGTTTTATACACATTTATGTGTATTCATGTATTAATAATAATAGTATTATGCTGGTATATGTGTATACATGTATTATACCAAGATCTATGTGTATACATGTTTTACACCCAGGTATTATACACATTATGTGTATACATGTATGTGTATACATGTAGTATACACATGTAGTATACACATGTATTATACACATTATTATACATATATATGTATACATTTATGTGCATACATGTATTATGCACCTGTAGTATACACCTGTATTATACACATGTATTATACACACATATGTGTATATGTGCACTGCATACATGTGTTATACACATGCATGTGTATACATGTATATGTATACATGTATGTGTACACATGTATTATACACATGTATGTGTACACTTGTATTCTACACATGTATGTGTATACATGCATTATACACATGCATGTGCATACATTTATTATACACATGTATCTATATACATGTATTATAGACATGTGTCTGTATACATGTATTATACACATGTATATGTATACATGTATTATACACATTTATGTGTATACATGCATTATACACATTTATGTGTATACATGCATTACACACATGTATATGTATACATGTATTATACACATGTATCTGTATACATGTACTATACACATCTATGTGTATACATGCATTACACACATGTTTTACACAAATGTATCTGTATGCATGTATTATACATGTGTGCATGTGTGTACAAGAATGTGTAATGTATTATACACATGACAGTGACATTATATGTTGACACATGTGTATATATATTTATATACACACATGTATGTGCACACGTGTATGTGCACACCTATATGTGTACATGTGTACGTGCACACGTGTACCCACACACGTGTCTTATGCAAATGTCTTACTACTCACCAAGTGCCTGAGGTTTAAGACAACAAAGCTATGCTTATGAATCACTACCATATGCAAACTGTACTCAGTCACGAGAAAAGCCAAGATTGGAGGCAAACAATGAGACAGGCGTTCTGTAAATAGGCGTTCTGTAAATAACAAGTATGCTCGAATCCCTGAATGGAGAGTACGTGTATAAACAGAATGTGACGGTACCTTACAGAAATCTAAGTGCACCCAATCCTAATATAATACACTCATTATTGACTTCTAATGAAGAAAAAATATATATATATATATATATATATATATATATAGATTCACATATATATATTCACATATATATACATAAATATACATGTATGGTTATATATATATATACATATATATATATATATATATATAACCATACATGTATATATATATATATAAGAATAGTTTCTTCTCCCCCTCTCAAAATGATTTCAGCAGCTGCATATCCTTTCGGCTAGAAAATAAAAATAAATGCACAGCCTCCTTTATTTTCATATGTATGCATTAATGAGGGAAAACCACCCAGAACTTTGATTATGGGGGAAAGAAAACTTACATAATCCGATGATTATGGGTTGATGTGGGTTTAGAAAAAAGTATTAGATTGATCAGTATAAAGTATTTAATTTAGTTTGAAGTAATTATTTTCTTATAGGGTTTAATGTTGGATGTATGTGCATACATCTATTATGCACATGTGTGCACATGTATAATACGACACTTGTATGTATATACATGTATAATACGAGACATGTATGTATATACATGTATGATACATATGTTTTATGCACATGTATGTGTACATATAATTAATATACACATGTACATGTATGCACATGTGTACATGTATGTATACACGTGTATGTGTTTGAAATGAAAACCTAAAAGACAAATGGTGGTGTGTTCCCTAAAATACTGGACAAAGGCTTTGTTTATCCATTCTCAAGCATTGCAGAAATAGTACAGGAGCACCAAACTGCAAAATGCATCTGTATCTAAGTTGGATATGTCGGATCAAATCTAGGTCAGCGTCTTTTGTTTTGAAAATTTAATGTTATCATCGGATTATGCAGCTTTAAAACGAGAATGTACCATTCCGAATACCCTCGAACCCCCCCCCCCCCCCTACTTACCTGTAGAGTTTTTCGCAAAGTATGTCAGATACGATGAGATTATGACTGTTAAGATTAAACACTCCTAGTTTAAATAAATGTGTTGTTGAAGTAGGCAGCAGTGTCCACCGCAGACAGGGTTTCTATGTTAATGACCATGCAGACCCCGTGTCTATGGTGATGGCCACACAAACAGTGTTTCTATGATGATGACCATGCAGGTAGTGTTTCTATGGTGATGGCCACCCAGATGGTGTTTCTATGGTGATGGCCACACATACTGTGTTTCTATGGTAATGATCACACACACGGTGTTTCCATCGTGATGACCTCGCAAACAATGTCTCCCTGGTGATGACCTCGCAAACAGTGTTTCTACAGTGGTGACCACGCAATCAATATTCATATGGTGATGGTCACACAGATGGTGTTTCCATGGTGATGACCTCGCAAACAAGGTGATGACCTCGCAAACAGTGTTTCCATGGTGATGACCTCGCAAATATTGTTTCCATGGTGATGACCTCGCAGCGTTTCCATGCTGATGACCGCGCAAACAGTGTTTCTACAGTGGTGACCACGGAAACAAAATTCCTATGATTATGGCCACGAAGACAGTGGTTCTATGGTGATGACCAGGCAGACAGTGTTTCCATGGTAGTGACCTCACAAACAATGTTTCTACGGGTGTGCCCACGCAAACAATATTTCTATGGTTATGGCCACGCAGACAGTAGTTCTATGGTGATGACCAGGCAGACAGTTTTTCCATGGTGATGACCACACAGACAGTGTTTCTATGGTACCGACCACGCATATCCGCGCCAGTTCAGTGAAAGTGAATATTAGCAGTCCTTAATTTGTACAGAAGACAGGATATCGCCAGGCCGTTCGTGATTCTCACATGCAGAAGATTGTTGATTGAAAAAAAAAAAAACCCACAAACTCGATTAAGCTATAGCCATGTTGAAAAAAAAGTGCCTGCATGAATTTGAAATGAATAAATTGAGATTGAATTTGAAATGAATAAATTGAGATTGTTGAAACTATGTATACCCGTGTTTCCATTTATTATTACAGTAAAATCTCTCTAACCGACAACTCCCCTATATCGATCGCTTTATTTGGGTCCCAACAATACCATTGTAACCATATTCTAACTCCCTAAACCGAGCACCTCCCAAAATCAACCACTTAAAGTCGGTCCCAAGATCGGTCGGTTTAGAGAGATTTTACTGTATTTTACTGTAAATGTACAATTAAATGTGCTACATGTGTTAAAATATATCTATATATATACAATCAACCAACCGACACTAGCGTCATTTGGGGAAGCAGCACTTTATCAAAGTACAGCGTGTGCAGTGCGATATAATATGCATGTAGTGGACATAGCGTATCGGATGGTTATCAATATTGTTACTCATGCAATTAGTGGGTAGAGAACTGGGCAAAAGGTCCGAGGCCAGGGCACATGAAATATGAGTGTAGATGACATCTCGCCTCATGAAATTCGGTGGCTGCACACGTATGTGTGCCCCCGCCCCTCGTCCCCCCCCCCCCTCCGACAAAAAAACACACCACAAAACAGACCTCTCAGATCTGTATAGAATGTTTAACTTCTTCAATTCTCTATTCTCATCATGAAGGTACACACATAATGAAAGAACGGCTAAATAAACAAAACAAAAACAACAAAAATCGAAAGACTGACCAGAACATTATAACCTTTATCTTTAAGATTACATTTGGGATGTATATATGGAAAAACAATGTCTGCAGGAATGCCTCTAATTGCAGCAAACAAACAAGTATAAAATATGTATTACAGATGAAATGGCTTAATAAGTTCAAAGCTTGCTTCTGGTGCAGCAGGTCGTGGGTTCAAGACCCGGCAAAATAAAAATCCATGACTTTGAAATTAATGTGTTGTTGAAGTAGGCAGCATCTTTGTAATTAATACTACTGCCGCTACCTAGCCTGGACTTCGGCATTCGATGGCCACACACATGTCTGTGCCCCCCACCCCCAACTCCACCCCAACCCCACAAACTCCCAGACCTGTATACAATGACAACAACTGCATACGACTAAGAGTAGTGGAATGAGGAAGACAAATTGTCTGCAATCATAATGTACCCTGTTTAAACAATGAATGCTACCCACAAAAGGTATATATATTCAATAGTGACTGGGAAAGACAAGTGTCAGTCCCAGACACAAGGGCTGTATTCGATTAACACGACCCGGGCGACCCGGTGTGGCGGTTTCAGCCGTGTCCCGTGCTCAGCCGTGTCCAGTTGCTTCTGCACATGCACGGATTTCGCATCAACTCGGGTCACCCGAGCCACTTATTGTAGCATGCACACATCCTACAAACTCGGGTGGAATAATCGAATACGCTTCTCCGCGCTTGGGTTTCTTTTTTTTTTAATAACCGATAAAACTACAGCAAAATAGGATTTAAAGTATTTTATGATGGTCTAGTTTAGGTATATTTCCATTTCATTAATCTAAGTTATTCTTTTTTTGCACACGGCACGTGTATTTCTCGACTCCACTCGCCGGGTTCTATTTGAAATTCTGGCCACTCGGATGATCCGAGTCGCCCGGGTAGTGTTAATCCATTACGGCCATGTTTATTAGATTCTGACGCATGTGCAGAAGCGATGGACACGGCTGAGCACGGGACACATCTGAGTATGCCACACCGGGCGACTTGAGTCACCCGAGTTGCTAGAATTTCAAATCGAACACCACGAGTGGAGTTAACAAAAATACGTGCCGTGTGCACACATCCTGACCCTAGTAACCCACGTCTTGGCTGGGGGTGGCTAGGAACAATGACATCACATTTGCGCTGGTACCGTCCTGTAGGATAACAGCTACCAGTACCCGTCCTACATGGTTTTTTTAGGGTAATAACCCAGATTAATGAATTGGAAATATAACTAAACTAAGCAATCATAAAATACATTAAATCCTATTTTGCTGTAGTTATATCATTATTAAAAAAAGAAATTTCTTTTTGATTAAGCCACCATTTTGTTCCCACCCGAGCGTGGAGAATCGTATTCGATTATTCGACCCGAGTCTGTAGGATGTGCGCATGCGCCAAAAAGTGATTTAACTATTTTTATGATGGCATAGTTTAGTGATATTTCCATTTCATTAATCTATGTTATTACCCAAAAAAATATGTATGACTGGTACCGGTGGCTGTTATCCTGCAGGATGGTACCACCGCAAATGTGATGTCATCGCTCCTTGCAAACCCCAGCCAAGAGGTGGGTTACTGGGATCGGGTTGTTTTGCACACGGCACGTGTATTTGTCGACTCCACTCGCGGTGTTCTATTTGAAATTCTGACGACTCGGGTGACCCGAGTCGCCCGGGTCGTGTTAATCGATTACGGCCTAAGTGATTTCAAGCTACACTAAGGTAGATTATAATGATCAACCTACTAAATGTATCTCAGAAAATGACATAAACTCAAAGCTATTGGAGTATGCATCCTTAAACCAAAATTGTATCAATAAAATCAGGATTTACTCTAGATTGCTGCTTAGAATGGAAAGTAAGCGATATATATTCCAGGCTGGCATGAATAATGAACCATTAAAGCAAGGGTGGGGCAACGACATCCCTACATAAATTAAAGTGTCTAAACTGTATCAGGTTTTAAAAATACGTTCCCAGCAAACAGGAGGCGTGTTTGCAGCAATTAGAGGCGTTCCTGCAGACATTGTTTTCCCAAATGTAATCTTAAAGATAAAGGTTTATGTCTAGCATTAACTGATTGGTTGGTTAGTTGTTGGAGTTGTACATCCTGGTAACATCTAAGGTCATATCAGGACTGGTACCGACTTGTGACAGTGCATACTCATGACGATTTTATAGTGCTGTCCCACTAGTAGGAAATCAAGCCACTGGCACCATGACCGCAAATCCCACTCAGTCACATTACCCTGACACTGAGCTAAACCAGTCCTTGCCCTACCTTATTAATGCCGAGCGCCCGACTAGGAAGTGACAAGTATCAATTTTATAAGTAATTGGTTTGACTCGACCAGGAACCGAACTCCGGATCTCTCGCACGCGGGGCCCGCGCTCTACCGATTCGACCACTGCGCCCGGTGCTAGCGTTAACTAGGCAGGCTAAGGCAGACTTGTTGCATTTTGAATTACAGTGACTGTCATCAGGATCAATCGAGTTACACACTATTTATTTGTAAAGGGACATTGTATCTGGCCATAAAGCATGCTCCGGTATGGTCACGTGACCTATTTACGATATTTATAACATGTGAATAGAATCATGTATTTTTATGTTCATGTCTGCATACATCAAATATATACATGTACATACCATACATAACACATATCGGGGTGATGCAAATGGAAAACATTCCATCTAGTACAGAATTCTAATCTACATTTCTTGCCCTCCCAGGATTAGCATCCCAACCATTAGGCTATCTAGGCTCCCCGATGCAATCACTGTATCCATACTTTCCATGTCTACGTGGCTCCTTATCTATAACCCCATGACTCATAAGTCTTTCAGGACCATAAGTCGCTTAATGCTTATGAACCAGTGTCGTGAAAGTGTAGCAAATGAGAAACATTGAGCTTAGAGCAGAATTCGGATCTAAACTTCTTTCCATTCCGAGGCTAGCATCCTAAGCATTAGGCTATCTAGGATCCCTGATGCAATCGCCCTATCGACGCCTACTTGTCTAATGGGCTGCTGAGAGGGCAGTGCAGATTACTGCATATGCATGCATACGTGTACTGCATTACAGTGTGTGCAAAAAGTATAAATAACTGTAAATTGTGCAAGGCTGGGAGACCAGAGCTTTCACTCTAATGGTGCTGTCAAATTATGACACTTCGCATCAACGTACGTTGATCTATGTGATTTTTGCCACTACAGCGGGATACATCAGTATGCGTTAGGCATGTGTTAGGCATGCGTTGGTATACGTCAATGTACGTCAACGTTCGGCGACATATGGTGGCGCGCGTCAGGGGGTCAGCGAAGTTTTGTGCATGCACAAAACTTTCGACGCACAACAATGTTCGACAACATGTGGATTTTAAGTCCTCCATACATTATGTGCACGTTAGGCGTATGTCGATGTACATTAGATGTATCTTTGTCAAACGTTGTTCACTACGTTGCACTACATTGCACTATGTTGCACTATGTTGACCTAGTTTAAAGGCAGTGGGAATGTACAGTCCGCATACTGACAATGTAAGGATAACGTATTCCTAACATACGTCTAATGTATGTTTAGCATTTCTCCAGCATGTTTTGACGTATGTAACATATGATGTGTAGTTGTGGCGATCGAATAACGTATATAATGTTCACCGGGTTTTGTGAGCGTAATTCAAGCATTTTTCGCCAGTAGGTATGTAAGCCATACATTGGTCATATGTTGGCCATACGCTGTGTATACAGTATGTACACTTCAAACTTTCCCCCTACGCCGAAAAGTTTGATGCTTCTCGACGTAAAAAAGTGTTGAAAACGTGAGGTTGTTCACTGGGTGAATTGTGCCGTGTAACACGATCCAGATAAGAGGATGATTTTAATAGACTATATTACGGTTCCGACTGCGCATGCGCTGAAAACGGCGTTGGGAGCAAAGCAAAGGCGTACGGCCATTGACTTTGCCAATACGCGCAGTGAAAAACATCAGTTTTATTCAAAATTAATAGAAATCCTAAACCCTAACCTTATTATTTTAATATAATCTTTTTGTTAAACATGTTTTCTATATGTGTCCCAAGCGGTTTGTGCCCAGGTGGTGTGGATATAAATAAAAACATGAATAAAATAAGTAAAACTGACTCTGGCTATGGCTCTAACACTAGTTTGAGTGCCTAGATTTTTCTAAATCTAAATACACATGGCATAAGATGTGCTGATTATATTGATGTAAATGCAATGCTGGATAAAAGATTAATATCTTAATTTATTATATATATTTTTTTTTAGTTGGTATTCTATGTTTCAAACAAGAGCTGAGATGAGCTGAAACTAGCACATTTTATAGCTGCACCCAGTGTATTAGCATGTGCCATGTGCTTCTGGGGGTTGTTGTTTTGCTCTGACGCATCCCACAATGCATCGCGATGCTGGAACCGTGATGTAGTCTATTGTTAATGCACCGGGTTTAATCGAACATTGATACAATGGTTAAAACTTTTATTCTTAGCTTGTTTGTGTGAGCGGTGTTGAGAGTTTGTGTGACAGGGCTTTCTTTGCTCATTCATCTCTTACACCCCTAGATAAAGGATTCACCCTGTACTCGCAGTACACGGGTGAATACCAGCCCTATATAAAAACAGTCGAAAATGCGGGGATATGAAATGAAAGCCTAATTTCACAATCTAAGAAGCAACAATTATTCTTTACATATGTCTTATTATTTCCCTTCTACCTTTGAGTTGAAAAATATAATAAAACATATAATTTAATACAATTTAAAGGTGAAATCGATGGCGTTCTATGGCCGCCGTCTTGTCTTTTTGCATTCTCTCCCATTTCACCAACTCTGTGCCAATATATGTAGCCATTTGATCCTGGAACCACAGTTTCTAGTTCCTGTTTCATACTAAAGCTATTTTCGCCCGTATTTACACTACGTTGTCCTTCACCCATGTACTAGTAGAGGGTGAATCCTTTATCTACTACACCCAGTCACACCAAACTAGTTCTCAAAATGTCCGACCCCGTTCTAAAACAGGGTAGAACGTGGCTGCCGAAAATTTTGAACATGCTCAAAGTACTAGAGCACCCTTCTGTCCTTGCCCGTCCATGCAGTTCATAAAATGTTAGTAACACATTGCTACTACGTTCACTACGTTCGCACACAGTTTGAGCCCTTTCGGCAACATTTTCAAGAACATAGTAAGAACTACTTTGGTGTGATGGGGGTATAACTATAAGTAAAAGGTTCCCTGACCGTTCCCGCTAAGTTAGAAAGAATGCTGAACGCTCCGACAAAATTGTTGTATGCCTAATAAGTGAGTGAGACATTGAGGTTTAACGCCTTAGAAACAGCAGAACTAATTTAGCTGTTTTTCTTCTACTTGATTTAATTTAATGTAACTTAATTATTTTTGTTATAAATGCTTAATTTTGTTGTAAATTTGCAGTATTTGAAGTCAGCAAAATCATGCTAAAGCATGCGTGCACGCTAAAATGTTAGACATGGGGTTTGTTTGCCCATGTTCGAGTCTTGCAGTATAACAGAATACAAAAGCTGCAATAATTGTTTAAGTGATGCATCAATGTGCAAGGTTTGATATTGTAGGATTAAATCTAGTTAGTTTCTTTGGTTCTGAAAAAGAATTGGTGCTTTCATCGGATTATACTGCTTTAACTATTTTAAGGCTCTGGTTTGACGACACGTGACTAGACTCGTCGGAGTGGGGCTGCGGTGGATGCGGTGGATCGAACTCATGACCTTCCTTATGCATGAGAAGCAGCGTATCGCCAGTACATCCCCGTCGTGTGCAGTTTCGTCTTCCCAATTTGATGGCGAGTAAACTGAATGGAAACAATTGCCAACTGTTAGTTTTTGAGGAAAATATTGCTTCCACCCCCCGCCCTCCAATTATTTATTTTTCTTCCTTCCCCCTTTCTTAAAGTAACATATTCCGATGGTTTTGAGTTTCGGCCATTTTTCTGAGATAAATATATTAAATTGATTGTTATATTATAATCTACCTTACTTTTGTTTGTGGTAACCTTTATTTTAAATGGCTAACTTTGGAGATATAATTTGAAGCGCAAACATGGCAAATTAATTTTGACAAGTACACCAAAACTTTGACACCACAGGCTTCTGCAGTAACGGGTCCTATTAAATTGACTCAGTATGTCCTTCTATGGGACAACAAATGCTTAATAAGTGTATATATCAGTATGTAAATTAAATGTGTAGAATCAAATGTAGATGAGTGCTTTGGTTTTGAAAATTTGATGCTTCATCAGACTATGCAGCTTTAAGTGGAACATTTGATCACTCCGCTCCCAAAACAAAAAGATTAAAAAGGGAGGGAAACACATTTACCCCCCCCCCCCCACAAAAAGCAACACTAAAAAGCCCCCCCCGACACACACACACACACACACAAACACACACACACACACAAGCAGCCCCACCAGACGGGATGGCCGAATCAGTTTAGCATCCGTCTCCCGTTTTGGTAGATCGTGGGATTCGAACCCCCGATTCGAAAACTGGTCGAGTTAAAGTTAAACCAACGACTTAAGAATGTATTCTTGCCAGCCGCTCAACATTATAAGGATAGCGCAAGGACTGGTTGGTTCAGTGTTAGGATAATGTGACTGAGTCATGATGCTAACAGCCTGATCTCCCACTGGGGCAGCATTATAAAGTCGCCATGAGTGCGCACTGTCCCAAGTCAGTACCCGTCCTGATATGACTTTAGATGTTGCAAGGACGTAAAGACTCGAACAACCAGCCAACGACAAGCAGCCCTTGCTGGGAACATGCAATCGAGCGTCCACGTTGGTGGTGAGGGGGTTAGTGTGGGGGTGGGGGCGGGGTGGGGTGGGGGTGGGCGCAGGGGTGGGACGGAGGTGGGATGCGAGGTGCGGGGTGGTTGTGTGAGGGGTTGTGTGATCTGCTCGTCTTGGATGAGAGGACCCAGACCCCAAGAAGTGACTTATATAACGGTGTAAAGGTTAACCCCCCTGACCCAGATTCGCTCTCACAGAGGGCGTCTGTCGTCCCTAAATGCGCAGGCGCGCACCGGGCTGTGACATCCCCGCCGCGACCAGCGGGCAGGCCGCTCCGCAACTACCAGTACCACTCACTCGCTACCACCGGACGCCGTGGACGAATCAATAGAGGGGTTGTAATGACGTCACGAGGCAACTTCCGGTGGCCATATTGGATTACATGTGAAAGGCTTGGAAGTGCTTACATTGTGTTTATTTACCAATTTGTTGGTTTATTTGTCACTGTTTTGAGCAGTTTGGTCTTAAAAGTTGTGTGGAAAAGGGTGTTTTTGATGGAGGGGAAGTATTTATTTAATCATGTAGCCTCACATCGGTGCAAAAGCGCAGTATTTTGACACTTTGAATGCTATTTCAAAGCATTAGAAAGGTTCTGGCAGTACCCACTAGGTGGCGCCACATACTTCGGCAGCCATTACTATAGGTAGGCCCAGTGGTGGCTGTAGTGTTCTTGGTATAAGACAGGGGGCACCATAGGTGTAATCCAAGATGGCTAACTACTGAGTGATGACGTCACGTGCACTCCCTCTATAGGAGCGCAGGGCCTATATGTATGAGCCCGGGTTAGCGGTCGTAACCCTGCGTCATGCGGATTTCCCGGGTTAGCGGCGAAAACTGCTTATGTATGTGTCGGGGTTAAACTAACTCGACGAGCGTAAAGTCGCCTGCACTAACCCCAAGCGAAAGGAGGGTTAAAGGTGGGGTTAGGCACCGATTATGCCCAAATCTATTCAATGCGATCATATTTAACAAAGTTACATAGTCAAATAGTGAAATTTGATTAAATTAACCCTAAAATCGAAGCGAGATTAACGCTGCCGCCGCAACGGCGGCGCTATTAATATTTTCGAATCAACGAATGTAAAGTAAACAAATCGCCGCCTACGCAGTGACGTCGATATCCATACTGTCCAACGTCAAATAAAAATGGCCGCTGCCATCACCGCCGAATCAACGGCAATATATTAGGCCCAAATCTATTCAATGCGATCATATTTAACTAAGTTACATACTCAAATAGTGAAATTTCATTAAATTAACCCTAAATTCGAAGCAATATTAACGTAGCAGCTACATCGGCGGCGTTATTCATATTGTCCAAGCGACGAATGTAAACAGGCACAGAGGGATTTCCCAAATCTATAAATAACTGAAATGTTAGCTAACCCGCGCATGCTTTGGACCCATACATCCCCCGTGACACATTTAGAACCCCGGGGTTAAATAACCCGGCACTCTCCTTTAACCCCAGTCCGGATAAAAATTGGCTCATACATACAGGCCCAGGCTTCTTCCCGTGCGGAAGATCTGGAGTTCGATTCCATTGACGTCATCAACCGGAAGCGCGGCCGTTGTGGCGATATCAACCAGTAAACAACCTGCCGGTTGCAGTAACATAGTAGATCATTCTTTCAGTTTTATTCCAAATTAATAGAAATGCAGAACCCTAACCTTATCAATTTAATATAATCTTTTCGTTGAATTTGTTTTCTATATGTGTGCCAAGCGGTTTGTTTCTAGGTGGTGAAGTTTTTAGATATATTTAACTTTTTCTGTATGAAGATTGCTCACAGCCATTGACAATGCAATGAGTTTGCCAATATATGCAGTGCAACACGTCAATTTAATTCCAAATTAATAGAAATGCAGAACCCTAACCTTATAAATTTAATATAATCTTTTCGTTGAATTTGTTTTCTATATGTGTGCCAAGCGGTTTGTTTCTAGGTGGTGTAGTTTTAGAGATATTTCACTTTTTCTGTGTGAAGATTGCTCACAGCCATTGACAATGCATTGAGTTTGCCAAGATGCGCAGTGCAACACATCAATTTTATTAAAAATTAATAGAAATGGAGAACCCTAACCTTATAAATTTAATATAATCTTTTCGTTGAATATGTTTTCTATATGTGTTCCAAGCAGTTTGTTTCTAGGTGGTGTAATTTTAGAGGTATTACACATTTTCTGTATGAAGATTGCTCACTGCCATTGACAATGCATTGAGTTTGTTGTGTTTGTTAATGTGGTTCTATTGCCACAATGGCCGCACTTCCATTTAGCATGACATTTGTGCATACCCTCTATTGTCATGGTGCTGGTGGCATGGTCTTTCAGTGGGACAGCACTATAAAGTCACCATGAGTGCGCACTGTCACAAGTCGGCACCAGTTCTGATGTTACCTTAGATGTTGCCAGGATGTAAAACTCCCAACAATCAAGCCACTCGCTGCAACCTGCGAAAACCAACTACCTCACTTCCACCCCCACACGCCTCCCACACGCCCCTACTACCGAAGCCCCCCCCCCCTCCCACACACACACACACCCAGCGAAATTAGAGACAAGAGCTAATTGGCTTGATTTAATGTTGATGTTATCATTATTATTTTATTTATTTGTTACCTCCTCGCAACATCTCGTATCAGAGCAAATACCATACTTATAAGTTGTAGCATTGCTACATTGGTGACTTCATAATGTTGCCCCACTGGAATGACATCCCATTGGCAACCATGAACTGATATCTCACTGAGTCGCGTTATTTATCCTGGAATTGAGCCAACCAATGTGGAGCGTCCGGAGAGGGCTGTGGAAAATCACCACATTTGTGTGTACAATAAAACCCCTCTAACCGACCACCTCCACAGATCGACCACTCACATATATCGATCGCTTTATTTGGGTCCCAACAGTACCATTGTAAGGATATTCTAATTCCCTAAACCGACCACCTCCCGAAATGCACCACTTAAAGTCGGTCCCATGGTCGGTCGATTTAGAGAGGTTTTACTATATTTCTGTTGAGTCGGCTGGGGATTGAATCCACAACCTTCCACTGTGTTCCCAGGTTCCAACGTGGCAAACAAGTGTTTTAATTACCCGTCACATTCACTCAGGCGCTAAAGTGGGACGAGGCACAGGTTACTAAGCAACAGTCGCCAAGTAGCATTTCCAGCAAAGAATCAACCAAAGAGTGTTTGTTTTCAGATAGTCTTAAGACTATCGGGACAGGACGGGTGATTATAAGCACTCGTTTGCCACATTGGAACCTGGGAACACAGTGGAAGGCTGTGGATTCAATCCCTGGCCGACTCAACACAAATACAGTAAAACCTCTCTAAATCGACCGACCATGGGACCGACTAAGTGGTCCATTTAGGGAGGTGACTAACAAAATAGCAAAACAGCAAGATAGCAAGATAGCAAGACAGCAAGATAGTAAGACAGCAAGATAGCAAGATAGCAAGATAGCAAGATAGCAAGATAACAATATAACAAGATAGCAAGATACCAAAATAGCAAGATAACAAGATAACAAGATAACAAAATTACAAAATTACAAAATTACAAAATTACAAAATTACTAAATCACAAAATTACAAAATTACAAAATTACAAAATAATAATGTAATAATATTTTTTGTGGACCCAGAAAAATCCTGTATCTGTCATTCTAATTGAGGGAATCTTAGGTTACTTACTACATTATTCAACTCACAACAAAAGTCCTGTCATCATTACATGTTTCTCTGTAGGCCATTTGAACATCAATGTTGCACTTGGTAAGCTCGCACTTTGGGTTAATACGTGGGTTCCAAATTCCGCTGGTCCCTCAGTAATGACTGAGGCTGCTACTGAGCATGCCGGCTCGCAGCATCAGTTTACACCGCAGAAGGTAGGGGAGGTGGTAAATATAATACAGTAAAACCTCTCTAACCAACCACCTCCACATATCGACCACTCCCCTATATCGATCGTTTTATTTGGGTCCCAAACGGTTACCCATACAATACCATTGTAATAATTAAAAAAACTCCCTAAACCGACCACCTCCCTAAATTGACCATTTAAAGTCAGTCCCATGGTCGGTCGATTTAGAGAGGTTTTACTGTGCATGAAGTAGCCCATTATGTAATCTAAAACATTTGCTAGGACAATTTCACTACAATGTACATCATAAACAACTGTATGGTAAGAAACGTAACAATGTTTGGTTATCAGGAGACATATGGTTGTAGGTGCAATGGGAGTTCAAAGTGAAGGGCTTATGGTGAGGTATATTGTTGGGAGAGGCACCCATCACAACTTCTGGCACATAAGCTGAAGCTGCGACCTGACATACTAAGTTCAGATCCAGTGGAACTCGGACAACCCACATTGATGCAAATGGTTTTGAAGCAATTTGAGTTGAAGGAACCCAAAATAATTTCGACAAGCTTGCCAAAACTCCTGTGGCTATGACCTAGATGGTCATCTCGCGGTCACCATGTGATGTGAGATGACCTACTAAACCTGGAACCTGACAGGGATGTAGGTAGGTGTTTCTGTCTGGGTTTGGACAATTCTGGGAAGCCGCAGGAAGAAGGGGAAGGGGCATGGATACAAAAATATATATTATATTGATTGGCCAATACTGATATATATATATATATAAATTTCTAAATTTAAATTACCCAAATTGATTAATTATATTTATAGAATTGACCAAACAGCATTGAATATCCAACATGGAGGGGAGGGGCAACATCCACCTCATTTCCCCTTCCGCTCTATGACCCTGCAGAGCAGGCCTACTTGGTTGGGGGGGATAATGAGGTCACGAGATTGGCCTCATTGGTTAATGGCCTTCCTGTATAATGGGTGTTTCAAACTGAGTGTTCAAAGGGGTGAGGTTATAAACTCATTGGTTATGCTGTATATGCTGCCCCAAATCATTAGCTAATACACCAGTATCTAAGTTGGATATACAGGATCAAATGTAAGTAGTTGTTTTAATTTTGACAAAATTATATTTCATCGGACCATGCAACTTTAAGCAGTCGCGATATCGGACGCAGTGGCCAAATCGGTAGAGCGCAGGCTTCCCATGCGGAAGGTCGGGAATTTGATTCCTGGTTGAGTGAAACCAATGACTTACAAAATTAGTACTTGTCGCTTCCTAGCCTTGCGCTCGGCATTAATAGGATACGGCAAGGACTGGTTAGCTCAGTGTCAGGATAATGTGACTGAGTATGATATCGGGTCATGGCACTGGTGGCCTTATTTCCCAGTGGGGCAGCACTATAAAGTCACCATGAGTGCACACTGTCACAAGTCGGTACCCGTCCTGATATGACCTTACATGTAAAACTCCAGCAACCAACATCCTGTCTTCAGAGTGCAGCAGGTACCATTAGCACTGAGGGTTGACCGGAAGTGATCATGCATTCGTTGACCTCTGTTTGCATTGCCCGGCACCTTCTACACTGGTCCCGCTGTGCTTATTCTGCAGTGGACAAACGCATGCGCGGAGTAGGCCGTGAGCGCTCTGCAAAGGAATGCCTTAGAAGTGCCCTTCAAAGTGTCTGTATTGACCCACATTAAGAGGCGCCACCTGGTGAGCATGCTGGTGTATTCAGGAGTCTGAATAGAACAATCCCCATCCATCACTCACCGTCTTTGTACTTATTGAGGGAGAGACAACAACAAAACCCATTGCTTTTGGTGAATGTCTGTGTCTGTCTTATTGTCACACTTCTTGAATTAAAAAAGAGATACCGAGCTTAGAAATTTAATGGGACACGATTCTCCGGCAACATATATCCAAATGCAGTAGAAATAGGTTAGTTATTTGATTAATTAATCACTGATAATTCATCAATATTGGTGATAACCGTTGGGTTCAAATCCAACCAAGTGAAACCAATGTCTTATAAATTTATTCTTGTCGCGACCTGGCCCGGCGATTAGCATTACTATGATTGATAGGGCACGCAGCAGTGGAATAAAGAAGGCCAATTGTTTTCTATTGAAATTACCGCTGCTTAATCAACGAATGTACTAAAAAAGACCGGGGTGGACGAATGAGTGGAGCGTCCGTCTCCTGTTTTGGGAGATCGGGGAATCCGAACCCATGAGTTCGTGGGTTCGAATCCTGGTCGAGTCAAACCAATGACTTAAAAATGTATACTTGTCGCTTCCTAGCCTGGCATTCGGCATTATTAGGATTGGGCAAGGACTGGTTGGCTCAGTGTCAGGATAATGTGACTGAGTGGGATATCAGCTCATGGTGCTGGTGGCCTGGTGTCCCAGTGGGGAAGCACTATAAAGTCCTCATGAGTGCGCACTGTCACAAGTCGGGACCCGTCCTGATATGATCTTAGATGTTGCTAGGACGTCAAACAACAACAAAAAACAACAAAACTAACGTGGTGTTCTCTGTGGCAGAGTGAGTCAGAGTGTCTGACTTTTTTCTAGGTCGGACTCCTAATCTGAAGGTCGGTGGTTCGATTCCCCGTGCCCCCACCTCTGCGAATTAGGATTTCCACCGCTGTGTATAACTTACAGTGTCATCAAAGGCCAGTTGCTCTCATACCATGTCTATGTGGTGTGGGAGGGTAAAAATCCCTTGGGTCAGTAAAAGTGTAGGCACAGGCTTTCTATCGACAAACTGTCTAATGGTGAAAACAAGTCTATTCAGATTTATCCATGATAGACAATAAAAATCTTCAAGAAAATAAAAGACGAAAAAAAAAGACTGAAAATAGACGTCCTTTTGGTCATATTGAAGTTGTACCTTGTAGCTATTGCAAACATGAGTACTTGACCTTGTCAAGAATAAAGCAAAAAGCTAAACTTGACGAGTCTTGTGTATGTCATCTGTATTCCTATTGGCTGACATCATTGACAAGCGGGCAGTAAGCCTTTTGCTGCTATTACTGTCGGTGAAAAGTTTAATCTGCTGTATGTTGGATAATGATATTTCACTTAAACTCATTGTATTAAATAACATATAGCTTAGCCAAATGACTATAGTGGCATCATCTACTGGACAATTCTGGCTGTCCCATGAGTTTCATTTCCCGTTGTTCCGTCCTGCTATCACCTTAGATGTTGCCAGGACATAAAACTCCAAAAACCAACCAACGTTTCCTCTTCTATGCATGAATGAAGTGTGTAATTTCAATTTGGCTTTGTATTGATTTTATTTATTCATTTATTTATTCACAATCCTACTCCTTTGGAAGTAATGTATAGAATTGTGTATTATTCTGTAGTTCTGTACCAGCCAATGCACATGGTAGTAACAAATGGAGGCTTGGATACAGTTGTGTGAAAGCTAAAGTTGGTTGGTTGTTGGAGTTTTACGTCCTAGCAAAATCGAAGGTTATATATATCAGGACGGGGAAATCGAAAGTTGTTATTATCAAAGTTACATATAAGGAGTATAATATATATTATGCGTATATAAATGCCGGAGTTAAAGTATGTATTAATATTATCGTTCTGTAATATTAATTAATCCAATATTGTCCAATCGACTCCTTACTTGTTTGCCCGGACCTGCCCTGCAGGGGCGCCAAAACGGCGGGTTCGGACCCCGGGCCTTCATATTGGTCAGTCGTCGGCCACCTTTCAAACTTTAACCGGTAGGCATATAATTGCTAGCCAGACAAGCAATAAAGATTGTCCATCCCATCTCCGCTTGTTTCTCCTTTTGATGTAGGCACATTTATATGCAAAAAAAAGAAAAAATCCTCCGGTGCGACTGACACTGGTCTACATCCGGTGGAGGAGAGGAGGGTAGGTGGAGCCACCGGTACAGTGTTGGTCTTACAGAGTATAACAAATAATAGTAATAATTAACCCTTACGTATCTTTATACTTGCATAATTCGTTATACATCACATATATATATATATATATATATATATATATATACATACATATGAAGATATGTATATACACAAATGTATATATATATATATATAGAGAGAGAGAGAGAGAGATATGTACCCTGACCCTATCCCTGCTGTAACAGTTCTTCCATGAATTTTCCAAGAGCACTTCCCTTCTTCCCTAATAAATATAATATGCCGCACTCATGGTGACTTTATAGTGCTGCCCCATTTGAAAATTAAGTTTGTTTGTTGTTGTTTTACGCCCTAGCAACATCTAAGGTCATATCAGGGCGGGTACCGACTTGTGACAGGGCGCACTCATGGTGACTTTATAGTGCTGCCCCACTGGAAGACCAGGCTGCCAGCACCATGACCTGATATCCCACTCAGTCACATTATCCTGACACTGAGTCAACCAGTCCTAGTCCTATCCTAATAATGCCGAGTGCCAGGCTAGGAAGCGACAAGTATCAATTTTATAAGTCATTGGTTTGACTCGACCGGGACGCGAACTCCCGATCCCCCGCACGTGAGGTCCCACATGGTACCTGTTCGGCCACCGCGCCCGCTACCACATGTTACGGGGTAAGATGCATGCATGGCTGATGGGAGATGGGCTGATGAGTTAATAGGTTAAAGTTGCATAGTCCAATGAAATATGAAATTTTCAAAACCAAAACAATTATCTAGATTAGATTTTTACATATCTAACTTAGATACTGATGCACTTTTTGAACATTTGATTCTGCATAGAAGGGAATACAGAGTCAATTTAATAGAACATGTTACTCTAGAGATATATGGTGTCGGAGTTTTGGCACGCTTTCCAAAACTAATTTTCCATGTTTGCACTTCAAATATATCAAAAGTTTACCATTTAAAATAAAAGTAACTTTAAACTAATGTAAAGTAGATACTAGTGATCGATCTAATATATTTATCTCAGAAAGATAACAGAAACTCAAAACCATCGGACTATGCAACTTTAAACACGATGTTCTGCTTGCACAGCGATAGCCATACTGTATTGGGAACGACGTACTCAGCTAATCCTCGAAATAAAAAATATAAATTAAATGAGCTAAGCGATTACACTCACATGGGGTCGCACTGAGATGCATGGAAATCTGAATAAATAAGAAAAGACTGAGCTGAACATGACTAGTCAAACTCAAGAAACCTAGTTATTTGATTTGCAAAAACGTGATCAACACTGGTGGTGGTAGCGGCCTCTTTGTTTTAAGTGCGCCACAGTGAGTGAGTGGGCGAGTGGGGGATTAATGTCCTACCAACATCTGAGGTCATATAAGGGCGGGTACTGGTTTGAAGCAGAGGGCACTCGTAGTGACTCGACAGTGCCTGGGTGATGGTGCTGGTGGTTTGATCTTCCAGTGGGGCAGCACTATAAAGTCGCCATGTGTGCGCACTGTCACAAGTCGGTATCCGTCCTGATATGGTGACTCTATAGTGCTGCCACACTGGGAAATCAGACTGCCAGCACCATGACCCACTCAGTCACATTATCCTGACTGTGAGCTAACCAATCCTTTCCCTATCCTATTAATGCTGAGCTAGGAAGCGACAAGCATAAAGTTGGTGCGTCATTGGTTTAACTCGGCCGGGAATCGAACTCCCGACCTTTCGCGCAGGAAGCCTGCGCTCTACCGATTCGGCCACCGTGTTACAAATCTGTATGAAAGGCTATGTAGAGGGTGTGTGTATGTATGTATGTATGTATGGATGTTTGGATGTATGTCTGTATGTATGTATGTATACATGCATGTATGTATGCATGTATGTATGTATGCATGTATTTATGTATGTATGTATGCATTCATTCATGGAGGACACTATCTGCATATTATTTAAACAACGGCATACATTACCAAGCATACCTGAATCGCCATGACCATGTCGGCCAAAATACATGCTTGATTAATGCTAGCCTCTAACCAAACAATTGCGCGGGCAAGACGCCGACATTGACTGAGCGGTGAACCGCCGGCCGTTGCCCAGATTGTGCATTGTTCCGTTTTATTAAAGTTGCAGAGTCCGATGGTTTTGAGCTGCTGCCAGTCTTTCAGATTAAAGGAGTAGATCGATCCTTATGATTTACTTTATTTTAGTTTGATGTAACTTTTATTTTAGATGGCTAACTTTGGACGTATTTGAACTTAAAAGATGCCAACTTAATGTTGGCAAGCATGTCAACATTCTGCCACCGTAGGCTTTGGCAGTAAACAAGTTATATTGAATTAGTATTCTCTTCTACGCAGCAACAAATTGTAAAAATATACGGATTTTCGGTTTAGAATTGTATATTGGCAGCGAGCATTATTATTCTTGGGCGATGGAGTGGGGACGATGTTATGTAAACTAAAAGTAATAATATCCCACTCCCATTCTGACATGATATAAGCTATGTGAAATAGATGTTCATACATGATGCCTAAGATTAATGAAGAGATGTTCCTATATAAGAGACAGTACATGATTGTTGAAATGTTTCTCTATGCATCCATAAAAGAGTGCAATTGGAGAAAGGGTCATTTTAACAGAGATCTATTGTAACTGTTTGCAACGACCTGTCCCTACATGACCACTGGGCCCACACACCAGCCTAATCTGCATATACACACAGAACACCACCTGCAGCTGGGTTGAGTGACAGCCACCACTACTGGGGGTTGTCACACTCCCAGGCTGTGGGGGTGCCTGATTGGCTGGCTGTGGGTGGGCCCAGTCACCCACACTACCTTGGCGTTCTGCCCACACTAGGCTCACTTTGAGATTAATTAATTATTCAGGACCCTGCTTCAGGCACACTGGAGAGGGATCACTCTACTCCTGGCTCTTGAGTGAAACACACCTACTCTTGAGCAGGAACCCAAGACACTCTGTCCGATGCTAGCAAAAATTCATATATTCCAATTGAGTGTGAACCCAGCCATAGGACTCCTGTCTCATGTGCTGTAGACACTGCTTTCTATACAGGCTAAAGTAGTAATGAGATACTATGTGGCTAGAAGGTAAGGAGTGTGGATGATAGGTCACTGGTAGGTGGACAGGAGTTGGTGTTAGTAAAGCACAACTTCCCCACTGTTTATCTGTGTGGCTTGTCTTCATTCTTCCTTAGTATTGGTTAATGAGCTGATAGATAAGTGATATGAAGGGAAGAGTTTTGTAATATTATCTGGTGTCCCAAACGTGGCCGGGCATTCAGTAATATCACAAAATGTTTAATAAATGCATCCGTATCTAAGTTCAATATGTAGGGTCAAATCTAGGTAAATGCTTTGGTTTTGAAAATTTGATGATTTCATCGGATTATGCAGCTTTAACTGCACAAACACAGTATCAGCTGAAACTCGCCCTGTTGTCTATTCTGCCGGAGATAGAGGATTTCTACCATTCTGATGTCAGTGACAATAACCAATGTTGTGGGTAGCAGCTCACTGTGCCACAAACTCGGTGAGAAAGGGCATATTACTAACAGAACTAATCTTACTGCACATGCTCCGCGATAAATGGTCTATTATGGATACTGGTCGGTAATTTACCACGCGAACAAGGAGCCCATGTTATGGATTTTTAATGAACAACCATTGTAAGACAGTAAGTACAGTAAGGAAGAGGAATATTATGACAGTTTGAATGTTCGACTCAGGCCCTCAACCCCATGCGTATGACTGTTCGTTTGAAGGGTTGGGTTGGCGGCTGAGTTGAGTCGGTCTGTTGAGTCACTCGTCTGACTGCCAGGTTGGAAGTGAGGAATAAGGTTCGTTGATTTCCGATGAACTCTGGCCGTCTGTTTTGTTGGTAGCCCGATGTGGTGATGGGCAGCATGTCTGCGGGTGAGTAGTGGTGGGTAAGCTAGAGTGCTTAGTGTAGAGCGAGCCGGTTGGCTAAGCTGAGGTGAGTTGAGTCGATCTGTTGAGTTGCTCGTCTGACTGCCGGGTTGGAAGTGAGGAATAAAGTTTGTGGGTTCCCTATATAGTGTCCATGATGTCATAGTCTCGTGAGGCGTCATCGTGACGTCAGAGTCTCGGGGGGAGTGGTTCTGGGCAAGACCAGTAGGAGGCCAGGTGGGGGAACACTCCAGGTGGCGCCACCATAGCGCTCCTCGTTCACGCACAAATTACCCATGTTGGCGAACCATCATGAACAATTTACCACGCGAACAAGGAGCCCATGTTATGGATTTTTAATGAACAACCATTGTAAGACAATAAGTACAGTAAGGAAGAGGAATATGATGACAGTTTGAATGTTCGACACAGGCCCTCAACCAGATATTGAAAGGGCCTGTGTCGCTGAAGGGAATGCGGCCTGGGGACGCTCAGGAGTGTTCGACTCAGGCCCTCAAGCAAATAGATGAGAGGGTCTGTGTTGGTGAGAGGCCTGATTGCGTCCCGGTGTCGCGTGGTGTGGTCGTTGGGTCGAGTGGTGGGAGTGGGGGGGGCCTCCGCTCTCCATTAGTATGCAGTGGTCGGCGGCAAGTTGTGAGGCGGCCACCTCCTTTTGTGGTTCTTCTGGGACGTCATGAGCTGCTTGGTATGCTGGTATGAGCAGCTCGCGGTGACATCGGAGGGCGCTGCGCCAGGGGAGGCAGTCGCTTTGTGTGGTGTGGCGGTTGCATCGATTGGTGGGGGGTGCGGGGAGGTCTGACTGCGGTGAGCTGCTCGGGGAGCGGTGTGGTGTGGTGCTACGGCTTCCTGTGTGGCGGCTTCCTGTGTGGCGGGATCTTTCCGATGAACTCTGGCCATCTGTGTTGTTGGTAGCCTGATGTGGTGATGGGCGGCATGTCTGCGGGTGAGTAGTGGTGGGTAAGCTAGAGTGCTTAGTCTAGAGCGAACCGATTGGCTGAGCTCAGGTGAGTTGAGTCGATCTGTTTAGTTGCTCGTCTGACTGCCGGGTTGGAAGTGAGGAATAAGGTTTGTGGGTTCCTTATATAGTGTCCGTGACGTCATACTCTCATGAGGCGTGATCGTGACGTCAGAGTCTCGGGGGGGGGGGGGGGGGGGGAGTGGTTCTGGGTGAGACCAGTAGGAGGCCAGGTGGGGGAACACTCCAGGTGGCGCCACCGTAGGGCTCCTCGTTCGCGCGCAAATTACCCATGTTGGCGAACCATCATGAACGATGGCGAATCCCCTAATAATAATATAACAGTAAACGCATGTCTTTTCTAGACCGAGCCTTTCCGAGCATTTCCGGAAGTAGCACTGAGCTGATTACTGGTGAGCATCCATCCCAGAAGGTTGGTTGGATATTGGAGGTTTACTTCTTGACAACTTTTAAGGTCATATCAGGCCGGATTTCGACTTGATACAGTTCACACTCATGGGAACATTATAGTGCTGCCCCACTGGGAGATGATGCTGCCAGCACCATGACCTGATATCCCACTCAGTCACATTATCCTGACAGAGCCAACCAGTCCTTGCCCTATCCTAATAATTCAGAGTGTGAGGCTAGAAAGTGACAAGTATCAATTGTATAAGGCATTGGTTTGAATCGACTAGGTTTCGAACCCGTGGATCTACCAAAACGGCAGACGGCCGCTCAACTCATCCCGTCTGGTCCACCCCAGAAGGAGGGCTGGTGGGAGTGGAGGGAGGGTGGGCAGTGCGGCTTTTGAGCACTTCATGTATATATGTGTGATTTCCATTGCCCTGCACTACGTGCCACCAAAGTATTTTGTCTGCTTTTTACCTATGTTTTTAAAGCTGCAGAGTCCGACGAAAGCAGCACATTCTCTGTGGTGGAGTGGTTAGTTTGTTTGTTTGTTTTTGTTTTACATCCTAGCAACATCTAAGGTCATATCAGGACGGGTACCGACTTGTGACAGTGCGCACTCATGGCAACTTTATAGTGCTGTCCCACTGGGAAACCAGGCTGCCGGCACCATGACCTGGTATCCCACTCAGTCACATTATCCTGACACTGAGCACACCACTCCTTGCCCTATCCTAATAATGCCGAGCGCCTGGCTAGGAAGCGACAAGTATCAATTTTAAAGTCATTGGTTTGACTCGACCGGGACTCGAACCCACGACCCCACGATCTACCAGCACGGGAGACGGACGCTCCAACCCACTCGGCCACCCCGTCTGGTCTGGAGTGGTTAGAGTGTCTGATTATTTTCCTAGGTCAAACTCCTAATCTGAAGGTTGGTGGTTCAATTCCCCATGCCCCCACTTCTGCCAATTTGGATTTCCACCGCTGCATATAACTTACAGCGTCATCAAAGGCTGGTTGCTCTCATACCATGTCTATCTGGTGTGGGAGGTTAAAAATCCCTTGGGTCGGTAAAAGTGTAGGCTCGGGCTTTCTATCGACAAACTGTCTCATGGTGAAAACAATCCTATATATCCAACTTTAGATGCAGTTTGCACTTATTAAGCACATTTGCTGCTACATAAGAAGGGAATCTTACTTACCTCAATTTAACAGAACCTGTTCCTGCTTAATCCTAAGGTGTTTGAATGTTGACAGGGTACTTGCCTAAATTAATTATTGATGCTTCCATTTCAAATATCTCCAAAGTTAGGAATTTAAGAGAAAAGTTACATGAAACTAAAACTAAGTAGATTATAACAATCAACCAAATGTACTGATCTCAGAAAATGGCAAAAACTCAAGACCATCGGTGTATGCAGCTTTAATTATCTGACCAGGATCAATCAATCAATAGTTCCGTCCTCTAGTCGAGGGTTGGATGCAATGGTTCTCCACTTGTCCCGGTGGTGTGCTGTTCTGATAGACTGTGAATAATTCAAGCCTGTCCACTGTGAAATATTTGTAAACCATGATGTTCTTGGTCTCCCTCTCCCTCTGCTGCCATTCACCTTCCCTTCCAACAATGTACGGTATATTGAACTCTGACGAATGATGTTCATGACCAGGATGGTCAACTACTACAATTGTTGTGTCAGAGTTATGCGGACATACAGTAAAACCTCTCTAACCGACACCTCAACTGACCGATTACTCCCTTATATCGTACGCTTTATTTGAGTCCCAAACGATCGCCCATACAATACCGTTGTAATGATTTTTTTAAAAACACCTAAACCGACCACCTCGCTAAATGGACCATTTAAAGTCGTTCCCATGGTCGGCCCATTTACAGAGGTTTCACTGTATTCCACACTAGATAGGCCCTTTGAATGAGGTGTGTTGTGGTGGGGCACATGACCTACATAAATGACCAGCGGTCTCTAACCTGACCTACATTGTTATCCGGGAGCTGACTGACATATAATATAATATAATATAATATATTGGTGGTCATGGCCTGACTGTCAGGCGCCATCTTGTCTGCTTGTAAGACCGAGCATTAAACGCGATGAAAATGCGCACCAGATGGCGCCACGGATGATTAACTAATCTTGAAAGTAGAGCCAACTGAGAAGTCAGTTTCCGTTGTGCATCGTAATATAATGAGGGATATCATAATATAATGAAGGATTTATATACATATACAAATGCGTATATACACATACATGTGTCGTGGGGGTGATGAAAATGGGAAATATTGCGCCTAGAGCAGGACTCAAACCCACATCTCTTTGCATTCCGGGCCAGTGTGCTAACCATTACACCACCTAGGCTCCCTGATATCAACACACTCCCCACGCCTACCTGTCTATGCAGCTCCTTGCCTGAGAGGTCAGTGCAGACCACTACACTCGTCCCCCTGAAATTGTAAGTCTTGTAATGCTTACAATTACATACATACAGGCAATGCACTAACACATATATACACAGGGTAAGTTCAACAACCATACAGCGCGTAGCTTGTATAGGATCCTGGTCACGGCACCAGTGTCGTGGGGGTGATGAAAATGGGAAATATTGCGCCTAGAGCAGGACTCGAACCCACATCTCTTTGCATTCCGGGCCAGTGTGCTAACCATTACACCACCTAGGCTCCCTGATATCAACACACTCCCCACGCCTACCTGTCTATGCGGCTCCTTGCCTGAGAGGTCAGTGCAGACCACTACGCATGTATACATACACACACACATATATATATATATATAATCTGACCATCCGAGCAGATCTGGAGGCGGTAGTGACCAGACACAGCTGGTATCAGGGTGGCCAGAAGCCACTCACAGGTGGCACCATAGTGGCATAAGCAGGAACTAACTCCTATGGCAGTAGGATAGTGCTAGTAATAGGTAACAACTAATATATATAGAAGAGAACTGACAAGTGGTAGTGTCCTTGTTTATATTCCCATAATAGATTATAGAGCAAATATACATATACATATACATATATATACATATACATATACATATACATATACATATACAAATACAAATACATATACATATACGTGCACATGCACATGCACATGCACATGCACATGCACATTCACATGCACATGCACATGCACATTCACATGCACATGCACATACACATATACATATACATACATACATAGTCTCTGTTTATATACACAGTCATAGAGAGAGAGAGTGAGAGCGGGCGGGAGAGGACGGGCGCACTTTCTGCTCCAGGTCCCGGATGCTGTCACGTGCGACGTTTGACACGTCACAGGACACGGGCGTCACGTGACGTAACCCAACTCGCCAGCATCGACGCTGTGGTAGTGAGTAGTGCATCATGGGAATCGCATGGAGACGGCAACGCAGGCGCCTCCTGGTGTGAATTAAGGGTCACGTGGTGTCCTGGTTACGTGGTGACACCCCCCCCCCCCCCCCACGGAGTATACCAATGGTAATAACGATAATATATAATAATTAATATATAATGGAAACAATCCCCTTTGTATTTTTGAACTTGCATAATGCGTTATACATCACATATACTACAATCACACAAATCACACATGTCACACATACCATACCATACATATCATGCATATCATACATGTCATGCATTTCCGACATATAATACATACAACGCACATAATGCACATGTATAGTATATAATAAATAATACTATATATAATAAATGATACGTACAATACTATTAATACATATGCAACATATACTACATATCACACATATCACACATGCCATGCATTTTGTATATCTCATGCATATCATACATGTCCTTAGTGCCATACATATCATGCATAGCATACATGGCGTACATATCGTACATGCCATACATAGCGTACATATTGTAATACCATACATATCGTACATATCATACATACCGTACATATTGTACATATTGTACATATTGTAGATATCGTACATATCGTACATATTGTAATACCATACATATCGTACATACCATACATATCGTACATATCGTGCTTATCGTACATTTCGTATATGTCATACATATCATACATATCCATATTGTACATAACCTACATATGACACATGACATGTCATACAAGTCATTCATGTCATGCATGTCGTACATGTCGTACATGTCGTACATGTCATAGATGTCGTACATGTAGTACTTGTCGTACATGTAATACATGTCATGCATGTCGTACATATCGTAATGGCGTAATGTAATACATGTCGTGCACGTCGTGCACATCGTGCATGTCGTGCATGTCGTGCATGTCGTAATGTCGTGCATGTCATAATGTCGTGCATGTCGTGCATGTCGTGCATGTCGTGCATGTCGTGCATGTCGTGCATGTCGTGCATGTCGTGCATGTCGTGCATGTCGTGCATGTCGTGCATGTCGTGCATGTCGTGCATGTCGTGCATGTCGTGCATGTCGTGCATGTCGTGCATGTCGTGCATGTCGTGCATGTCGTGCATGTCGTGCATGTCGTGCATGTCGTGCATGTCGTGCATGTCGTGCTTGTCGTGCATGTCGTGCATGTCGTGCAGGTCGTGCATGTCGTGCATGTCGTACATGTAGTACATGTCGTACATGTCGTACTGTCGCAATGTCACAATGTCACAATGTCACACATGTCATACATGTGATAAATGTGATACATGTCACACATGTCATATGTGGCATACATGTCATACATGTCATACATGACATACATGACACACATGTCAGACATGGCATACATGACACACATGACATACATGACATGCATGGCATGCATGACATACATTGCATGCATGTAATGCATGTAATGCATGTAATGCATGTAATGCATGTAATGCATGTCATACATGTAATTCATGTAAGCATTACCAATATGTCATACATGTAATTCATATAATACATTTAATGTATTTCATACCTGATGTCATACATGTTATGCATGTTACGCACATGTCATAATTCCATACATGGTATCTGCCCCATTCAACCACCACATACTCAAGGCTTACGACAGTTATTATTGTTACCCATGGCGCCCTCTATCGGATTATTCTGTCACTCTGTTACAGTTAGTTTCCCTAAGAGCCTAAAGGTGGCGAGACTGGAGTGCTTTGCGCTATAGTGGACGGCATGCGTCTCCTCACGAACGGATGTTGGTTGGTTGTTGGCGTTTTGCGTCCTGGCGCCATCTAAGGTCATATCAGGACGGGCTCACGAACGGATGACCTTCACCTCTTCTATGTCATGTGATATGTCACGGCCCACCTCCTGGACAGCTCATGAGAGGTAACCCCCTGCCAGAAAACAGCCAGATAACATCAAATCCAAACGTAAACCAACTACCTATTACGTACAAGCCTATAATATGTAAATAGAGTAGGCTAGTCTAGAATTAAGTGTACGAAAAAATAAAAAGAGGAAGACTCTTACCAAGAAAATCCAAAAAAAATAACATAGATCACTAACCACAAACCATAATCTTAAGAAACACAGACCGATAACTGCCCAGCATTGAAAACAAGCTCGATCATCCGAGCTTATATGCTATGGACAGCATAAACATCCCATCAAAAAAAAAAAAAAAAAAAAAACAAAAAAAAAAAGCTGCATAGTCCGATGGTTTTGAGTTTCAATCATTTTCTGAGATAAATATATTAGGTTGATCATTATAATCTACCTTAGTCTGAAGTAATTTGCTTTAAAATGCTGAACTTAGGAGATATTTGAAGTGAAAACATGCACAATTAATTTGGGCATGCTTGCCAAAACTCTAGGTTTCAGCAGTAGCAGATTCTATTAAATTATGTTAGCACACCCTTCTATGTAGCATCAAATGCTTAATAACTGCACCAGTATCTCAGTTGTATGTATTGGGGAGTTTTCAGTCGCATTAGCGCGCTGAAGGCTGCAAATCTGCAGCACTGAATGGGCACCGCTGAAAGCAGTCCCATGTGGTCAGGAGTTGGCTTCCGATCGGTAGTGATCAGAGGAATTGAGGGGGGAGGGGGGAGGGGGGAGGGGGGAGGGGGAGGGGGAGGGGGGGGGAGAGGAAGGAAGGAAAAAGGTATCAGTTGGCTATGTTGGTTCAAATAATGGTTTTCCTTTTGAAAATGTGATGCTTTCATTGGACTATGCAACTTTAATTAAAGTTCTACAATGTTCACCATCTACACAGTCAGGACCTTTTCATCAGTCAACCTGTGATTCTACAACAATCATCTCGCTACACAGTCAATGCCTTTTCATCAGTCAACCTGTGATTCTACACCAATCATCTCCCTACCCAGCTAAGACCTTTTCATCAGTCAACCTGTGATTCTGCAACAATATTGATGCTACTTAGTCAAGACCTTTTCATCAGTCAACCAGTGATTCTACAGCAATCATCATGAAACACAGTCAAGACCTTTACATCAGTCAACCTGCAATTCAACAACAATGATCATGCTCACTACACAGTCAAGACCTTTTCATCAGTCAACCTGTGATTCTACAACAAGCATCTCACTACACAGTCAATACCTTTTCATCAGTCAACCTGTGATTCTACACCAATCATCTCGCTACCCATCTAAAACCTTTTCATCAGTCAACATCTACAACAATCTTGATGCTACATAGTCAAGATCTTTTCATCAGTCAACCTGTGATTCTACAACAATCATCATGCTATGCACTCAAGACCTTTTCACAAGTCAACCTGCGATTCAACAACAATCATCATGCTACGCAGTCAAGACCGTTTCAGAAGTAAACCTACTTCAGTTCCACTAAAACGTGTATGGCCGTCATCAAAGTGTTTGGATGACGACCATACATTTCCACGAAATCTTGCTCATGCATATTGGGTCAAATTCACGAGAGAAAATTATTTTAGTTTATAATAAGATGAAAATCAATAACTTCTTATTTAGTTCGAAATAATTATCCGCAAAAGTTCCCAAAATTCCTAGATGTGCACATGAAAGAGACAAACACAAATCTCGAGCTAGATCAAAATGAGGCTTATCTAAGATGTATATTTTCTTGATTTTAGAACACCGATCACGCGTTCTTCGAATGTTCCTCCCAGGGGTGATTTAAACTGAATTATTACATCCTGATGGAGTGAATGCTTGAGTAGAAATCAAGGGTAAGCACCGAATGGGATAGTATCCCAAGGACATGTACAGACATCTGGTGTACACAACCACTATTAGAGCAGAAATTTTCCAAAGTTAAGATAACTTCAACTGAAAACAACCGCAACCCCTTGCGGTGAGCAAAAATCTGTATGGTCACCGTACGGCGACTGTAACCCACCGTACGGTCGCCGTATGGTCTGGCCAATGCGGGGACTTATGGTCGCCGCAAGCACGCCGTAACACATTTGTGACCGATGTAGTGTATGATAGATGTAGACTCCCCCCGCGCTGCTCCTCTCCAGTTATTTTCTTTGGGCTTCATCTCTCTGCTCCCGGGCTGACGTATCTCTGCTCCCGGTGTGACGTATCCTGATCCCGGGCCGACACATTCTCCTGGCCGACGCATCCTCCCGGTCGACGCACACCTCGGGCCGACCCATTCACCACCATGCCCTCCAACGGAAAGGGCCGAGAACGACGGGCCGCACGGAGAGGGGCGCAGAGAGCCTCCGACATAAGCTCGCCTCCATCATCCATGCCATCCTCGCCCCCGGGATCACGCACTCGCCCCACGGTGGAGTCGACTATGCATTAAACCGTGAAGGCGTTGGAGCGCCTCACCTCCAGGTTCGACGCCATGAGCTGCCCCGCCCCCGCCGATGAGGCGCCTCCTGCCTCCGCGACTACACATCAGACCTACACCGCCCACGTCCGTGTGCCCGCGGCCCATGCCCACATCGTCAGAGGGGCATTCCCGCCCCCACTGCCGCAGCCGCCGCTCCTGGGGGCGATCCACCCTCAAGATGAGCAGTCTGCAAGGCACCGCCCCCCATCACTGCCGCCGCCGCCCCCAGCAGGAACCGTGGCGCCTCCTCTCCACTACCGCGAGCCCATCACGCACACAGCCACCTCCGCGGACGACGCCGTCCGGGGGATCCTCGACTCGGCCGAGACCCAGCACGCCGGGAGGCGAAAAGGCATCTCGCCCCACTACATCTTCCCTTGTGACCTTATCGAGAGAGGGGCGGAGAGAAAGGCGGTCAAGAGGGGCGAGGCTACCAAGGACGAGTATAGCCTTGCCCTTCGGATGCTGGAGACCAACCCCGCCTTCCCCGCCCACTCCCTACCCGGACTTACCCACCACGCCCTCACCGTACTCCGAGATAACTTGGTGTATCCCTGGCCTACTGTCTGCCGGTACTCGGAGACCATGTTCACCTGGATAGCGGACGGTAGGCTCCCCCACGGCTGGCATGACCCGATTGCCATCAACATGCTCAGGATGGAGGCTCTCACCATGCCCTGTGGATCCCCGCCTCCGCCTCCACCCCCCGGGCCGCCGAGTTGGCTCACCCCTGGACCCAGCCCCGCTCCCAGGCCGACACACGCATCCCCTACAGCCGTGAGGCCCACGGCGCCCCCTGTCCCTCCTGGAACCACGACCCAGCCTCCTGCAACCGGGCAGGCACCGGGGCCATCCACGGTGAGGGGGGCGCCAAGCAGCGCCATGCTTCCGCCTACTGCGCCAACGTTAGGAAAATTCTGATCGTACATAGTGAGGTGGTCTGCCTCAGCAAGCGCGGCCGTGAGCGCGCGACTCCAGCCGCCTCGGCGGTTTTTGATCCGCCGTGGCCCCCCGCCCAGCCCGGTGGGCCTTAACCGGCCACCCCCCCACACACGCCGCCCCCCACAACACCCCCCATCCCACCAGCCACCATCAGCCCGGCGGCACAAACACTGTAAAAACAACCTTCATCTCGCCCCAAACAACGGCCGCCTGCCAGCAACCGGTAGCCGCCTGCCCGCAACCGGAAGTCCCCTGGGTCGGTCCTTCCCTGAATGCTGACTCCTGCGGTGACCCCGCCGCCCCCAACGGCAACACACACATGCCATTGTGCAACCCCTACAGCATCATAGCCGCGGCCCCCCCCCTCGGGACATCACCCCTGCCCTCTCATCTCTGCCCTCCTCGACCTTCTTGAATACGGCTTCCCCTCAAATTACTCCACCTATGCCCCTCCCCCCCCCGGCCTACCTTCTCAAACCACGGGAGGCCCCCGAGCACCTCCCCCACATCCAGAACTTCATAAAAACGGAGCTCGCCCTCGGGGCCCTCGCCGGACCCTTCAGTGTTCCCCCCTTCACACCCTGGGCCCAGGTCTCCCCCATGATGACCTGCCCCAAGTCCGATCCGGGCAAGAGGCGGGTCATCGTCGACCTCTCCTTCCCCCCGGGCGCAAGTGTGAACACCGGCATCCCCCACCGGGAATACCTCAGCAAACCCCACTCATACAGGCTTCCCTGCATGGCCGACGTGGGGCGTCGCCTCATCAGCGAGGGCTCGGGGGCCTACATCTGGACCGCTGATATACCACCAGCTCCGAGCAAACCCCCTCTGATGCCCTCTCTACGGGATCACCCTCGACGGTCTCACACACGTCGACCTCACCCTCCTCTTCGGCTGCCGGTCCTCGGGTGCGGCGTGTGTGTGCGTCACCTCAGTGGTCGCTTGGATCCTCCGGTGTGACGGATTCCATGCACTGGTCTACGTCGACGACTTTGTCGGGTGTGAGCGGTGATACCTGAGGGCGTGTCAGGCAGTCGACGCCTTCCTCGCCCTCGTGGCCGCCCTCGGGCTCGATGTCGCCCCCGGGAAGTGTCACCCCCCCCGCTGTCCGCCTCACCTGGCTCGGGTTCGCCCTAGACAGCGAGGCAATTACCATCCGCATCGCCCTTGATAAAGTCGAGGACCTGATCGTCGCCTGTGAGGCCCGCATCGCCCGACTCGCCCTCGGACGGCGTGAGCTCCAGAGCCTCCTCAGGTGCCTCAACCATGTGAGCAGCTGCGTACTTCCCATCCGGAAGTTCATGAGCCACCTCCTCGGGGCGCTGCGCTGCGCAGCTGCTTTGGAACCGCCTCCCTCACCCTCGGTGATGACGCCCTCCGGGACCTCAGATGGTTCGCCCTCTACGGTCGAGCCACCAATGGCCTCCACCTCGCCGTCACATCATAGAGTGCGACTCATGCCTCCCGGGTGGGCGGGCATTCTCCAGCACAGAGTGTTATGCCCGAGGGTACTCACCCGCCTTCCAGGCGCGCTTCCCGGCTATACATGAGTTGGAGGCGGTTCACCTCGTTGTCGCCCTGCGCACGCTCCTCCCCGATGAAGTCACGGGGGCAACCGAGGTGATCAACAAAGACAACATGCCATCCGACGCCTCCCTCGAGTCCGGCCGCGCCCGGGATCGCCACCCTCGGGACATGCGCCCGTGGGCTCTGGCTTCTCGCCGCCGCAGGATCCTTCACCCTCACCATCGTACACAAGCCCGGGGCTGACCTCGTCCTCACGGACGCCCTCAGCCATGCTCACCTCACCGGCCCTTGGGCCGGGGTGGCCCGCGCCGAGGTGTCCTGCCTCGGGCTCCACTATGTGCATCCCGTCCACGATGAGTTCCCATTTAACCCGGGCTTGTAATCCAGGGTTCACCCCTGAGGAAGTCACCGATGTCGACCGTCTTCGCCTCGCCTGCCTCGCCCCCGCGACCTGGAGGAGCTGCCGCCGACAGGCTGAGGACTACGTCGCCTTCGTCGCGGCCCGAGGGCTCGACCCCCTCGGCCCGGCCGACTTTGATGTCGCTGCCTACGCCACCTCCATCTACGCCCACGCCCTCGCGCCTGCATCCATCAAGAATGCGCTATCGGGCAACCGCTCCTGGGTCGAGGCGGCGGGGGCTCTCACCTCGGGCTTCGACACACGCCTCGCCAAAGACATCTCCTCCACCCACGTCCCGCGCCAGGCTCCATCCCGGATCATCTGCCCCTCGTCATCTCCTACCTCGCCCGGGCAGGCCCCGCCTCCATCATCCCTCGGGCCGCCCTCCTCCTCGGGTACTTCAGGATGCTGAGACAATCCAACCTGCTCTCCCCGAGTCCCGAGGGCTAGGGCGGCCCCCACACCATCACGCGAGACGATCTCCGCGCCGCCCCCGGGGGCCTCCATGTCATCATCAGGACTTCCAAGACCATCACCGGGCCCTTGGGGGTGGTGGCCCTCTTTTTACCGCCTCTCCCAGATCCGACCTCTGCCCCGTCGCTGCCTGGCACGCTGCCCTCGCGCAGCATCTGGCCCTACCTGACGCGCCCGCGCTTATCATGCCCCCCGGCCACCCTCTGGACCCTCGGACCCTCACCGCCTTCCTCCAGGCCGCCCTCCATGCGCTCCGCTGAGGAGGCCTTCACCCTCCACAGCCTCCGACGCGGCACCGCCCAGGCCTGCCAAAGAGCCAGTGTCCCCCTCCCGGACATTATGGCACAAGGAACTTGGACCTTTGAGGCGGTGCACGCTTACTTCCCCCGCCTCGCCCCCTCGGCCGCCCCTCGAGCCCTCTCCTCCATTTTGGTGGAGGGCTCCTCGGCTCCACCTCGCAGACTCTCACTAGTTCCCTAGCCTCCCTATGAGCTCTCATTATCTTATCCATTATCACTTCTATTGACCTGCATTATCCTGTATTGCATAACCTTACTATCACATTTATTGACCTGCATTATCCTGTATGTTTACCCTGTATTATCCTGTACATACTTAGCACTTATCAATAAAGTGCTTTTTTTCTCTCCACTCACGACTCCTCTTCCTGCCTTGTTGCGCATCAAAGACTAACAACCCACCACTTTTCTTTTCTTTAAAAAAAACCCCGGAAAATTACAGTTTCTCTTGTCTCATGGCTCGATACATAAAGTTCATTTCGTCGAGAGGGATCAAACCCTGTGTGCTATCATACACCTGAGATGACGAGCATCACATATTGCCCCTGTCAATAGCAATATATTCAGACAAATACAACTAATGCTCTGAAAATAAATGTCAAATGCAATATCAAATAGCAAGCTTCATGTTATATGCCGTACACACCCATTAATCACCTCATAATATCCGTGTACAATTGTGCAGACAAGTGCTTATGTCAAGTGTTAATGCCACTTTACCGTATCATGGGGTCAATACCCGAATCCGCATACCTTCTTAATTACTCGTCCAAATCGTGTTGTGTGGTGACTGTGTGTGCATTGTATTCCTGGTTTTGGCGCCTGTATCTGTATAAGTGTTGTTACAGGGTGTGTGTTGATTAGCCCTAATTGGCGCTTTCTTGCCTGACTCGATTATGTGTTGTCTGTTTCTTCTGAATAATTTGCCCTCGTTGGACTTGATTATGTAATCTCGTTTAGTGGTCTGGTTCAGTGACATCACTGTTCCACTGGCCCATTTGTCTTCATGTGTTTTGTATTTGACTTTGTCCCCCGGGTCTAGTTGCCGAAGGTCTTTCCCTACTCGCCTATCATAGTAATGGTTGTTTCTGTTGACTTCGTAATATTTCTCGCTTTCGAGATGTGATTACGCATGGTTTTAAGTGTTTTGGTATAGTTGGAATTTTCGATCGAAGCGTTCGACTCATTAACAGCTGCACTGGTGAGGCATTTAGGCCAGATATCATTGCATTTCTGTATGCTAATAATGCAATTGCCAAATCTTTGTTGTCTGCTTTTGCCTTTTTGATTAACTGTTTTACCATTTGCACTGCGCGTTCGGCCTGGCCGTTGCTTCATGGGCACATTGGGCTGGAGAACATAAGGGTGAATTCGTATTGCCTAGCGAATAAGGCATACTCTCTACTAGCAAATTGTGGCCCATTATCGGAAACCACAATTCGCGGAATACCATGCCTACCAAAAATGTCTTTCTAGACATAGAAAATAATCGCACAACTTCCGGGTATTTGGAATAATAGTCTGTTAATACCAGATACTGTTCCTGGTGGACTTGGAACAAGTCTACGCCCACTTTGTAGAAAGGCATGTCATATATATGGTGAGGTATTAATGTTTCGGCATTCGGTTTGTTTTGATGTGTAAGACAAATTTCACACCTGGTTACTTTGCCTTCTACTTGTTTTACAACACCAGGCCAGTACACTGAGTCATGCACAAGCTGTTTTGATTTAACAATTCCGAAATGAGGCTCGGTGATATTGTCCACTATCTCTTTCCTCATCGTGGTGGGAATTGTGATGCGCTCACCTTTCAATAGTAATTTGTCATGTACTGTGACCAATACCCAATATATAGAAAACACAAAAAGGAATGCTAGACGGGCTGATTCCACTCTACTCAAAGTCCCCAAGCCTTCCACAAACAAACTAATTAAAGCACCAATTTACAAAGGCAGCATGATGTGGAACAACCTACAAACCAGAACCAGGGCAGCATCCTCTTACCTGGAATTTAAAAACTCACTAAGAGTACATCGGATTGGGCAGGCCCTTATGCAGTTGCAGTAAAGTATGTTCCATGGCATCACCGTACCGTAAGTGGCAGACCACCAAACCCTCAGCCTCGGTTTCTCCCCCCCAACCCCCCACTTTTTTAATTTGTTGCTATTCCTCTGTTATCGCCAGTCAACCATATACGATGACAGAGACAGTCCGGGTAAAAATGTAAAATTTAAGACCTAAATGCACTGGGATTGGTCCCACTGCTTCACTGGTCACAGCTGGTCCGTGTATTATTAACAACCCCACCCCAACAACATAATTCATAAACTCACATAACTAACTACATTAGAGTTACACTAGAATTTTCCTAACAAACCAACATTTATATACTGCTTGCCCAACTGCAACTGAACATTAAAACTTACTACAAGTTTACTAACTGAATACAGAAGAAAACTTCTGCTTACATTCTAAATACTATGTAAATACTCACATTGATCTGACTAATATTGATCTGGTTATATCACATTACTGTACCATATTGTTACGGAACATTTGGGTTTCAGAATTTCATTGTGTTACATGGTGCAAATTGTGTATTCAACAGGTATGGTACACCTTATTCTATATACCTTTTGTGTAAATAACCCTGAATTGAAAAATGGCTGGAAGACCAGTGCTTCGGCACTGACAAAAGACTTATTCAACAGAATAAACATATTTACCAAAAAAACAAAAAAACTGTGAAATCATCTTTGTGTGTGTAGAATCGTAGCACGTTACCGTTCACGTTGAGCTGCGTCTCTCCATCCAGGCGCAGTCATTGTCCACTGTAAGTCACCAGATGGCATCTTGCCGGTTGTAATTTTGGCTCCTGGAATGTTCCTGAGCAAACTGGTCAGAATCAAATTGGCTTCTGAGCCGGTATCCAATTTGAAACATATGTTTTGACCATTAACAGTCATGTCCTTGTACCAAAGATCTGCTCCAGCATCGTCATTCTCACAGACCGTGCCTACATACGGTTCGTCGTCTTCTTCTATTTCATCTTCATTTATTGACCAGTCACTGGGCAGGTTATTGTGGTCGATTCCCACTTCATTAACCATTGTGGACGTTCGCCCACCCCTACACACTTTAGCAAAATGTCCAATCTTACTACATTTGGCACAATGCTTTCCATGGGCCGGGCACGTACTGCACATGTGAACATATCCGCATCTGTAACAGTCACTGCGTTGCACTGGTGGCGATGCTTGCGCGCCTTTCCTGCCCCATGCAGGTGCCGGTGTTTGGGGGCGTGTCCATGGCCTGCGCTCCCTTTATACTGTGTCCACCTGTGCTTCAACTTGACTGTCTGCAGAGTTGTGCAACAGTTTGGTGGACGCTGGTTCTGCACATAGTGAGGCATTCTTGTAATTCCAAACTTGGAGCTTGCAGCAGTTTATCTTGCAAAGTATCATCACGCACAACACACACTAGTCTATCGCACAAAAGAGCGTCCTCCATCTCCCTATAACCACAGTAGGCGATTTGTTGTCTCAGCTCTCGAATATACATCTCCATACTTTCTATCGTCTGTTGATATGTATTGAATTGAAAACGTACCATGGTTATGTTCGCCTCTCCTGTGCAGTATTGACGGAATACTTCCGTCAATGGCCCAATTTTTTCTTTGTCAGAACTATCAATTTCTAATGTCTGGTACAGCTTTTGGGCTTCCACACCGGCGACATGTAAGAAAACAAAGCACTGCACCTTTTCCGTTTTCTCTGTTACACCGGTTGCACCTGCATATATCTTGTATGCAGCATGCCAAATCTTCCAATTTTTGGCCAAGTTACCTTCCAGAACAAGTGGTAGTGGCGGTTTCAGTCCTGACAACACCATAGTGAGCCGTAGGTCCAATCTGACACCATGTAGTGTATGATGGATGTAGACAACTCGAGTGCTAGTGTACGACTGGCTTTATTGCTCCAACCTTGGTCATGCACCAACCCCCCCAAGTGACCAGCACCTAACCACCCGCTGGGTCGGTCCACATATTACGCATACCTTACAACCGAGGCATAAGGAATGCAAAATTGCTATCAATGTCAAATTGTCTAAAACTATAATCTTCTGCAACAAGAAAACCCAATTGGGTACAGCAACAGCAGCCCTAGGTCACCAACTACTAGAAAGGGTACAAGACTACAGCTACCTTGGAGTTAAGCTAGATAATAAACCAAATTAGAACCTCTGTATGAATAATGTAATACAGTGACTGGTGTTGTACATTATATTGCAGGAGCCACTCCCTGTGACTAATACAGCACTGACCAAACTTAGATTATTTAGACTGTCAATTCCAATAGTAAGATGGCCGGAAGACCAGTGCTCCAGCACTGACAAATGTCATATTCAGATAAATAAATACTTTACCAAAAAATAAATAAAATAAAATAATTATTAAAATATGATTATTTCTATAAAAAAAAGATGAGGTTTCACGACACAAAACATGGCCATACAAATTCATAGATCTATGATACTACCACACTTTGATTAGGACATATTCTATATGAAAGGCAGCAAAATATTACTAGCCAAACTACAAAGTCTACAGAATAAAGCACTGAAAATGTGTCTAAGCGAAGACAATAGACATCCAAAATCTGTCATTCATAAAAACACAAAACAGCAGCATTAGCCACCAGAAGAGAGTCACACCTAAAGGTTATGGCATTCACTTTTTTTCTTCTTTTTTTGTGACAAGTTTGTTATTCTGCCCATAATGTATAAGCTCCCGTGAGGGTGCTTGTTTTCAACGCTGGACAGCTGTGATACTGGATTGGTCTGGTCCCGCACTCAGGAATGTTTACCTGATCTTTCCCTGTCCAGCCTTTTGCGGTTTTGGGTGTTAGTAGTTTCTATATTAGTTTTTGTTTAATTTTCAAAGTTTTTTCCTAACCTGTATATGATAACTTAGCCTCCTATGTACATCTACGCAGACGAAATACAGGCTTGTGGGAGAGGATCCCATCCCATTGTGGTTTGTTACAGCATCCTTTCACCCATGCCCTGTCCTTAGATAGTACACCAGTGTGCCAGAACACCCCTGGACCCTTCAGGACTGCGACTAGGTGGGATGGTTGTGTTGTATGGTTAGCCATTTTGTATTTCAGGGTGAATCGGATGCATGACCGTGGCCTGTCCGGTTCTGCTTTGGTTTGTGCCAGTGCACATACCCAGATGGACTGCACCCTATGGTGATAGTCATTTCGATTTCCTTAGTACTTAGGAGGGCTAGTTTCCGTATTTGTAATGTCTACCATCTTTTCTGGCCTGTCTTTTGCTTTTTGTGCCAGAACAGCTTACAGCTTACAGTAGAGACACGATGTATTAATAAAGTAACAAGAAGTACCCAAAGAAATGACCCACGTATACTAACTCATAGCATAACTACTGCAGTTAGATATGACAGAAGGGTCATATCTATGACAGGACACATCTGGAATGAACAACCAAGCACACCAGAAACATGAAATCTATTGAAGCATGCAAAAAACACATACATAAAACCCAACGGTCTACCCAAGGACCAGGAAGCTCCTAGGTAGCTCTGAGATAAATAAATACACTTGCAAATTACTAATAAACCATATAAGACAATAAACCACAAATACATTACTAAAGCTGTTCAGCATTGAAAAGAAGTTATATCATGAACTTATCTGTTATGGACACTAAATAAACAATCAATAATTTTTTTTTTTTAATTCAATGGAAACTTTCACTGCTGAATCCTATTGTGTTGGGGGTCGTTGACATGCATGCCACAATTAATTAACATGGTTTCACTTCAAATATCTCCAAAGTTGAACTTTTACAATAAATGTTACTTCAATCTAGAGTAAAGTAGATTATAACGATCTAAGAATTGTGTCATAAATGCAAAACCACCAGACGACGTAAATTTTAATATTGACGATTCAAGCTTAATTTCCTTAATATCTCAGTTTGTTTTCATTATAGATGATGTTAACATATTTGCACAAAGTAACGGCGGTTGAGCGACAATCTCGCTAATTCGACAGTGGGTGCTGGAAAAAGGTAGTTTGGATTAACGAAGCTTGATTGTGTAATGCCACAAGGTCAGACAACGATTGTACTTTATGTGGGGAAAACACAGTAAATTGTGCACCATTTCCGACCAGGCGCAGTGGCCGAATCGATAGAACGTGGACCTCGTGTATGAGAAAATAGGAGTTTGGTTCCCAGTCGACTCAAACCAATGACTTATAAAATTGTTACCCGTCGCTTCCTAGCCTGGTACTCGGCATTAATAGGATAGAGCAAGGACTGGTTAGCTCAGGATAATGTGACTGAGTAGTGGTATATTGGGTCATGGTGCCGATGGCCTGATTTCCCATTGGGGCAGTACTATAAAGTCACCATGAGTGCGCACTGTCACAAGTCAGTACCTGTCCTGACATGACCTTAGATGTTGTCAGGACGTAAAATTCCAACAACCAACTACAATATGCAAAAACCAGTTACTCTCTCAGGATGTCCCTACCTAAGTATCATATTATTCATATGTTTGAGATTTATTTGAATGATCAAGGCCACCACATAGATATTTGTTGGGGGTATATCAATTTCAATTACTGACATTTTTTCTTCTTTTTTTCAAATTTGTATTCCAGTTGAATAACATCTTTTTTCTGCACCGAGGCACGGCTCTTCCAGCCTTAACAATTATAGTGCATATGAACTATTTATGGATGAGATGATGAGATGGTATGAACAATATAGACAATAGTAGATTAAAATGAGGCATTACAAATATAGTGGGGATCTTATTTTGCATGTGTGAATAGCCATTTACCATTAGACTATATCAGTGATTTGATGATCATACCTGTGAGGAGACATTAATATAATGGGCATGACTTGCTGATACAGGTAGTTGTGAATTTTGGAATATGCAAATAATGGTTGCACGACTCATTTAAATTGTCTGGGGCAACTATAGCTTTGTCAGTAGTATATGTTTTATTGGTTTAGTCAGGTGTTATAGGCTATTTGATCTTCCAATTTTTGGGGGTACATCAATTTCAATTACTGACATTTGATCTCCCTCATACAACTGCTCTTTTCCCTCTCGTAAATAATGCCAAACGACAAGCTAGGTAGCAGCTAGATACAAGATTCATCCCGTACTGCTGCAGTAGCCACAGGAGGGGTGCATACCAGCCCTATGTAAAAGCTGGCGAAAAAACGGGTCAAAGAATTGAGAGCCTAATTTAACAAACTAACAAGCAACAATTATTCTTTACATATGTTTTATTATTCACCCGCTACCTTTGAGTTGAAAAATATAATATAATATATAGTTTAATAAGATTTAAAAGTGAAATCGACGGCGTTCTGCGGCCGCCATCTTGTCTTTTTTGCATTCTCTCCCATTTCACCAACTCTGTGCCTATATGCATAATATAGGTAGCCATTTGATACTGGAGCCACATACTGTAGCCTCACTTCCATATTAATGCTATTTTCCCCCGTATTTATATAAGGCTGGTCTTCACCCGTGTACTACAAGTACCGGGTGAATCTTTTATCTAGGTAGCAGCAAGTAATTTTTAATTCATTGGTTTGACTCAGCCAGGGGTTCGAATTATGCAACTGCTAAAACAGGAGGCGGACGCTCAACCCATCCGGCCACTCCATCAGGTATTGACTTCCATAGCGACAAAAAGCAGGCCTAACTTGCTCGTGCGTATATTCCTCCCCCAAAGAGCAGTCTGGACTACCCAGCCTAAGAGTGTTCGAAAGATCAGTCATTACCTATTGGATTGGCGCTCAAGTAGCCAGCCCCAAGTGCAATGTGTTTGATCTTTCTGTAATAGTTTGTTTGTTTGTTGTTGTTTTACGTCCTAGCAACATCTAAGGTCATATCATATCTGTAATATGAATATGTAGTTACAGTTGCATAGTCCGATAAAGCATGAACTTTCCAAAAACCAAAGCACTCACCTAGATTTGATTGTGCATATCTAACTTAGATACTGAAGCATTTCTTGCCACATAGAAGGGTGTAATAAGTCAATTTAGTAGACAGTTCAAGTCTATGGTGTCAAAGTTTTGGCATGTGTGCCAAGATTAATTTTGCATGTTTGCGCTTTACTTATCTCCAAAGTTAGCCATTTAAAATAAAAGCTACCACAAACTAAAGTATGGTAAATTATAACAATCAATTCAATATATTTATCTCAGAAATATGGCTAAATCTCAAAACCATCAGACTATGTAACTTTAAGTTGAATAACCCGATGATTCTGAATCTCTGCCAGTTTCTTTTCAGATAAGTATATTCGGTTGATCGCTATAATCTACCTTATGTTAGTTTGAAGTAACTTTTATTTTAAATGGCTAACTTTGGAGATATTTGAAGCGCAAACATGCAAAATTAATGTTGGTGTGGACATCAACACCTCTCTGACACCCATAACCTTTACCGGTGACAGATTCTATTGAATTGATTTAGTATTCCCTTCTATGTTGCAACATGTGCTTATTAAGTGCACCATTAACTAAGTTTGATACACAGAATCAAATCTAGATAAGTATTCTGAAGAAAATGTGAAACTTTCATCAGACTATGCAACTTTAAGGTCCATCAAATATTAATGTATGGAACACACGGTGAAGTGAGGCAACTTGACCTTTAAGAATCTAAAAGAAAAGCTGGTTCTATTTAACGACGCCTCTAGAGCACATTTATTTTTTTTATCACATGACCGGCTATTGGACATCAAACATATGGTCATTCTGACACATTTCTTTGGAGAAACCCTGCTGCCGCCACATAGACTACTCTTTCTGATAAGCATCATGGGGTCTTTTATCATTTATATGCACTTTCCCACAGACAAGATATCACATACCACAACCTTTGATGAACCAGTTGTGGACCACTGGTTAAGGAAAATAGCCCAAACTGCAAATGGGTCCACCAAGCAGGATCGGTAGGATGATCGAGAGCTTTCACAGGTGGACCCCCTACCCCATGAGTTACGTGCCACTCCCCCTTTAATAATCTAGTCCATTATATAGGGCATACAGGCTGCACCGTGGGAAATTGGCAGCTTGTGTTATCTCAAAACGGATATAATACTGCTGGCAAACTGATGTGATACGGGATCTCATTCATCTACTGACCTGTGCATGTATATTACCTCTACTCCGTGGGAGGGAAGATCAGGAATCTAACAAAGAGGGTGTGAGAACTTTTGGCTTGGTTTATTGGGGGGTTTTACGTACTAGCAACATCTAAGGTAATATCTATCAGGAGACTATGCATTCATGTGAGACTATGCATTCATGGTGGCTATGTAGTTTGTTTGGGTTTTATGTCCTAGCAACATCGAAAATCATATCAGGACGGGTAATGACTTGTGACAGTGCACACTCAAGGTGAATTTATAGTGCTGCCCCACTAGGAGACTGGACCACCAGCATCATGACCCGATATCACACTCAGTCACATTATCCTGACACTGAACTACCCAGTCCTTGCCCTATCCTATTAATGCCGAGCGCCAAGCTAGAAAGCATCAAGTATCAATTCTGTACATCATTGGTTTGACTCGACCGGGAATTGAACTTCTGATCTCCCGCACGGGAGGCCTACGCTCTACCAATTTGGCCACCGCGGCCGATCTCAAACAGGGTAATAGCCCCCCCCCCCCTGAACCCCACCCACCCATCCCCCTCCTGACAATGGCTGGACCATTTTGTATTGCATCTCAATATCCGTCTCCCGTGCTGGTAGATCGTGGGGTCGTGGGTTCGAGTCCCGGTCGAGTCAAACCAATGACTTTAAAATTGATACTTGTTGCTTCCTAGCCAGGCACTCGGCATTATTAGGATAGGGCAAGGACTGGTGTACTCAGTGTCAGGATAATGTGACTGAGTGGGATACCAGGTCATGGTGCCGGCGGCCTGGTTTCCCAGTGGGACAGCACTATAAAGTCGTCATGAGTGCGCACTGTCACAAGTCGGTACCCGTCCTGATATGACCTTAGATGTTGCTAGGACGTAAAACAACAACAAACAAACAAACAATACCAGGGATAAAAAAAATGCCTTTGGTGGACGAGGTTTGGGTTTTGCTGCGCAATATACAACTGTTTATCCGCTCGAATGACCCACAGAAGAGGACTGGTTTTTATAGTTCCTGGACTCTGACAGTGCATAGATTTAATTCGCCACACACAATGATTGCAGCCATATGTATGTATATATATATATGAGTAGATAAAATATAGAGTACATGCAAAACAACACCCAGTTATTTATTACCCTCCATGACAACCTCCCTAAATGGACTATTTAAAGTCGGTCCCATGGTCGGTCGATTTAGAGAGATTTTACTGTAGTGCTTTCGAAAATGGATCGAAGCCGAAGGTTGAGCCCCATTCGCCATGAAGCTATTGACGCCATATGATACTAGTGCCATTCGGTCGAGCAAAAAAACACCCATGGATTAATGGAACTCATGTTCAATGAACAATATATATATATATATATAAATACTCAGCATTCAAAATAAGGCTTGTCCGCTTGTCCAACCCAAGTGACACTAAGCACGGACAAGCAGAATATGGCCTGAGCTTTTAGACTGGACAAGTGAAAGTAAACATTGGAAGGTACGCACATTTTTATTTTTGGAATGTACACATGTTTGTCTATCCATTAGAGTACCCAAATAGTAAATTTACTGTATGTAGGTCTGTATAATGCATAATGTCTTATTCAAATATAAATAATGGAATCATTCCATAGTATTGTTTGTTTGTACTTGTTTTACGTCCTAGCAACATCTAGGGTCATATCAGGACGGGTATTGACTTGTGACACTGCGCACTCATGGCGACTTTATAGTGCTGCCCCACCAGCACCACCAGCACCATGACCTGATATCCCACTCAGTCACATTATCCTGACACTGAACCAACCAGTCCTTGCCCTATCCTAATAATGCCGAGCGCCAGGCTAGGAAGTGACAAGTATCAATCTTGAAGTCATTGGTTTGACTCGACCAGGGTTCGAACCCACGATTCCATAATAAAGATAAAGTACTGTGGATAAGTGGAAATTCAAGCAGACAAGTACAAATCATGCCAGACTTGTTATACAGACAAGTGACAAATTTCTCTTATTTCTATGACGGATTTCTGAAGTTCAGATAAGGGTCGGTGGATTTGTACTTGTCGCCACCTATCCCGACGCTCGGCAGTGCTAGGATAGAGTAATGACTGACGTTCTCAGAACCAGGATAATGTTACTGTATGGGATATCGGGTCATGGTGCCGGCGGCACGGTCTCCCGTGGTGCCAGCACTGTGAAGCCGCCAAGTGTGCGCATACTGTCACAAGTCGACACTCCGTCATGAGATGACCTTGGATGTTGCCAGGACAAACACATAGCAACCACTGTCAGCTCCTTTCAGCAAACAGCGTGAAGATCACGTCAGTGTAGATTCCACCTAAATGCGGGACCAGACCGGATGGCCGAATGAATTAGAGCGTCCGTCTCCCGTGTTGGTAGACTGTGGGATCGTGAGTTCGAACCCTGGTCGAGTCAAACCAATGACTTAACAATTTTTACTTGTCACTTCCTAGCCAGGCACTCAGCATTATTAGGATAGTGCACGGACTGGCTAGCTCAGTGTCAGGATAGTGTGACTGAGTGAGATATCAGGTCATGGTACTGGCGGCCTGGTCTCCCAGTGGGGCAGCACTATAAAGTCACCAGGAGTGCGGACTGTCACATGTCGGTACCCATCATGATATGACCGTAGATGTTTCCAGGATGTAAAACTCCAACAACCAACCAACTAGAAGTGCCACTCCCAGGTCACGAGGGTAGTTAACAACACCCTGCGGTGACGACCAGACAAGATGGCCGAATGAGTTGAGCGGACGTCTCCTGTTCTGGGAGATCGGGGTATCCGAACCCATAGGTTCATGGGTTCAAACCCTGGTCGAGTCAAACCAATTGTAAAATATTCACATATTCAGCATAGGGGAGAATGCAAATGTTCTATTGCTGATCGGTGTACGTGACCAGCCGCATGTAGTATATATATATATATATATATATATATATATATATATATATATATGTATGGGTTGGTGGCGCCTGAGTGGGATGTAAATAGACATAGTGGTGCTGGCAGGTATGAGTGTGAGTGTACTCAGGGCCTACCCCCTCTGCTGGGATAGCGATCACCACACTCAAAGGTCAAGGTTGGGGGTGGTCATGGGGCCATATGGCTTGTGGTGGTGGGCAGACCACTGGTATCCATGGGGACCAGGAATGCTGGACCCCTACTGGCAGGGTCAAGAATACTTGTTTTCCATTGGGGGAAAGGGGTGGGGTGATACTCTACAATTAACATGAACCCATGTAACCATATAAATAATAAACCAGAGGCCTGGACTCTCTCTTTTTCTTTACACTTTATACTCTTTCTTTCTCTTTGTCTATATTGATTTCACCATAGCCTGCCTACACAGCCACAGATTTGAGCTTTGGACTTTACAAAATGATTTAAAAATTGGTACTTGTCGCTTCCTAGCTTGGCGCTCGGCATTAATAGGATAGGGCAAGGACTCCTTAGCTCAGTGTCAGGATAATGTGACTGAGTGGGATATTGGGTCATGGTGCTGACAGTCTGATTTCCTAGAGGGGCAGCACTATAAAGTCACCATGAGTACACACTGTCACAAGTCGGTACCCATCCTGATATGACCATAGATGTTTCCAGGATATAAAACTCCAACAACCAACCAGCTAGAAGTGCCGCGCCCAGGTCACGAGCGGAGGGAACTCTCTGTGGCAACTGTGCTGAGAAAGGCACGCATGAACTGGCATGGGTGCAGAGCTGTGAGAGCGAGGTGCAGAGAACAATGACGTCAGCCACACCCTGCCAACTTCTTTCTGTTTGTATAGACGCGGAGCTGCAGGATTGAGATATCTATGGTTGGTTGGTTGTTGGAGTTTTACATCCTGGCAACATTTAAGGTCATATCGACTTGCGATAGTGCGCACTCATGGTGACTTTATAGTGCTACCTCATTGGGAGAACAGGCTGCCAGCACCATAACGTGATATCCCACTCAATCACATTGTCCTTGCTCTATCCTATTAATGCGAAGTGCCTGACTAGGAAGCAGCAAGTATAAATCTTTACGTCATTGGTTTGAGTCAAACAGAGTTCGAAGCCATGGGTTTGAATCCCCCGATCTACCAAAACAGGAGACGGATCCTTAACTCATTCGGCCATCCTGTCTGGTACCGAGTCTGAGGGTGTCGGTGGGTTAAGATGTGACTATTAATTTAGTTCATCCTTAATGAATGTTGGGAGAGGGAAATCCCAATTAAATAAGGCCTTCTCTAATATAGAACTGAAATGTATTGAGATTCATGCACCACTAATAATGGATAATGATTATACAGAAATAGTTCACTGCGATAGAGTTCCCCACAGAAAAAAAAGTCACACAGTTTACTTTAATTAATTGTTAATTTGATTATTTAAACCCATCTACCCCGTCCTATCTGAAGTCATATAATTGGTTGTTTGAGTGCCAACTGTGAAATACCATTAGGTTTAGTCTCCACCGGATAGTCTCAGTCCAACACGGTTAACCTTTCTAGAGCATGACTACTTTGTTAAGACATAATGAATATTCATGTCAACTTATTTGTTTGTTGTTGTTTTATATCCTAGCAATAGGTGAGGTCATATGAGGATAGGTACCGACTTGGGACACTGCGCACTCATGGTGACTTTATAGTGCTGCCCCACTGGGCACCATGGCCCAATACCCCACTCAGTCACATTATCCTGACACTGAGCTAATCAGTCCTTGCCCTATCCAATTAATGCCGAGCGCCAAGCTAGGAAGCGACAAGTATCAATTTTTAAGTCATTGGTTTGACTCGACCAGGGCTCGAACCCAGGAACCCATGGGTTCGAATTCCCCGATCTCCCAAAAGAGGAGACGGACGCTCAACTCATTCGGCCACCCTGCTGGTCGTCCTATCTGAAGTCATGTAATTGGTTGTTTGAGTGCCTGCCATTAGGTTTAGTCTCCAACAGAGAGTCTCAGTCCAACACGGTTAACCTTTCAAGAATATGAGTACCGCAACGGTTTTCAAATTTTTGCGGTACGTTTTATATACGCCGCTGCCATACACCCGTAATGTGACAGCCCATAAGGCTCGAATATGTGGCTGTGTATGCAGGCTATGTTTTAAATCAATAGAGACAAAGAGAAAGGAAGATCACAAAGTTTATTATTTATATGGTTACATGGGTTCATTGTAGAGTATCACCTCACCCCTTTCCCCCAATGGAAAACAAGCATTCTTGGCCCTACCAATAGGGATCCAGCATTCCTGGTCCCCATGGATACCAGTGGTCTGCCCACCACCACCAAGCTGTATGGCCCCATGGCCACCACCAACTTTAACCTTTGAGTGTGGTGATCCCTATCCCATCAGAAGGGGTAGGCCCTGAGTGCCCTCACAACCAGACCTGCCAGCACCACTATGTCTATTTACATCCCACTCAGGCACCACCAACCCATACATATATATATACATACATGTGCCTGGTCACATACACCGATCAGTCATAGAACATTTGCATTCCCCCCTATGCTGTATATCGGAATATTTTACAGTATGTTATAGCAGCACCACTTTGAAGAGTTATTCTTGAGCTTTTATATAAAACTGATCCAACATGTGAACTGATCTCAGCCTTCAAACCTCAGTCATAAATTACTAACCTCCTTTTAAATTGTATTTGCTGCGTCACAATATATATATATATATATATATATATATATATATATATATAAGAATAGCACGGCAACACACAGTTGGTGGGTACATCGTTTATTACAATAATAGATAATAATAGGATAATAATGATAATGCACCTGGCTGGGCCTCAAACGCCCTACCTAAATCAAATAGGAAGAATAGAATAAAGAAAAAGTTTTGAAGCTGGTAAGTGTGGCTACACTGCCTGGTCGAGAGACACTGGGGCGACCAGCAGGTAACTGAGGACCCGGAACCACCTGGCGGTTGATTCCAGTTGGACTGCTACCATGCTAATATTTTTCTGCTTTTCTCTTTAATCATCACAAAAAAGATAAAACCATAGCAATGAGGTTTCAAATTATTATTACTATTGTTTATAAAGCAAGTGGCATGTGAAATGTCATAAAAATGTCAAACTTTGTGTGGAAAATATTTGTTTTTGGAGTCAGATTGGTTTCCATGCTATACTGCCATTTATTGGGTGTGAGCATCATTTGACCTACTTAAATATGTCAGAATATGCTTAGTTTAAATTATTCAGATGCAAGAGGACATACACATTGAGGAAGCTTGTTTATAGGACTGTGACAGTATTTAGATTTTGTGGTACTGATGTTACAGTATTGGTACACAACTTCTGAGAACGACCCATATATATATCACAGCCATGCTAACAGCTAAAGCTACCATGAATGGCAGTTGAAATACTCACGAAATACTGAAGGTAATAAATAGATCATGTTTATATATACCATATTTAAATCTGTATAATCCCATAAGAGCATAGGTTACTTTTCAAACCCAAACCTAGATTTCATCCTACATGTCTGAAATTAAATACCAATGCAGTCATTAAACAGTTATTGCAGATTGGTTCTAGGGTGCTATTCTGCTGTTTTCGAAAATAGGTAAACAAAGACTATGTTCCAGCATTTGAGTATTTTTGGCAAAACAGTCCAATTATGCAACTCTAATTTTCATATATATATATATATATATATATATATGTATACATATATATAAATGTATATATATATATACATATATATATATATATATATGTATACATATATATATATATATATATATATATATATGTATACATATATATATATATATGTATACATATATATATATATATGTATACATATATATATATATATATATATATATATACATATATATATATTGATAGTGATCAGACTGCTATCGCATGTAATAATCTCTGTAGTGTCCTGCTCCTCGCCCCATCCCCCTCCTGGGGGTGGGTGGGGGGGAGGGGGTCTACCCGCATGCTTCACTCCACCCCCCATGCGCTGGGCTTTCTCACTCCACTCGATCGGAAGTTTATATATAAGTCCATACATATATAAAGAATGGTAATATCACAAGGCAAGAACCATCAGGCAGTCATGTGTCTTAGCTACTATACTAATCCATGGATATTAGTTCATTTCATGGATGATTATATAATCTACACAAACTGTTCCAGTATAAAGCCCAGATTGAAACTATTATCAACTTTATGATGACGCATTTGGCATATGACCCAACACCAAACGTCGTAGAATGTAATTGAATTCATCAACTTTTGAACTAAATGCTTTCATACAAATGACCCCCCAAAACAAAACAACAACAAAACAAAAAAAGAGAGACAGAATAACATTAATTAGAAATTAATTAAAACCAAATCAGTCACATAATCGCCACAGCTGGGGAATTCGACTCTTATTGTTCCCAAATACAGTTGTCAGAAACCCCACTAGGGGGCCTTCTGTGCACGGCGGTGGAACCGACGTCACATGTCCAACTGATTTCTCAATGATATGACGCTCTGACGTCACCGTCAGCGTTTTCGGCTGAGCGCGCCGTCTGCCCGCGTCTGGTTTTGGCGCCCCGCCGGTAGCCTTCTTAATCGTTCCTAAATGCGCTACTTCGGGCGCTGTTTTCATCACCAGCTTTGCATCGGGTATCTTGCCTGTCTTTTTGACGTGTGCCACGTCGGCGATTTTGCGTTGCGCCTCCTTGTGGGGCGGTAGTACCGGCGCGTTCGGTTTGGGTTTAACCCACTTCCGGTTCGGCTGCGTGGCGACCTTGTTGTTATTCGCTTTGGAAGGCGCCCTCCTTGCGACAGGCGGTGCCGGTGTGTTGGAGGGTTTGTGGGAGAGATGGTCGCGGTTGTTTGATTTTGGCTGCATAGCCTGTTGAGTAAAACAGACGCAACATGAAGATATTTAATGTGGGGTCACATCAAGTCATGCTTAGGACATTAAGGTGGCATAGTCCGATGGTTTTGAGTTTCTGCCATTTTTCTTAGATAAATATAGTTGGTTGATCATTATAATCTAGCTTACTTTAGTTTGAAATAACTTTGATATTAAATGGCTAAATTTTGAGATATTTGAAGCGTAATCATGCCAAATTAATGTTGGCAATCATGCCACAACTCTGACACCATAGACTTCTGCAGTAACATGTTCTATTAAATTGACATGGCATTCCATTCTATTTGGTGGCACATGTTTGATAAGTGCATTAATATCTAAGTTAGATATGTCGGATCAAATGTAAATTTATGTTTTGGAAATTTGTTGTCTTCATCAGATTATGGAACTTTACGTTTCTGTTCACACTCGGAAAAACCTTGTGCTATTTTTTTTATGGACAGAGGCGACATTATAACAATATTGCATGTAAATATATTCATATATATCTATATATGCATATGTATCACATGTACATATAAAATGAGGATACAAAGGACGTCAAATAATACAAGAACAATAATAGCTCCAATAACGAATACATTATTCAGAAAGCTCAGCATAGCTAATACAATATTGATAATAGCCTGCCTCTCTATACTCGTATGACCTTAAAGCTGCATAGTCCGATGAAACATCAAATTTTCAAAATCAAACCAATTATCTAGATTCGATTCTACATATCTAACTTAAATACTGATGCACTTATTAAGTATGTATTGCCACATAGAAGGGAACGCTGAGTCGATTTAATAGAACCTGTTACTGCATAAGCCTATGGTATCAGAGTTTTGGCAAGCTTGCCAAAATTATTTTCACGTGTTTGAATTTCAAATATCTCAAAAGGTAGCCATTTCAATTAAAAGTTACTTCAAACTGAAGTAAGGCAGATTATAATGATCAATTTAATATATCTATCTCAGAAAAATGTCAGAAACTCAAAACCATCGGACTATGCAACTTTAAAGCTGCATAGTCCGATGAAAACATCAAATTTTCAAAACCAAAACATTTATCTAAATTTGACTCTACATATCTAACTTAGATACTGGTGCACTTATTAAACATTGGGCACCACATAGAAGAGAATATTGATGCAATTGAATAGAATCCATTACTGCAGAAGCCTATGGGGTCAGAGTTTTGACAAGCTTGCCAAAATTAATTGTGCATGGTTGCACTTCAAATATCTCAAAAGTTAGCCACTTAAAATAAAAGTTACTTCAAACTAAAGTAAGGTAGATTATAACAATCAACTTACTGTATTTATCTCAGAAAATGTCAGAAACTCAAAACCATCGGACTATGCAACTTTAATTATTATACCCATTATATATGTATGTATATACCTATTTATTTATGTATGTACATATGTATATTGCTTTTTATTTTTATACATAACATATCTATATATCTATATATGTATGTACACATATGTGTAGTATATGTGTATATATACATATACTACACATATGTATACATATATATATACATGTATGTATATATATAATTTATACACATTTACGCAGGCACACATATACAAATATATATATATATGTATACATAGACCATATGTGCATACATGTGCAGATATACCCACGCGCACATTTGCACTTATTTGCAAATACACACAGATGCACATTGACATATATGGATACACATATATGCACAGTATATACATATACACGTACCCACAGCCACACACAAATATAAATATTATATATCTACATATTTGTGTTTGTGTGTGGAAGGAAATATTTGCTGTTTTCTCTTAGTAATGCAAACAATGGATTTATTTTCTTTTAATATCGCTATGGAATAATTAGAAAATAAAACCAAAGATAATTCTTCGATGCTACCTTCAGATTTCATTATAGCAAAGGCAGTGAGTGCATCGATGGCTAACGTATGCCATAGTCTCGTGTGTGTCTTTAAATCCAAACATACCAAAAATACACTGGGCTCACCTTAGCACATAGTATCGATACGCAGCACAGCAACACCGCCATCACGCACACCAGCCTGTGTGGGCTGGTCAGCATTTCACCACTGCCAACCTGCAGGAACAAGTATCACAATTCAGCCATTACTAGGATAGGGCGAGGACTGGTTGGCTCAGTGTCAGGATAATGTGACTATTTTAGAATGTATTAAAACTATTATCTATTTATGAACCAGACCTAAATAGTCGGAATATTTTACAATGGGGCCGACTTTAAGTGATCCATTTAGGGAGGTGGTCGGTTTAGAGAGTTAGAATAACCTTACAATGGTATTGTTGGAACCCAAATAAGGCGATCGATATCGGGGAGTGGTCGATCTGTGGAGCGGTCGGTATAAGAGAGATTTTACTGTAGTTTCATTCTTCAAGTAGTTTCCATTAAAAATGTCACGCAATCTTCACAGAATTAAACAAATATAATTTATATTAACACATTCGATTAAAGTCGCCACATTCCCATTTTGATCTTAGACAGCTATAATAGCATTGCCGGATATGGGTGTTCGTTGGAGCACAACAAAAACAGGCCTCAGTTCGATATGTATTAACATTTAAAGAGGCTCGAAGAAATTAGAACATTATATGGGAGTTGGTTGGTTGTTGGAGTTTTACGTCGCTTTTAATAAGCAACTTTTGATATCAAGTTGTAATCATATTGTCGAGAAAAATACACAATTTGAAATTATATAAATATACAGTAAAACCTCTCTAACCGACCACCTCCACAGATCGACCTCCCCGTATATCGATCGCTTTATTTGGGTGCCAACAATAGCCTTGTAACCATATTCTAACTCCCTAAACCCACCACCTCCCTAAATGACCCCTTAAAATCGGTCCCAACGTCGGTCGATTTAGATAGGTTTCACTGTAGACTGCAACCAAACCGATGTCAGCTTTATCAACACTATGCAATATATTTAAAATATTTATGTTGTATCTGTGAATGTACAATAAAACCTCCATAACCGACTACCTCCACAGATCGACCACTCCCCTATATCGATTGCTTTATCTAGCTCCCAACAATACCATTGAAACCATAGTCTAAATCCCTAAACCGGCCACCTCCCTAAATCGACCACTTAAAGTCGGTCCCAAGGTCGATCGATTTAGAGAGGTTTTACTGTATATGTATATATATATGTATATATCTATAATAGTAGATCGCTAATATAATTAATACATAACTTCAATGGTGTCAATAGTTAGAGAATTTAGACTCACCATGGTTGTAAATAGCGAGGTATCCAACTGGCTTTGTAAAGATAACTGTCACTCTGGGAACTCTAGGTGTTCCTCTACTGGCGTATATGTCACGACTGCGTGGGCTTAGAATTACTATCTCCTTAAATAGCCTGTTTGTATTTAGCACACCTGGGCCGTCTTCGGTTCGCCGCCCCTCAAACTTAGCCACACCCATGCGCTGTCCCAGCTAAAGTCACGACTAGTGCTGCCAACATGCACGCTTTGCACAGAACATTTCGTCACTCCCCCTCCCCTCCCCCACCTCTCTTCTCCCAATTCAAACTAATTTGAACTACATTAGCAGAAATTTAACACGATACACCACAACACCGATGCAGTTTATTGTTTGTTAGTTAGTTAGTAAGTACATTCTCCCGAAATAATGCAAAAACAGGATACATTATTGGATAATGATGATTGTGATGATTATGCAGATTATGGTGACTATGATGATTATGATGATTGTGACTATCATCACCATCATCATTATCACTACCAACATTATTATTATGATGATTATGATGATTGTAACTATCATCACCATAATCATTATCACTACCAACATCATTATTATTATGATGATTATGATGATTGTGACTATCATCACCATCATCATTATCACTACCAACATCATTATTACTATGATGATTATGATGATTGTGACTATCATCACCATCATCATTATCACTACCAATATCATTATTATTATGATGATGATTATGATGATTGTGACTATCATCACCATCATCATTATCACTACCAACATCATTAGTATTATGATGATTATGATGATTGTGACTATCATCACCATTATCATTATCACTACCAACATCATTATGATGATGATTATGATGATGGTGACTATCATCACCACCATCATCATCATCATCGGCTCCTGGTCTCTGGTCTTGTTCCTTGAGAATTGATATGATTGTGGAGGGCGGTCGGGAGATCTTTCAGTTGAACCAGCCATCCTTGGCGCCTTTTGCCGTTTTGACCTCCTTTCTGCTGGTGTCCTTGTATCGGAATCACGCCTCGTTGACTCCCAGAGGCGGTATAGATATACACACCCACATATATATATATATATATATATATATATATATATATATATATATGTATATGCATGGACATATATATATATACACATGTATACAGTGAAACCATGTTCCATCATTCTCTCTAAATATGAGAGCGGGACATAGCTCAGGCTGTAGAGTGTCCACCTGCGAAGGTGTTTGTCATCCGATCGATCCTGCTCAGTGGACCCATTTGCAGTTTGGGCTATTTTCCGTTCCAACCAGTGGCCCACAACCAGTTCATCAAAGGCTGTAGTATGTGCTGTCCTGTCTGTTTAAAAGCCCCCCTTGCTGCTTATCAGAAAGAGTAAGCCTATGTGACAGCAGCAGGTTTCCTTAAAAGAAATATGTCAGAATGACCAATGATAAAAATCAATGCGTTTTAGAGACGTCGTTAAATATTAAAAAAAATGTTGTCTCTCTCAATATACACACATGCATATTAAAGTCAATAGCACTATGTTATTGTCTTTGTTTAGCAAGATGCCGATTTCAAAACATTGCCGATTTCAAAACATTGCCGATTTTAAAACAAGCTTATGAGTTTTTATATTGGAAATGCAGTAAAACATCTCTAAATCGACCACCGACCATGGGACAGACTATAAGTATTGCTATAGACTTTAATATGTATATGTATAATTGAGAGAGAATGATGTAACATTCGAATGTCTGAGGAAAAATCAACTGGGAAGGAGGTCTTTTCCATTCGAAGTTAAAAGGCCTGTAACATGACCGAAACAACTTTACTTATTCACAATTATTATGATCAATTATGAGCAGTCTTTATTTGCATAGCTTGAAAAAAACTATTTTCTTGGAATAATTTGGAGCCAAAGCCATTGGCTGAGAGTCTCTGTGGTCAAGATGAGGCTGTTAGTGTCATTCAGCGTTATCGACTCTCCTCGGTAGCACAGCACAATGTGAAGGCCCAGTCACTCCTTACCGGACTGGGGTACCGGACACTGTCCGGTGAAATACGGCAATGTCCGGTACATGTCTGGTACCCATCCGGCGGTGTCTGGTGGTGTCCGGAGGTGTCCGGAGGTGTCCGGAACAAGTTTTGAACATGCACAAAACTTCTACCGGGCACCGCCGGACTGACGTGTCTGGTTGGTGTCCGGTATGTCCGGTACCCATCCGTACATGTCCGGTACCCATCCGTTGGTGTTCAGTTGGTGTCCGGTTTGTCTGTCTTGTCCGGTACAGGTCCGGTACCCATCCATTAGGTGTCCGGTTCTCGTCCGGTACATGTACGTACATGTACGGTACTTGCCCGGTCGCCCGGTGGCAATTGACCCAATTACGCTCCATTTCGGTACATTTCGATACTTTTTGTCACTGGAGAGCACCGGACTAGACAATTCTTTCTCCGATGGTGTCTGGTACTCAATCCGGTAAGGTGTGACAGGCACTTTACAGACTTGGAAAGTAGTGCAAACCCAGCTATCACTAAACGCAAATTAGAAAGTTTTGAATGTGCCTTACAACCTATGAAGTTCACGCTTACCTTCAATTCACTGGGACCGGGCGCGGTGGTCGAGTCGATAGAGCGCAGGGAGGCTCCCGTGCAGTGGATCGGAAGTTCAATTCCCGGTTGAGTCAAACCAATGACTTACAAAATTGATACTTGTCCCGTCTCCTGTTTTTTGGGAGATCGGGGGATCCGAACTCATGGGTTCATAGGTTCGAACCCTGGTCTAGTCAAACCAATGACATAAAGATTTATATTTTTTGCTTCCTAGCCTTGCGCTCGGCATTAATAGGATAGGGCAATGTTTGGTTGGCTCAGTGTCAGGATAATGTGACTGAGTAGGAAATCGGGTCATGGTGCTGGTGGCCTGATTTCCCAGTGGGGCAGCACTATAAAGTCACCATGAGTGTGCATTGTCACAAGTCGGTACCCATCCTGATATAACCTTAGATGTTGCCAGGATGTAAAACTCCAAAATCCATCCATCAATTCACTGTCTGATGTCATAAACCTACTAATATTATTAAGAGCCATGCCCGGACCATGGGATTACTCAATACTAATAATGCCGAGTGCCAGTCCAGGAAGCGACAAAAATCTATTTCATAGGTCATTGGTTTGACTCGACCGGGAACCAAACTCACGATCTCCCGCACGCAAGGCCCTCGCTCTACCGATTCGGCCACCGCGCCCGGTAGGATGATATGATATTCGACTCAGTCATATTATTCTGACACAGAGCCAACCCGACCAGACATGCTGCGTGATAATACAGCGCTTCCGAGTATCTCCCGGCTGCATTTTCCCATGAAGGCAGTTGTTTTGAATCCCAAACACTGACCCAGCTTTGATCCTCCGTATCCAACTTAGATACTGATGACGTCATTAAATATTTATTTAGTTTGTTGCTCCTGTGATCTGCTGCTACTTATAAATAACCTTTTATTAAAGAAGTAAACACAAAGTTTGTTTTATTTAACCATGCCTCTAGAGCGCATTGATTTTTATCATCGGCTATTGGACGCCAAACATTTGGTCATACTGACGTACTTCTTTGGAGGAAACCCGCTGCCGCCACATAGGCTACTCTTTCCGAGAAGCAGCAAGGGGTCTTTTATATGCACTTTCCCACAGACAGGACAGCACATACCACAGCCTTTGGTGAAACAGTTGTAGACCACTGGTTGGAACAGAAAATAGCCCAAATTGCAAATGTGTCCACTGAGGAGGATCAATCGGATGACCGACACCTTCACAGGTGGACACTCTACCGCCTGAGCTACGTCTCGCTCCCCCATAAAGGAGTAAACAAAGCCTCTGTCCAACATTTTGGTGTGTACACCAAAATTAATTTAGCATGTTTTCACTTTAAATATGACCATCGGGACCCTTTAAAATAAAAGCAAGTTAATGACAGTTACATTAAACTAATGTAAAGTAGATTATATCAAGAAACCTAACATGTGTGTCTTATAAATATGGTGGAAACTTATAACTTTCAAGTTATGCAACTTCAATTATCAAGTGAACTCGTTGCCATTTCCTCAAGCCTGCAGATAGATGGAGGTATATGGTTAACAAGCTTCCCGCTAGGTGGCAGTGCCAGTTAAGATTACACAAATGGGAGGGCGGGGGGGGGGGGGGGGGCGCTGCGATGGATACACTCTCAAGCAGCCGATAGACACATGGTGGACGTTATAGAATTCCCACACTATGCATTGTCAGGTTCGCAGAAGAGTTTGTTTGTTGTTTTACATCATAGCAACATCGAAGGTCATATCAGGACGGGTAACGACTTGTGACAGTGTGCACTCATGGTGACTTTATAGTGCTGTCCCACTGGGAAACCAGGCCAACAGCACCATGATCTGATATCCCACTCAGTCACATTATCCTGACACTGAGCCAACCAGTCCTTGTCCTATCCTCATAATGCCGAGCGCCAGGCTAGGAAGCAACAAGTATAAATTTTTAAGTCATTGGTTTGACTCGACCAGGGTTCGAACCCACGACCCCACGATCTACCAGCATGGGAGACGGACACTCTAACTCATTCGGCCATCCAGTCTAGCCGGTTGGCAGAAGAAACTAGCAAAAATAGCCAATAGCATAAGAGGTCGCGCTATGGCTAAGGTTCGATGATTTGTATTTACTTAGTTCTATGTATCGTGTAAGTAATTTATATAAATTTATTTGTTTATTAATTATTTCTTCTTCGTGCTGCTTTGGAGGCTTTTGGAGAAACACACCGACTGACAAAAACACAGCCAGCTACAATTCACTGCATTCGGGGCATTTGTCAACAAAATGTTTATCCCGATCTGTTGGACGTTTTTTCTAGACACGACAATAGTAAAACCAGTTACATAAATATATAGATAGTCATTATTTGAAATTCACCCATATATTTATATTACACTTATGCATTCCTTTCATGTAATTTTATGGAAGATCTATACTGGCTATCATGGATAAATCTGAATAGACTTGTTTTCACCATTAGAGTTTGTCGACAGAAAGCCCAAGCCTACACTTTTACCGACCCAAGGGATTTTGAACCTCCCACACCAAATAGGCATGGTATGAGAGCAACTGGCCTTTGGTGGCGCTGTAAGTTATACACAGTGGTGAAAATCCAAATTGGCAGAGGTCGGGGCACAAGGCGTTCGTTGAACCACCGACCTTCAGATTAGGAGTCTGACCTAGAAAAAGGTCAGGCACTCTAACCACTTTGCCACAGAGAACGTCACAATTGGGCTGTATTTAATCATTGTGGTGTCATTTCTAAGGTTTAGCTGTGTTGTGGTTCTGAATCTATGGGTTTTATTTATCTATTTGCAATGGTTTGGGAACATTGGGCAGGCGCACACATTGACAGAAATGTAATGAGCTGAAATCTAGTGCATTTGATTTTAAATTTATGTCACATGGTAACATACACAATTTACAACACGACAAGTAAGCACAGTGGATAGCAACTTTATTGACGTCTAAGTTAACTATATGAGTAGACTACGTCAGATAAAGACAGACAAACTATCATTCGTTAACATTAGATTTAAAACTCATCAGGCAGTCATAGCATAAGTCAATAAAAGGTTTGTTATATTTAAGGACTCCTCTAAAGCACATTAACTTTTATTATCGGGTATTGGATGTCAGATATATGGTCATTCTGGCATATTTCTTTGGAGGAAACCGACTGCCGCCATATCGGCTACTCTTTCCAATAAGCTGCAAGGGGTCTATATATGCACCTTCCCACATACAGGACAGCACATACCACAGCCTTTGATGAACCAGTTGTGGACCACTGGTTGGGAATAAGTAAATGGACTAATCAATAAGTTGTCTTTTTTTTTTTTACATTACGTATGTTGGCTAGTCAACATATATAATTTCCGAACGCGGACACTCGCACTATTTTCTCACACTACTTACCTCTCCTGCACTACTTTCGGCACATGACGGCCTGGCTGTCTTCACTTTCCCACTTTCACTCGGCAGTGCTAGTCGCTTCACAGTCACCTGCCGTTCGGTCAACTGTACCTAATACGACCATAGACGGCCGTTCAACCGGAACGGGTCCTTCTAGACCATGCACCGGCCTCGGCTCTACTCGTGGCACACCGCGGTAACTTGTTATTACCACTGAATAGTCTTATTTAACAGAATTGACTCAGTTGGAAGTTTTTTGTTTGGCACGTTCGTGACGTGTGTTTACCGAGTGCAAGGTGTTAGTTTCTGCTACTCGTCGGCTTATTTTCTTCACTTAGCAGTTTCTTAATTAACAGATTTTACTCACGCTAAATTTACAGTATGTATTATTAGTGATTAGTCTTGATTAAAACAAACAAGCTATGTTAACATATATAATAATTAGAATGTGCGTTCGGTGCTGTTTACAACAGTCACACTGACAGTGACTGCTGTCCATAATTAAAAGAATTAATATTAACAGTGAAGTCATGCTCCTAACTAATAGAATTTGATCCGAAGCAGTGGAAGTTCATTATGTTGGTATTGATATTTGCTTGTGTCTTTACCGCGGTGAGTGACTGCTGTTCGCTAGCACATTTTCTTCAATTCTACCACACTCGTTACTAAGTCCGGCTCATAAACAACAGAATTTGCTATTATCAGTGAAAGTGAGTTCACTCCTAAGTAATAATTCGATCTGAAGTAGTGGGAAATTCATTTTGTTGTGTTCATGCTTGCTCGTGCAGCCAACATGTCGATTGTATCATGTCACTGACCTGGACATGACATATGCTGGTGTCTCAATATAGATCAGGTATGGATGTGGACACACACATTATTGTCACACACTACTTCCTGCAGCCCGCACTAAAACCACACCACGTAGACATAATTCGCTTGGAACACATAGAGAAAACATATTCAACAAACAGATTACATTATATGTATATCGTTACGATTCTGCATTTCTATTAACTTTGAATAAAATAATTGGTTTGCACTGCGCATACCAGCAAACTCAATGGCAGTCTGTATTTGTTCTGCAGCAAACCTGAGAGTGCAAACACAATGTTTATAAACATTGAAAGGGGTTAGTTACTTGTAACTTTAGTGTTGATTATTGTGGCTCGCATCTCTTTAACACAGTGAAAGTGACAGCTGCTCACTGCTACATTTCGATGCACTTTACCACGGCGTCCCATGACTCACCAGTAACGGCTTCACCTGACGTCCCCGGCCTCTGCACCAGTTTCTGCCGGCGGGCTGCCGCTCCGCTGCACGGTCTCTGCTAGCTGTCACCCGCCGACTCATCGGTCCGGGCTTACACCCGGGTTTCTGCCGGCAGGCTGTCTCCACGCTGCACGGTCTCTGCTAGCTGCCACTGCTAGCTGTCTTCACCCAATGTCCTCGGCTTCCTCCCCAGTCTGTGCCAGCGGACTGTCTCAATGTACCATCCTCATTATTATTAACTCATGCTAATAATTAACAGAATGTTATTCTAGCAGTGAATACTTACACTAATATTATCAGAATTTGACCTGAAGTAGTGAAGATGTTTTTCTTTAACAATTGTTGCATCAAAGGTGTGGTTACTGAGGTGACAACTGCTGCTCACTAGCACATGTCCTCATTGTAAAACTTTCATTAGTATGTTATGCTCACAGATTACAGAAGTCGATGTTAGCAATGAATAGTCCCTAAAATAACAGAATTGATCTGAAGCAGTGAATTTTGATTCTGCTTTTGTCTTATGATTCTTATTAATGTGTCTTTACACAGTGACAGTGACTGTTGCGCTGACTTGTTTCGACACCAGTAACAGTGACTGTTCTACCAACTCGTTACGATGCCCGTCTCTCTCGGCGGGATGGCTCAATGCTGCCTGGTCTCTGCTAGCTGCCTGCACCTGACGCTCCGAACCTCCGGCCCGGGCTCTGCTAGCTGTCTACACATGCCAACTCATCGTTCCAAGCCGCTGCCCCGTCTCTGACAGTGGGTTGTCTCCCTGCTACATGGTCTTTGCTAGATGTCACTGCTAGCTGTCTTCACCTATATATCCGCCTCCCCCCCCCCCCCCAGTCCATGCCGGGGGGTCGTCCCCATATTGTTATTTTACCAGCCTGATTATTAACTCATGTTCATAATTAACAGAATGTAATTGTAGAACTGAATATGTACAATAATATCAGGATTTGTCCTGATCCACTCGAAGATTTTGTTTAACAATTGCTCACATCACGAGTGTGTTCCTGAGATGACAACTGCTGCTTACCAGTAATGTTACAATAGTTAATACAAGGTAGCAGCACTAGGCTCAGTTTGCTAATAGTAATACTATAGACTCCTGGTCGCCGCTTACTGCTTTCAGTGTAGCACTCCTTCACTTTTAAGTCAAGCCCATAATTAACAGTACGTAATTGTAGCAATGAAATTTACAGAACTTGGTTCAGCAGTGAATAATCCTGAGTAACAGAATTAACCTGAAGAGGTGAAACTTCATTCTGCTTTTGTTTCATTACTCTTGTTCATGTGTCTTTACCAGTGACAGTGACTGTTCTACCGACTCATCTCGACGCATATTATGCGCGTGGATATCCAGATGACTTAATAGAAAAACTGAAGTTCATCATTCAGCTAGAAGCATTTAACTTGATAATAGCACGAACCTATCTCCTTCCTTCTGACCCGAGGAATTTCAACGTTGTTGTTAATACAGATAATCTTGTTTCACAACAAGTGCTTTCAACAGGTTAGGGAAGGATCTCATTCTAGCACCATTTGTGAGGCAGATCTGTCTTATCTCAGCATTGAATAGTTGTATGATCACTATTATACATAAAGAGGGGAAGCCCCTAGACCTAGCCGATAATCTGAGTAGGCTTCCACATAATAACCAGGCTAAGGTCCTGGCGCTAAGAGACTGTCGTAAGCGTCAATTAAAACCACTAGATGTCTCATTCTCACTAAACAGTCTCGATTTTTCCATCTGAAAGTATACTGTTTGTCTCAGTGCCTGAAAGATAGTCACTCTTCTGCTTCTATCTTCCAGGCTATAGCGTGATACACCATCTGCAGTTAGTCTCTGCATGCTCAGCCGCACTCGCCAGAGGGAGTTGGGCTAACAAAGCCCTACACTTCCAGTCGTACCAGGTGTTCTGTCTGCGCCATGGGGACAATCTACTGAAGCCTACTGTATATGATGTATTGTCTTATCTTGTGTCACTGAATGACTGACTGAAGTCTCCTGGGTCAGTAGCCAATTACTTGAGCGGTGCGAAGACGTGTGTTGAGGCTTTTGGCGGGGACTCCTCTAACTTCTCTGCTTACTTGGTCTCCCTCCTTAAGAAAGGTCTGGCCAAGGCCTCGATGCACGTTCCTTCCAGAGCTTCTCCCCTGTCCCCTTCTGAGCTTGTTTCTCGCCTCCCTAGGCAGGCCCGCTCTAGCGTATATCTCCGCACTGCTTGTGATGTACTTCACCTTATCAACGCAGAGTAATGTAGCCTCAGTGTCCGCGTCTGTGGTTGGACCACATGCAATCCTGACATCCGATGTCTCTCCGACCTCCCATGGTCTTGGCTGTCACTATTAGATCCTCTAAAACAAGGTCTCTTGCACAGCCTCCATTGACCTATATTCTGCCTTCTCTGCCGAACTCACCCTGTTGTCCTGTAGCGGCTTCGTTGGCGTACTATGGTGCCTTTGCTCCAGATCAGACGTCTCCGGCGTTTATTTTGCCGGGAGGTGGAATCCTAACCACCGCCAGATTAACTAAGGTACTTACTATGTCTGCAGTAGTCCTGTTCGGGCCTGATCGCTCGTTAACGTTGCATAGCCTCCGAAGAGGCGCAGTGCAGGCCTGTGCCTCTGCAGGCGTGTCCGTGTAACCAATGGCGATTCAGCCGAGCGAAAACCAAACTGCCTGCTTTGGTAATTGTTCTGATCATTGAGATGCAAAAGAATGCGACAATTTGCAAAAGTGCTTGTACTAAAGTGCCTTATGGTGTGCTGTGTTAATATACAGCCCAAGTAAGTTTGGTATCAAAAGTAAAGCTTTAGTTCATTCATAGTACTTTATCTGTATATTTAATTCAAACACACACCCAAATAGGAGTATTTAAAAACTAGAAATTTGTCATGATTTTCATACTTTCTTCCAGTGTTTTCTAAGTACAGTCAGTACCTTTTTACTAAATGGCAGATGTACTTGCAACATGGCTGATTCCTTCTACGCAACGGTGAGACCAGCGTGCTGCCATGTCAACGCAGCAACTGAAACGCTCTGACTTGTATCTAGGCAAAGTCCGGCTTGTCAGTTGGTGCCGCCACCTGTCGGAATATGTGGCGATAATTTCGTTTGTGGAGTGAAGTGGCACGCTGGAACGCTGGGTTGCCGCTTCTGCTGACATGCTGGATGGTTGGTTTGTTGTTTGAGTTTTACGTCCTGGCAACATTTAAGGTATGAGCACAGGTATCGATGTGTGACAGTGCACACTCATTGTGACTTTATAGTGCTGCTCCACTGGAAGACCAGACCACCAGCACCATGACCGGATATCCCACTCAGTTGTATTATCCTGAGACTGAGCCAACCAGTCCTTGCCCTATCCTAATAATGCTGAGTGCCTGGCTAGGAAGCGACAAGTATTAATTTTTATGTCATTGGCTTCACTCGACCAGAGTTCAAACCCATGGCTTCGAATCCCACGATCTACCAAAACGGGAGACGGACGCTCAACTCATTCGGCAATCGTGTCTGGTCTACATGCAGGACGATGGATGGGTGAATACACATACGTGAAATGGTATTTTATCTAATGTAAAATAGTTGCTAGGATAATATCCACTGAAATCTGCAGTAGAAGCAAATGTATGGCAAAAACCCTACCAAGTTTGTTCATCAGGAGGCATTTGGTGGGTTTCAATGCAAAGTGAGTTTAATGTATAGGGCCGATAGTGAAGGATCAGGTTAAATGTGGCACTGACCCCAACTTCAGATGTTTAAATGGAATGTTTGACCCGGCATGCTCGCTCACAGCTTCAGTCTTCCGTGAGGAACCAGCGGAACTCGGAACAAAGGGCCACGTTCAGGGTACGCCTCCGAGGCGCCTCGGAGAAATTCCTGATGTCACGCTAGTCTGAACGACTTTAGCTGTTGGTCGCCTCGAAAATGGCGTCCTCCATGGGGGGGCTGTCATTTGCAATGGAAAAGAAGAGCTCTGATTGGCTGAAACCACTGAATTTGGCGGCCATTTTCGAGGCGCTTTTTGTCTCCTCTTTGAAAAGGGAGACGTCTCCGAGATGACTCAGAGGCGCACCCTGAATGCAAAAAGGCCAAAAAGACGTCTTGGAGCTGTCTCGGAGTCGACTCGGAGGCCTACCCGAAACGCGGCCCAGGTTTCACTACAAATACCCTTTACCTTTTAAAATTCCCATCGAAGATTCAGGATGCATCTCCTTTATAATAAATATAGCTTTGTATTTGCAGTGGGCTTTCAGTGATAGAGTTATATCATCCTGATAGTAATATCCTTGGAAGGTGGTGCGTGATTTGTTACGATAACGATAAGAGTGGCGTTCTAGTTGTAAAAGGGAGTTAATAATACGCTTTTATTACAGTGACTTGTGATCCAGCAGATGTTACTGCCATTAAGTATGTGATTTATAGATGTGCGTCATTATGTCACTTATTAGATCATATTATTTGTACTGATTGCCTCCTTAATGGTGCAGTCACACTACAACGCTTCTCCCGGCGACCCGTCAGCGTTGAAAATAAAATCTTGCGCGTCGAGAAACGTCCAACTTTTCGGCAGTTTGTGGAAAAAGTTCGGCGTCAGCGCGGTGCGTTATTCGCGCGTGGCCAACGGGTGTCGACGCGTGAGGAAAAAAAAAAAAAGTTTAGCGCGACGTCTTCATCTAACCTTAAATGTTGCTAGGGCATAAAACAAAAACGAAAATAAAATCTTGCGCGTCGAGAAACGTCCAACTTTTCGGCAGTTTGTGGAAAAAGTTTGGCGTCAGCGCGGTGCGTTATTCGCGCGTGGCCAACGGGTGTCGACACGTGAGGAAAAAAAAAAAAAAGTTTAGCGCGACGTCTTCATCTAACCTTAAATGTTGCTAGGGCATAAAACAAAAACGCCCCAGTTTGCTGCAACCTGTGAGCAACGACCCTCCCGCGCACGCGCCGTCTTACTAGCATTCCCATAACGTTATTCCAGCTCGTCCAACGCATCGCGACGCGTGCCTAACGTCCTTACCCATATATTTGAGCGCGCTGCCGGTCATTGTTTTTTTTTTGACGCGCTTAAAACCTTGGGCGACCGGCAACGCGTGCCGACGTTGTCCGCCGACCATCAACGTCAAGGATAGTGTACCGACGTTTACCGACGCGCACATAACGCGCCCCCAGTGTGTGTCGCCGTTTCCCTAATTATCGCCCAAAATCACCACACGTTGACGGGTCGCCGGTGAGAAGCGTCGTAGTGTGACTGCACCATTACTTTAGTCCCAGCCTGATACCAGAGTATCCACCATAGACTTGATCACAGCTGAACCCCAGAGAATATGCGGTTTCATAATATGAACAGCCATATTGGACCTCAGTACTTGTGAATATGCCAAATGTCTAAAGCTAGGATTCCTTACACGCGGTATGCGGCATGCAGCATGCGGCATGCGGCGTGCGGCGTGCTTATGGGATGGGTCCTTTCACCCACACCCACACCCACACCCACACACAGTGTCAGGTTTCCTCACCACTGTTCTATATGGCAAACGCAGCAGCATTCGCATTCGCATGCTGCACCGATCGCTACATGGACCGATTCAGTATTCGCATGCCGCATGCCGCATGCCGCATACCACGTGTAAGGAATCACCCCCATTGATTTAGATGCTTTTAGATTTTTTGCCACATTCCCATTCGCATTCGCATACCGCATACCGCGTGTAAGGAATCCTAGCTTTAGTTATTTTAACTCATTCGGTTGACAGTTTTAAAACAGCCCCCATTCATCCGTTATAGAACGCTTAGTGGGAAGTCCCTAAACAAACTACAGTTAAAGCTGCATAATCCGATCAAAGGATTATCTTTTCAAAACCATTTGACTGTAGATATCCACCTTAGATACGTGTGCACCCATAAAGCATGTAATGTTGTATAGAAGGAATTTCTTCTTTTTTAAAGGGAGAAAAAAAAGGTGGATGTGAAGGTAAAGGGTTGAAAATGATTAGAATAAGATGAGGGCGTATGTGAGAAACCGAGATCACGTATGGAATCGATATGAAAGTAATGCCTGGTACACACCTACCGTATACGATTCGCGCACTAAAACTCGCGACTTGACCCGACCCGCTTAAAACTGAAAACGGGCCGATTCATTTTTCGAATCGCGAATCGCAATCGTAATCGGCCCATTTTAGCCCTAAAACTGAGTTTTTAGTCGCGAATTGCAATCGCTAGGTGTGCGCGGGGAGCGCACAAATGGTAGGTGTGTACTAGGCATTAGACCGATCGACCATTGAATTCGTGATGTAACGATTTCAGATAGCCTGAGAACAGTAAATACTATGAGTATGTAACGGTAATAACAACAAGCGAGCAGATGATTGAAAAACTTGTTTATTGTACTTGATTGCAATATTATTATACTTTGTGTTCATTGAAAAGGAGATGTGAGGTATGCTGCGTATAGCCAGTGGCCGGCGGGTGGTCACGTGACAAGGACAGGCGCGTGACACGCGTACCTGAATAAAGCAGTCGTCTACTAGCTCTTGTGTTGTTAACATCAATCCAACTATTACAGTGCTGAAGAGTATGATCTCCATCACTTCAACATGCATGCCAACATTAATTTGGCATGTTTCCAGTTCAAGTATTTTCAAAGTTATCCTGTCAATATAAAAGTTAGTTCAAGCTAATGTAAGGTAGATTATGATGATCAACCTGATATGTTTGTCTAATGCCTCAGTCACACATTACCGGATTGAGTAACGGACATAAACCCTACAAAGAATTATCTAGTCCGGTGGTGTTCGATATAAAAATGTACCGAAATGTGTCGAACTGTTGCAATGGCCGGCGGATGAAACGGACGCTAAACGGACAAGGAACGTACATTAACGAATATCCACCGGATGACAACCGGATGACAACCGAATGTCTAATGGACGGACCGAATACCAAACGAAGACGTACCGGACTGTTCACGGACACGCCGAAAACATATACTGACTGAATTCCCGCAACACAATCAACGGACACTGCAGGAAGCAAACCGGAGATGTAACGGATGGGTACCGGACATGAAATGGACAAAACGGACAAAACGGACTTAAACCAGACATCAGCCATACACATCAGTCCGGCGGTGTCCGATACAAGTTGTGTGCATGTTCAAAACTTGTACCGGACACCGCCAGACAGATAACGGACACGACGGATGCCAACCATATATAAACCATACTTTGCCGTATTTCACCGGACAGTGTCAGGTTTCTGTCCGTTTCTCCAATCCGGTAAGGTGTGACTGGGCCTTAACAAACGTGGCAGAAACATGAAGCCATCGGATTAGGCAACTTTAAGCTTGAATTCCATCCAGATCTGAATTCCAAAATTTAGTCAGGTATAATAACATGGACGTATATAATATTATGTACCTATGTATGCATTACACACATATGCATTATAATATACATACCTATAAATGTGTATATATTTGTATACAAAGCTATGTATATACAAATCTTAACATCACAGTGCCAGAACCTGTACAGACCGACTGTTCGTGATAGGCTGTGTCGGTTTTTACTAGGCTGGACCCTGCCGCCACCTGGCGGATCGAACCTGCAATAGCCGTCACCTACCCGTCCGCACCCGCCCTACGCCTGTATATATTATAAGGTGCGTATATGTACACATTATATGTGTACATATATGTGTGTGCACATTTATATATCTGCATATGTGCATATTTGTATGTCTATATATGTATCTCCATATATACATATGTACATCTGTATATATGTATATATATATATATATGTATATCACTATATCATGTGCATATGTGTACATGCATAAATATATGTATATATGTGTATACATATATGTATATATGTATATGTGTATATATATGTATATAGTGCATATATGTTCAGTAAAGCCTCTCTAACCGATCACCTCCACAGGTCGTCATCATCATCATCATGCTGTCGGTCGCGATGCGACAAAGACTGCTTTCATTACTTGACTGCCGCTCTCCATTTGTACATTTCATGAAAGCTGCCTGCAAAAGTGTTGAAGTGCTGCTGGCTTTTGCAAGTTACCAGCGGCACTCTCTCAGGGAGCAAATAGAGGTTTCACACCAGCAAGAACATGTCAAGACAGGCGAAAAACTATTTGTCCCTGCAGTGGCTGGTCGGGAGATGTTGGGAGTTCCATACATCAACTGCCCTTGATGCTGCCACAGTGACATGGTTTACTGTTTAGGGTTTGCTCCCTTAGCCTTTGGTTCTGTCAAGGACCTGTACCACAAGGCAGTGGTTTACAACTCTGCAGGGCAGGGGCGTTAAACTCCCTGAGGTATTGCTATACCTGCAATACATGCATACGGGTCCACAGGTCGACCACTCCCTTATATCGATCACTTTATTTGGGTACCAACAATACCATTGTAACCATATTCTGACTCCCTAAACCGACCACCTCCCTAAATGGACCACGTAAAGTCGGTCACAGGGTCGGTCAATTTAGAGAGCTTTTACTGTATATATATGTAATTATACATATACATCTATATATATAAATAAATATATATATATATATATATATATATATATATATATATATATACAGTAAAACCTCTCTAAGCGACCACATCCACGGATTGATCACTCCCCTGTACTGATCACTTTATTTGGGTCCCAAATGTTTGCCCATACAATACCATTGTAATGGTAAAAATAAAATCCCTAAACCGACCACCTCCTTAAACGGACCATTTAAAGTCGGTCCTAGGGTCGGTCGATTTAGAGAGGCTTGTGCGTGTAACAAATACGCGAGTGTGGAAAAGAGTGGGGCACGAATGGAAGAGGGAGCGGGTGAATACCACCTAGCACTAGCATAATACTTAATCGCAGGAAGAGCGATCCGCACACACCGGATGGGAGGGTGTGCGCATGTGGGAAGAGCCGATAACGACTCGTTGATTATTACCTGTGATAAGTCTCTTTATCACCATGGATACACTTATCACAGATATATATATATATATATATACATCTATATATATAATCACCATATATATGGTGATACGTGTATATATATCATTATATGGAACTTTACAAATGCATGCCGCATATCGCATGACGCACGTCGCATATCTTACTTACTTAGGTTTACTTAGGTCTTTACTGGACGAAGGTCATTGGACCTGTATATCCAGATCATTGTCTGATGAATCTGGAGAGATGTCATTTCCAGCCAGGTCTCAGTGGCCTAAGCTCAGGGATGCCTCATAATTATATACAATATCTTGATCCCTCCAGTATCTGTCAATCCTTCGTTCAAATGCCTTAATACTTAGAGCCTCCACAATATAACATGCCACATATCACAAGATGCACATCACATATCACATGACTCACATCGCATCACACATAACACATGGCACATATTGCATGACACATAGCGCATATCACATGATGCACATCGCATATCGCATGACGTGTGCAACATATTGCATGACACACGTCGCATATCACATGACGCACGTCGCATTGTGCATGACGCACATCGCAAAGCGCACTACGTATTATCCCAATCTTAACTTTGGTCAGTCCTCGAAGATCGCCCGCTGCTACTGTGCTGAAGAGAACGTGCGCATGTCTGTGTTACGTCACCATGGCAGTGACGTCACTCACCTACGCCGCAAAGAGTGGAGACGTGCGCAGGTGCGGCGATCTCCAGTCGAAGTTGTTGCTCCCCGGGCCGGTGTAGTAAGTTCAAAACACTACCCCCCAAAAACACTACGGTAGTGTTTTCAACCTAGGTTCAAAACATTACGGTAGTGTTTTCAACCTAGGTTCAAAACATTACGGTAGTGTTTTCAAACTAGGTTCAACATACTATGGTAGTGTTTTCAAAGTAGTTGAAGGTAGGTTTAAAGCACTACTGTGGCCATGCTTAAAACACTATCCTTAAGTTCAAAACACTACCTTTAAGTTCAAAACACTACTCTCATTTCAAAAATAAGTATTGCTGCATAGACATTTTCAGTTGTAGTTGCGTGAGGGAGTATGCAGTAGGGTGGGTCAGTATGCAGTAGGGTAGGGCAATATGCAGTAGGGTGGGGCAGTTTGCAGTAGGGTGGGGAAGAATGCAGTAGGGTGGGGCAATATGCAGTAGGGTGGAGCAGTATGCAGTAGGTGGGGGAGTATGCAGTAGTTTGGGGAAGGATGCAGTAGCGTGTGGCAGTGTGCAGCGTATACTACTATATATGTGCTTCAAACGCCACACAGCACCATCAGCGTATACTAATACTTGCTAAAATCGTCGCACCACCATCAGCGTATACTAATACGTGGTGCAGATGCCACAGCGCTATCAGCGTATACTACTATAGTATGTGTGTCCTGATATGACTTTAGATGTTGCCAGGACCTATAACTCCCAACAACCAAACCACCTAATAGACCTATTTCATATGACGTCAGCATAGGTATCTAGGTCAGTGCGTGCACCTTTTGGCTGCAGGACGAAACACTGTCACACTGCAAACTCAATGGCTATGAGCAATCTTCATAGAGAACAAGTGAAATATCTCTGAACCACACCACCTAGACACAAACCGTCTGGTACACATATAGAAAACATATTCAACGAATAGATTATATTAAATTTATAAGGCTATGGTTCTGCATTTCTATTAATTTTGAATAAAATAAACGTTTTGCACTGCGCATACCGGCAAACTCAATGCATTGTCAATGGCCGTGAGCAATCTTCATACAGAAAAAGTTTTGCGACATTACGCATGTTGGCACTGTCAACATGGATAATTTACTGGCGGGAACACATGCACTACTTTTTCTCGGCACTACTTTCTTGCCCTATTTCCCAGTCACTCACTGCTGACCCGCGCTTCACTTTCACGCTGGCCTGCCTCCTGGCAAGTCGCTTCAGACAAGTTGCTTCAGAAGTTACGGTAGGAAGTTACATTGTATGAAAGTTGTCGCGTTGGGAGCTGAGAGCGGTGTAGTATGGCACCGAAACGAGAGAAGAAAGGGAAGCAGCCTAGGAAGGTGAAGTTCTCGTCGGGGACTGTGCAGAAAATAAGGAGGAAAAGTGCGAGAGCTCTACAGAGCGGGAGCTCGGGAACGCCCCCTTCTCCGAGGGGCGGGGCGCCGGTAGCTAGTTCTGAGCCGGTACCGTCAACTTCAGCGGTGCCCGACTTTCGTGAACCGGACAGTATGACGGTGTTTGAAATGCAAAAAGAAATGCTGTTAACAAATAGACAGTTAATTGTGAGGGTAGCGGACTTGGAGTCGCGTAGTGGAGGTCAGGAGAGGAGGCGGCCATTGGTTGTAAGCCTGCCGTCTCCCCCGAGGTCGCCGGTGGTGAACCCGGGTGGGGCCCCTCAGTCGGTGGGGGGGGGGAAGCGCCAGTGCAAAACCCCCTGCAGGGGCCTCTGCAGGATAATGCGGTAGGATTGGTGCGAGAGGTGTTGGGGGCGGTGCCGGTGCCCTTGGTTCTGCCCCCTTCCGTGACAGCAGTAGTGCCGGTGTCGGTGAGTGAGGTGAACCCGGTGTCACCTGGTTCGTCAGCGGAGCAGGCTCAGCAAACAGCTTCTGCGTTGGTGAAGCTGCTCATGGAGTGTTCGTCAGGTGTCAAGAAGCCTAAAGGAATAGTTTTTCAACCACATACCTTCATAACACGTGGGGACGCGTGTAGGTCAATACCAATGGGTGAAGCAACATGGCCCGAGTATTTTGGGGCGTTGAAGAGGCTCGCTGCGCATCCGTTGCTTCCGTCGGCTTGGTTGCCTGCATTGGCTCAGCATGAAGAGGAGTTGGCTGAGCTGGCGGAGACATGGGACTGGCCCACCTGTCGTAGGTGGTCAGAAAAGGTCTTCAAGCGGATAGCGGCAGGGAGGATTAAAAATGATTGGCAGAATGAAACCGTGATTAAAGACTTACAACGTGACGTCTGTGCAGCTGCAATGAAGCAGGCGCAGGCGCCATTTCAACAATATTCGTATCAAGCGGCTGCTGGTAAGCAGTATTCAACAGCTACACCGGCGGTGCAGGTCGCGTCGGCCGTGCCGGTGCAGCAGCAACAACAACAGTCATCACAGCCAATAAATCCGCGTGATGATTATGCTAAAGAAGTCAATGGGGTTCCATGTCACAAGTGGAATTGGGGCGATGCGTGTGGGTTTTCTGACTCACACGGTGTCTTGCCTGCCCGTTTTATTCATAATTGTGCATTGTGTGCGCTAAGATATAAGAGGCTTCTTTCACATCGCGAGCAGGACTGCTTGAAGAAGCGCCATTTCCTTGACAAGAAAGCGCCACAGGCGGCGGTGGCGGCTCCAGAAGTGAGTCAAGATGTGCTGAGTTCCCCAGCGCCTTCTGTGTCTATACAACAACAAAAATGACTGGCGGAAGGTGGGGAGGGTACTCCAAGCTCCGTTCTGTCGACCCGTAGTGTACTGTGTAGTGCCTCCTCACAAGTGGCGCTAGTTCCGGTGACAGAGCCGTCGGGTGGTGCTCAGCTGTCCACTCCCGCTGGGTTAGTGGGTCATGACTCTAGTACTCGGGCTCTGCCTTCTGAACCTTCCGGTGCTGACTGTTCTAATCAGGAGGAACGTGATCGGTGCCCATCTATGGCGTTCCCAGTCATTGTTGAAACTGTTGCTGATAATATTAATGTGTCTAACTTGTATAACCATGATGATTTTCTTGATGTAACAGTTGACTTTATGGGTGACTGTTTTGATCCGGGTTTCGTGTTTCTTGCGGACCCCCTAACCGGGTCAGCGTCTGAAGCATATGCCCCTCCTAACCCATTAGATTATAAGCCAACGCTATTGTCGTTTTGGCCGGATGCGGTTCCTAACTCATGGTTGGATTTTAAACGTTATTTTGATATTTTTTCTGCAGTCAGGGTAACTGGGATGCCAAATTATCTTGAAGCGAGAGTACCAGTTCAGTCAGGGTTAAAAATTGATAGTTGGAGGAAGCTCTTAGTTGATTATCCAGATGTACAATTAATCGATCATTTGGAATTTGGTTGGCCGATAGATTATTCGGCTAGTTTTCCACCCTCTCCGACTCTGAAAAATCATGCGCCAAAATGTGAGCTTCTCACGCATGTGGCGGCATTTATTAAGAAAGAGTGTGCCTTTGATGCGATGCTAGGTCCGTTTAAGGAGCCTCCGTTTTACCCATGGGTGCAGATAAGTCCTGTAATGACTAGGCCTAAAAAAGATTCAACTGAAAAACGAATAATAATTGACCTTAGTTTTCCGTTGGGAGCTAGTGTGAATTCAGGAATTAAGAGAGGGTTCTACCAGGGTAGGCCTTTCTCGTTTTCCCTCCCGTCTGTAACGACGTTGTCGGATAGGTTGATCATTACAGGGACAGGTTCGTATCTGTGGGCGGGTGATCTTGCTCGTGCTTACCGTCAGCTCAGGGTATGCCCGTTGTCGGTCCCGCTGCTAGGGATTATGTTAGAAGATGACATGTTCATCGATATTGCTCCACCTTTTGGCTGCCGTACCTCGGCCTTGGCATGTGCGAGGACTACGAGGGCGGTAGTGTGGTTGATGCGGCAGAAAGGTTTTTTCTGTCTATGTTACCTGGATGATTTTGTGGGAATAGAGAAAACAAAAGAAAGGGCGGTTGAAGCGTATCAATTTTTCTTTAAACTCACAGATAGGCTAGGGCTAGCATTGGCACCCACTAAGTGTACCCCTCCGGCTAATAAGTTGTGTTGGCTAGGTTTCCTGATAAATGCTGTTAATATGACTGTCACTATTCCAGAGCAGAAGCTTGCAGAAGTCCTCAATGACTGTCGTGGGTGGAAGGACAAACAGGTTGCTTCTAAGAAGCAACTCCAGAGCATAGCGGGGAAAATGCAACACGTTGCGAAATGTGTAAAACCGGCACGGGCATTCATGAATAGGGTCTTAGCGGCAATTAGGGCTTCACCTAATGCTGGTCAGCATCTGTTTTTGGATGAAATCATGAAAGATATAGACTGGTTCCTAAATTTTGCAGAAAAATTCAATACAGTTGTCCTTCTTCCTCTGAAGCCTGTAACGGAGTGGGTAATAGAGTGTGACTCTACATTAAAAGCGGGGGGGGCATTCTCCCCAGTGGCATATTATGCTGCAGAGTATCCGGCTGAAGTCATTGACACGCTGAAATTCATTTATCAATTGGAGGCGTTTAACCTGATAACGGCTCTTGGCGTCCTACTGCCTGTCGATCCTAGGAATTATACTGTGGTAGTGAACACAGATAACTTAGTTTCTCAACAAGTTCTGGCTTCGGGTGGAGGAAGGGATTTAATGTTAACGGCATTTGCGAGACAACTCTGGTTAATAGCGGCATTAAACAGCTGCGATATAACAGTGGTACATAAAGATGGGGCTTCTCTAGTTCTCGCGGATAACCTGAGTAGGTTTCATTCGAATAAGCAAGCGGAGGAAGCAGCGCTACTAGAGTGTCGACGCAGGAACTTGACTCGGGTCCAAGTCTCGTTCTCATTGAAAAATATTGATTTTTCCTTGTAGATCATGCTCTGATAATCCTGGAAGATAGCCACTCTACTGCTTCTATCTTCCAGGGTACAGCTTGACTCATCATCTCCAACTAGTTGCGGCACTGACAGAGGCTCTGGCTAGGGGCACCTGGGCAAACAAACGCCTACATCTTCAAACATATGAGAGATTCTGCCTGAAACATGCTGTCGACATCTTGCGGCCTTCAGTCTATGACATCCTGTCATATATAATGTTCCTTAATTCATTTCTTAGATCCCCGGGCTCAGTAGCCAATTACCTGAGTGGAGCTAAGACCTGTATTCAGGCCCTTAGGGGAGAAGTCACTAATTTTGATGCATATCATGTCACCATACTAAAGAGAGGGATTGTAAAAAATTCAACACATATCCTGAAACGAGCATCTCCGCTCACCCCTAATGAGCTGAAGATGATAATTGCATATCTAATTCCTTTCAATGAGCAATCATATGTGTATATAGCTGCCTTGTTGATAATTTACTTTACATTAACTCGACAGAGTAATGTCACTACCCATTCACTCCATGTCATGGGCGCTCATACCATTCGGGCTGCTGAGATCGTTATTACTAACCAAGGCCTACTGGTCTCCATTACCTCCTCAAAGACACAAAATATTTCTCAGCCTCCTCTAACCTATCTTCTTCCGAGAATGCCTGCATCACAATGCTGCCCTGTTACTGCATGGATAAGATATAAGAATGTCTTCAATCCTCCTCCGGGTGGCCCGGCCTTTCTCCTTCAGTCGGGTGCTCCGGTGATGGCTCTCTGCTTGACCAAGGTGTTAACTGCTGTGGCTAATATCCTGTTTGGACCTGAACGCCCGCTTACGCTCCATAGCCTCCGAAGGGGTGCAGTGCAGGCCTGTGTAACAGCAGGTCTCCCAATTGGTGCGATAAAAGAGGCTGGTCCCTGGAAGAGTGATGCGGTCTCGGCATACCTTCCACAGGCTGTGATTTCGGCGGTCCCATCAGCCCTCGCCTCTATTTTGGGTTGAGGGCTGCTGGTTCTGGGCTAGGTCGTATCTGTCATCTCTTTCTTGCCCGCTACATTTCCCAAACCTAACAACATTTAACTAGTCATTTCTCTAATCACTTAAACTTGTTTGATATGCCTGACACTGATCATGACATCCTTTAACCTTGCTGGTACCCTATGCGATACCTCAAAACTTCATTGTCAATTAATTCTTGACACCATACATGATACACGATATCGATATGTTCTCCAGACAAGCCCGACCTGCCTGCAGGTTATGTTCTCCAATAAAAATTTTGTTATTTCCATATCTTTCTTGTCTCCAGTTTGTTCCCAGATGTAAATTACAGCCCTCACTGCCGTGGTATGATAGTGTTTTGAACTTGGGTAGTGCTTTGGACGTACGTGAGGATAGTGTTTTGAACTTAACAGGGGTGTTTTAAACTTAAGTTCAAAACACTACCGTAGTGTTTTCAACCGGGTAGTGTTTTGAACGTCCTACACCGGCCGTGACCCTGGGTCACCAGGTGACGACACGCGGCTGGTGGTTGATCACGTCCTGGCGGAAAGTTAGCGAACTAGCTAGTGATGCCTCCAGTCCAGGGCTGCCCCTCCACAACGCAACACATATACACACGCGCACGCGCAGACGTACACACACATGCACACACGCATACACGCACACATGCACAAACACACACGCACACGCACACATACACATACGCACACACACGCACACAATCGGACGCGCACACACGCACACAACACACATGCACACATGCTCACATACACATACGCACACACACATACACATATGCACACACACAAACATGCACACAATCACACATGCACACTCGCACACACGCACACACACACGCGCACATAGACACACGCACACATACATACACACACATACACATACGCGCACACGCGCACGCGCGCACGCGCGCACGCGCGCACGCGCGCGCGCTCTCTCTCTCTCTCTATCGCGGCACTGCGAGGTGGGGGGCCACTAGAGTGATTAATTAGCCTCTAATTAGGTGGCCGTCGGTTGGGAATTACTGAATGGTCTGGCACAAGCGGCACACACAGGTTACACCTGGAGTGCGAACGATAACGGCAGCACACCTGACTGGACATTACCCCTGTAAGTATATGAAAACACCTTCGTGGGTAGCGTATATGTATATATGCATATATTATATATACATGTATATATATACATACAGACATATCATTATATGCATATATATATATATATATATATATATATATATATATATATACCTGTGTGGACAGCACCTATGCATGTCTATGCATATATACACACACATATATATTAATTAATATATATATATACATATAAACCAGTGTGGACAGCACCCATGCACATATATATATATATATATATATATATATATATAAATACATAAGTATATTATAAGGCGCTCGTATGAACATTGCTTATGTTGGTTGGTTGGTTGTTGGAGTCTTATGTCCTGGCAACATCTAGGACATATCAGGACGGGTACCGACTTGTGACAGTGTGCATTCATGGTGACTTTATAGTGCTGATCAGGCTGCCAGCACCATGACCTGATATCCCACTCAGTTACATCGTCCTGACACTGAGCCAACCAGTCCTTACCCTATCCTAATATAATAATGCTGAGTGCCTGGCTAGGAAGTGACAAGTATCAATGTTTATGTCATTGTTTTGACTCGACCAGGTTTCGAATCCCTCGATCCCCCAAAACGGGAGACGAATGCTCACCTCAGTCGGGCATCCCATCTGGTGACCAATGTATATATGTATATATATATATATATACAGTAAAAACTCTCTAAATCGACCGACGTTGGGACATAATTTAAGTGGTCCATTTAGGGAGGTGGTTGGTTCAGGGAGTTAAAATATGGTTACAAAGGTATTGTTGGGACCCAAATAAAGAAATTGATATAGGGGAGTGGTCGATCTGTGGAGGTGGTCGGTTAGAGAGGTTTTATGGTATATATATATATGTATATATATATATGTATATTAGTATGTGTGTATAGACATTATCTATGTAGATATATATATATATATATGTATGGACACCTATATATATATATATATATACCCATGTATATATATATATAAATATATATATATATATATGTGTGTGTCTGCGTGTGGACACCTATATATATACCTCTGTATATATATATTTGTGTATATATATATTTGTATATATATACCTGTGTGGACGTCATCCGTGTAGCTACACATACACGTACACGTACACGGGGACAAACCACGTGACCACACACTACACCTTCTCCAGGGCGGCGCTGTAGTGGAGGTGAATCCATACTGAGGACAGACCTCCTCCACATACCGGTGTGTGGAGGAACAAACGCCAGGGTTAGTCTCCGGCGCGCCCCGATACATGCTGTACAACACACGTGTGGGCCTGTTTACTGTTCAGACTAGTGGAGCTGAGTCAACTAGCTGTCACACGACACACACACACAAACAGGCCGACGGGATTAACACGGGCAGACTACTAATCCTACCACCGCACTCCCCACAGGAGGTGGGCCCGGTAGTAGGCAGGCAGGTGAGTGGAGTGCGTGACTTGAAACTTTGATTAAATTAGACATTGCAGCATTGATTTAATTCACTAAGGTTTTATTCCCTAACCACGTGAATTGACTGCTGGACCAACTGAGGGGATCGGGACGTAGCTCAGGCACTAGTGTCCACCTGTGAAGGTGTGGGATATGCGATCGATCCTGCTCAGTTTGAGCTAGTTTCCATTCCAACCAGTGGTCCACAACTGGTTCATCAAAGGCTGTGGTATGCGCTTTCCTGTCTGTGGGAAAGTGCATATAAAAGACCCCTCGGTGCTTATCGAAAAGTGTAGCCTATATTGCAGTAGCAGGTTTCCTCCAAAGAAATATGTCAGAATGACTATATGTTTGACGTCCAATAGCGGATGATACAAATCAATGTGCTCTACAGGCGTCGTTAAATCAAAATATTTTAAAACAGTGGACCAACTGGGTAGAGACCAGACGCGGTGTCTGAATTGGTCAAGCGCAGGCCTCCCGTGCGGAAGGCACAGGAGTTCAATTCCTGGGCGAATCAAACTAATGACGTACAAAATTGATAATTGTCGCTTTCTAGCCAGGTGCTCGGTATTATTAGAGCAGGGCAAGGATTTGTTGGCTCGATGTCAGGATAATGTGACTGAGTGGGATATCAGGTCATGGTGTTGGTGGCAGCCTGGTCTCCCAGCGGGGCAGCATTATAAAGTTGCCATGAGTGCGCATTGTCACAAGTCGGTACTCATCCTGATATGACCTGAGATATTGCCAGGACTTAATACTCCAACAACCAACCAACTGGGTAGATAAATATGCAAGCATAGAGATAGACATATATATATATATATATATATATATATAGATAGATATATATATATAGATAGATAGATAGATAAATAGATAAATATATAGATATATATGTAGCGATAGATATATAGATAGATAGATAGACATATAGATAGATAGACAGACAGATAGATATATATATATAGAGATAGATAGATAGATAGATAGATAGATAAGGTGCTCGATTCTCATGTGGGAGGACATGCCTTCAATTCCCGCCCGAGTCAAACACATAGACTTAACAGATTGATACTTGTTGCTACCTTTCCTGGCACTCGCCATTATATTACTAAGATAGGACAAGGACTGGTTGGCTCAGAGTCAGGATAATGTGACTGAGTGCGATATCAGTTCATGATGCTGATAGTATGATACCCCGGTGGGGTAGCACTATGAAATCGCAATTAGATTGCGCACTGTCACAAGTCCATATCCATCCTGATATGACATTATAAGATATCGCTAGGATGTAAAAAGAAAAACCACCATTAAGCTAAACTAAGCCTAACAATATCTGAAGGAACACCAGGACGTGCCCATAATTGTCACTGTGGACAGTCATGCTGGTGATGTGTTACTGTTAGTGTTGTCGCAGTGAGATACTCTGCTGCCTGGACAATATGATATCCCACTCAGTCACATACTGAGCAAACCAGTCTTGATACTGAGCAAATCATTCATTTCCCCATTCTACCAATGACTACAATACTAGTTTGAAATCAGGGTTGAGAGTGACTGCCCTACCTGCCCACAAGCCGGAATTGGCCGGTGGTGGCGTTCACGTAGGCAATAACGGGGCAAATACGGGCAAGTCAACGATTGGACGTAATACATCGAGAAGTAATAAATAAATAATAATAATAATTATCAGGTTAAAGGCAGCCCCTTTTATATACACATAATAAATTATACATCCTATATATAATAATTATCTATATTTATATATTACTGTTTAATCCACAGTTTGGACCGGTGTAAAGATTTCAAATTCCCCCCTGATTCACGTTCCCCCCTGGGAACTTGAAAACGTTTTCAAATTCATCCCAGGGGAATTTGAAAACGTTTTCAAGTTCCCTCCCTTGTTTTAACTTTCCCTCCCCCATTTTTGGGGAATTTTCTTTATTTTTGTTATTTTTTGTTATTTAAAAATAATTTTCATGACAAATATAATAATAGTTTAATGCACATAGAATAGCATAATGGAAATTATTACTAGTACAATAAAACATATTTCACCCCAAATGACACAAAAAGTCTCCAAGATGGCTAAGAAAAAAATATTATAGGTCTGAATTTTAAACGTTTGTTAAAGTTTTTTAAACAATTTTAAATTCCCAGAGGGGCGAATTTGAAAATAGGGGGAGGAATCTGAAAACTGTTTTTAATTTCCCCCCCCCCCCCGGGGAATCTGAAAACGTTTTTAATTTCCCCGGAGGAAATTAAAAACATTTTCATATTCCCCGGGGGGAACGTGAAAAGGGGGGAAATTGAAATCGTTACACTGGGTGTGATGACCAAGTCAGTAAAAGCTCAGGCTGGCTTCCCCTGCTTGACGTCGTAGGTTTGAATCCCGGTCAATTCAAACCAATAACTTACAAAGCTGATACTTGTGCCTCGTGATCAGCATTACTAGGATCGGGAACGGACTGGTTCGCTCAGTATCAGGATAATGTGACTGAGTGGGATATCAGCCAGCAGCCTAGTCTCCCAGTGGGGCAGTCGTATAATATAAAAGTCGCCATGCGTGTGCACTGTCACAAGTCAGTACCTGTCTTCATATGACCTTAGATGTTGCTAGGACGTCAAACCTCAAACAGTCAAACAAACATGACAAGTTAGGAATTAACCTATGATTCCTATACACACTGTACTTGTGTTGATAAACACGTCATTACATATTCCACGGGGATATTCCATGGATGATATATCACTGGACAAGCATGCCAGTTTTATGTGATATATAATTTATTCATCAAGTATACATAACGCAATGCTCTGCTTATTATCATATTCATGTTGCGGCCAGACGGGTTGGCCGAATGAGTTGAGCGTCCGTCTCCCATTTTGGTAGATCGTTGGATACAAGCCCACAGGTTTGAACCCTAGTCGTGTCAAGCCAATGACTTAAAAATTGATACTTGTCACTTCCCAGCCAGGTGCTCGGCATTATTAGGATAGGGAAAGGGCTGGTTGGCTCAATGTCAGGATAATGTCACTGACTAGGATATCAGGTCTCCCAGTGGGTCAGCATTATAAAGTCACCATGAGTGTGCACTGTCACAAGTCGGTACCCTTCCTGATATGACCTTAGATGTTACCAGGACGTAAAACTCCAACAATCAACAATATCCATGTTGCAAAGTTCGATCTGTAGCCTGCCTAGACCAATTTAACTTATCCATGTTGCAAAGTTCTATTTGTAGCTTGCTTACACCAAACTAACTGTTAGCGCCACAGTGGTGGCGTTCCACACTACAAACCAATTATAATATTTCTGTATGCCCGGCCGTCTGAGCACTAGAGATACCATAGACTCTCCCCAGTCAGTTCACACCTGATGCCCCACTTAAACAAACTCATAAGGAAGAAAGGGAAGACAAGTCACGCAAAATTGACAGTGAAGATGTTGTGCTTTATTGGCATCAACTCCTGTTCACCTACTAGTGACTTATCACCCTGACCCCTTACCTTCTGTCCACATAGAGTCTCATTACCTTGTTAGTATGTCTATGAATCAGTGCCTACAGCCCATTGAATCCCATGGTTGTTGCACAGAGCTCAGTTTGTATATATGAAAGGTGGTAGCAACAGACAGAGTGTCTGGGTCCCTGCTCTAGAGGTGAGTGTGTCTCACTCAAGAGTCAGGAGTAGTGTGTCCCTGCCCAGTGTGTCTGGAGCAGTGTCTCGAATAATTAATATCAAAGTGAGGCTAGTGTGGTCAGGTGGGGCAAGGGAGTGCAGGTGACTGGGCATCCCACAGCCAGCCAATCAGGCACCCTCCACAGCCTGGGTGGTGATGCCCCCAGTATGGGTGGCTGTCACTCAAACCAGCTCTAGGTGGTGTCCATACTGTATGCAGATGGGGCTGGTGTGCTTGCCCATCGGCCCTGTGGTAACAGGTAGTTGCAGACAGTTACAATAACTATATATATATTAAAAATGTCCTTTTCCTCCACTTGCACTCTTTATGGGTGCATAGAGGGAACATTTCACCAAACATTTACTGTCTCTTATATAGGAACATCTCCTCACAATCTCGGTCAGTATGTATGAACATATATTTCTCATAGCTTAATATGTCACACAGCGAGTGCGGCACCCATTGCTTTTAGATTACATAACCTTGGTCCCCCACTCCGTCACCCGAGGATAATAATGCTCTCTGCCAATATATAATTCCGAACTGAAAATTCCTATATTTTTACACAATGACTAACTCTTCCAATCACCACAAATAGTTGTTCTTTATCGGCAAGGCTAATAATCTTGTCCAGAGATTATATTCTACTCAGCCCACTTGCCTTGTCTGGCTTCAATATCATGAAGTGGCAATTTAGTTGTGCTCATATCTGAAGGCCCTGTCACACTACGACGTTTCCCACCAACGCGCGTCGACGTGTTGCCTTTTTGGTCAAAACGTTGGTACACGTCGGGACACGTTACCGGCGCGTTACCGGCGCATCGGTACATGTTGTGGGATAGCAATGTGTGAATGGACACGTCGGCGCGCGTCGGCGCGTGTCGGATCGCGCCGATCGTTTTGTGCTTGCACAAAACTTTCGGCGCACCCTGACACGCGCCTACGGGTTGGAGGGGGCGTTACGGACGCATTATCAACATGTCGATACCCGTTGGCGGCGCACCGGGGGAACGCTGCCAGAACGTTGATCAACGTCGGTTAACGTTGGCTTTTTTCCCCCCAAAATGCGACCGTTCCATTGGCGCGTCCGTAACATCTGATCGACGGGTAGTGGGCGCGATATTGGCGTTGCTCCAGCGTTTTTCGACGCGTTGGACGTGTTGCCGGCGCGTCTGGGCATGCTGGTGGCGGGTCTGGATGTGTTCCCGGCGTGTCTTGATATGTTGGTGGCGGGTGTGTATGCATTGACACAGTACTAACATGATACCAATGCGCTGCCTACACACCACCAGTTGCCCACAGGCATGCCACTAACATGCCACCAACATGCCACTGGCACGCTACCGATGCGCCAATGACACGCTACTAGCACGCCAATAACGCGCCACCAACACGCCACTAGCATGCTGTGCCCCATCAAACTTTCTCCCAAAACGCCGAAGAATTGGACGTGTGTCGACGGGTTGCAAATATTTTGTGCATTGCCGGCACGCCGATGAGAAACGTCATAGTGTGACAGGGCCTTGACTCAAGTGTGTGCACTCAGCAGGCAACAGTTGGAAAGGTCGTGCTGCTATTCTGACTGGAACCATAATTAGGCTTGGTTAATGGTTCATTAACTGTCCGTTCGGGTGTTAATTATTCAGCAGCTGCAAACCTAGAGTTTTATTAGGGTACATAACCTGCAATGTATGTCGATGGTTCTACATCTACTGCGTCGTTTTAAATATCGCAGTGCATGTATTATTGTATACTGTCATAGACCTATTATTTATAATTATTTATACACACCTATGCACAACAACAATGAGTAAACAATTTTGTATTATTCATATTCACATAAATATAGCACTCCAACAAGTGACAATGGTAGCGGCGGAAGTAGGGTTCGGCGGTGGTGGAGCCACCGGTGCCCATATGAGTAGGAAGCAAATACATGCACAGAGCCCATTGGCTAATAATATAGTATCGGAATAATATAATATAATATGTAATAAAACATAGAAAATCCCTTACGCGGCTTTATACTTGCATAATGCTTATACATCACATATATGTACATGCACGTTTGTTCATATTACAGAAAATATTACATGTATTACCTTCTCATATGTAAGTTTTCAAACTGTACCTTATGTAATTCTTAGAGTGGACAAGATTGTCATTTCAGCCCATATGATAGCAATAGCAGAACACTGATACACATATTACAAGTAATTGTATTTTGACATAGTCGAAAGACATTCAATAAATAAACTATACTTACAACATCAAATATGTGTGGTATAATTGAATATGCGAATATAAATAACAAATAGGAATCTTCCCCTCATTTACTCCGTGGCTGCTATTGTCATCTCTTCAGTCGATACCTGTCCCAGTGGCGCCACCACCGCCTGTTTATCACATTACCTATTACTCTCACTCACTACGGAATATATATTTTTTTGGTTTAATTCGGTAAGGCCTTCTTTTTTCTAGAGAGAATACATTACTCTTTTTTTGTGGTAAATATTATATTCGTAAGAACATTTCTTTCATCAACACCGAAGCACCTCCTGACATTCCGACCAAATGTGTCGATGGTTGTTTATATGCATCTTTTTAATATTGATGAATTATACTGAGCATGTGTGTACACATCGGTCACATGAGTTGAGCGTCCGTCTCCCGTTTTGGTAGATCGTGGGATTCGAACCCACGGGTTTGAACCCTGTCGATTCAAACCAATGACTTAAAAATTGATACTTGTCACTTCCTAGCCAGGCGCTCGGCATTATTAGGATAGGGCAATGACTGTTTGCATCAGTGTCAGGATAATGTGACTGAGTGGGATATCAGGTCATGGTGCTGGTGGCCTGGTCTCCCAGTGGGGCAGCACTATAAAGTTGCCCTGAGTGCGCACTGTCACAAGTTGATGGAACTATGCGAACCATGATGCATCCAGTGGCGTAGCCAGAGAGGGGGCAGAGGAAGCCACTCGCTCTGAACATATTCTTCAAAAGTGACGAACCAGACGGGATGGCCGAATGAATTAGATCGTCCGTCTCCCGTGCTGGTAGATCGTGGGGTCGTGGGTTCGAACCCCGGTCGAGTCAAACCAATGACTTAAAAATTGATACTTGTTGCTTCCTAGCCAGGCACTCGGCATTATTAGTGGGATACCAGGTCATGGTGCCGGTGGCCTGGTTTCCCAGTGGGACAGCACTATAAAGTGGCCATGGGTGCGCACTGTCACAAGTCGGTACCCGTCCTGATATGACATTAGATGTTGCTAGGACGTAAGACAACAACAAACAAACAAATCAAAAGTGACGCCTGTTCAACTTGATTCTTTTTCTCTTTAATTCCCTTGTGTGCTCAAACTTGTATCTTCATCGTGCTTGATTTTACATACATAATATTATTTAGGTACTGGTCTAAAACTGTTTATTGCTTGTGGTTTAATCTTAAATGCAAAATCAAAATGTTTAATAAATTTTTAATTATTTCAAATAATTAAAAATTGTATTTGGTATGCATCATGGTAATTTTCTGTCATGTGCTCGGCACCCTGACTTTGGAATCTGGCTACGCCCCTGGATGTATCCATAGGTCATGAGAGTATTGACGGGACTGGCATGCTATATCATGCATATCGAGTATATGCAGCCAACTTCAGGTGTCCATAAATGAGTAATATAGCACAGTTCGCACTAGTTTATATACATGACCACCAATAGCACTCTTATTGTAGCAACAGCAACATATTCCAGCATCGCACGTCTGAAGTATTAATTATAAGGTGCATAGATGCTTTTGAGTTTCCGTCATTTTATGTGTATTAGTTTGAAATAACTTAATGATAAATGGCTAACTCTGGATATATTTAAAGTGAAAACAGTCGGCGTGAACGCAATGATTCTAACGCCGTAGGATTCAGCGGTAACATATTCTGTTTAATTAAATTAGCATTTCCTTCCATCTATGCAATATCACATGTTTAATAAGTGCACCAGTACATTAGTTGGGTGTGTATAATCAAATTTATTTAAATGTTTGGGGTTTGAAAACAATAGGCTTTCATCCAGACTATTGAGCTTTAAAGTCTTATTTGATGAGGCATATATACATATATACTCTATATTTTACCTCGGTAAACAGCCTCAGGCTAGCCTCAGGCTAGGGAGAGGTAAGCACGTCCGGTACCAGCAATTAGCATATACAACTCACGACTGGATAACGTGTCGTTGGGTTGCGCCGGCAAAATTAGTCTACATACAAGCAAATACGCAGTAAGTATAATAAAAACTGTGGTTAGCTTAATTATGATGCATTAGAGCATCTTTATGGAAAGTTTAGACTTTCGTTGGTCCAATTTGGACGAGTTATTTGGTTATAAACAACCAAGGATAGAACACTCGAGTGGATTTCTCGAAGGAACCAAACCGGTCATTAGCGGTTATGTCAACACCCGGGTCACCGTGTGACTATGGGTAGAGATGTGGGTTTCGCCCTATCTCATGTGGAAATTCTCTCGTACTCTAATAGAGAGTAATGTTGGAGATGCTCCTGGGTTTCTTTTATAGACTCCCCTAGACAAAACTTTTTCAGGCGTTTCTCCGAGTTTCGTAGCATTTTCTCCAACTTGTTGACGTAGTAGTCACAGGTGGGAGAAGTGTGCGGAACAGAGGGATGGGCGGGCCGATACACTGGTCCCGACCCCGCGTAAGGTTTGGGCTTGACCCACAACCCACGCACAAATTTAGCTTATTACGCCTGTGTTATAACGGTATAAACACGTTCTTTAACACCAATAGATGTCCAAATGAGTTTGAAACAACCATATTGTGACATATATATTTAACCGTCGGGCTATTCCACCCCCGCTTAAGGCGACCCTACGTGTTAATATAAATAATTGTTTCCATGTGAATGACTTGTGCCTCCTGCTGCCGGTTGTCTGTCATCCTGCCAGCCTGACCCTTGACTAGCAATGTCCGAGGTGGAGAGTTCGACTCCTGACAGACCCTGGGCAGAAGGCCCTTAATTAAATAAGATTATAGAGCAATCCAAATAGCAATCTGAAGTTGACCATAGCGGTTAATAATATAAGTCTGGAGGACAGTAAGGAATGCAAGGAACGTTCATGTCACTTCTTAGGAGCTCACCATTTTATTCTTACCTCTTACTAACAGAATGAATTTAGCAATATAACTTATGTTATGATTTAAATATAGTTCAACAGTGGAATGTATGTTATAAGCCACATCCCCTCCCATATAATTAAGTTAAATAAGTTTGGAATTTCGACAATAAAAGCCTAAATATCGGCTAAAACATCGGAGCGTGCAAAAACACGTCCGATGGGTCTGGGTCCGAACGCCCGACCTCCTATCGTTGCTAGGATAGTCACAATCGACGTATCCAAGCAACGCTTTACAGCAGGGAACCCTGCCTCGCAAAATGCGCGCCCCGCGCAAAATGAGGTCGAGGCAGTCTCACCCACTTCACAGCCTCCCCAGACGAACAACAGGAACTGATGTTCGTCTAAGAAAGGAAAAGTGGGAGAGACTACCAGGGTTCGCGGCTGTAGCAACAAATAATAAGCGTAATCGCGACCGCCGCTTGATCCACGACTATATGGCGTGGAATGCGAGGTACCGCATACTTCCTTCTCGTTGTGTAATTTTTTTCGATTTGAGACAAGCCAGCTCTCTGGTCAACAATTTCAGTATTTCACAAGAAATATGTTTGTACTTAAATTCCTTCAAAAACAGTTTTGAATCATTACTTGATAAAATTGAAACTACCAGAATCGACCTTCAATTCTGGTACCGACCCAACTAAAAATACTGACCCTGTCGTAGCTGAATACCCTGCCAGTCAGTCTGGCAATGAAAGAAACTCCACTAGTCACTCGTCATCTGTACCATTGCACACCATCCAATATCACAACCCTTTATAACACACTCCACCATTTTGACACTTGTGACCACACATGTACTACTAACCCCTGGAAGAAAATTCCCTAGCCCAGTTCCCGCGATGAAAGCTAGCTCAATATTTCTCCTCTACCAGTAGCCTATACCGTAAACTCATTACAGCCTCAAAAGTACTCTGGCCGGCGTTACCATAGTAATATCCCTATCTCAAGTCCGTATCACACCGTACGCTAAAAGTGAAGGGTATTTGGAATTCGCTACAGACGACGTTACCCTAAATGTATACAGCTCCAACGACAGGGTCCCCTTTCTCTCAAAAAATTCACACCTTGACTACTAGACAATGACTACTATACAATGACTACATTGTAACCAAAGCCGGAAATTCCCGAAGGAAGTCCGCTTTTGGTTTACACAAAAACAATTTCTAATAGGTTATACAACAGTTTACAGGCCTAGCTATGAAATAGCAGTGTTAACCATGAAAGTCAGTTTTAGTAATATCCCTATCCCGATTTAGCCAGCAACTCTCCAAGGTGCACTCTTCATACAAGTACCATGGGGTCTGCATGGCACAGAGTACGAAGGGTACTCCCGAGGTAGTCAAAATATAATTTTCTAAGCTCCCCCCATGTATGCTTCGTGTAACCTTACTGACGGTCTGTATAATAATTTAACGTGTGCTAACTAGTAATAGGACTGATGTCCTTTAAGTAAATATTTTGTCCTAGTGACAAGAATAACAATCCAAAACGCGATGATTTCTCAGGATGGCCGATAATAATGAGGGGCACACCCCTAGTAGCGGCAATGGCTATCGCCGACGCACCACACTACCAGAAAAAAATTGAAATAGCTAATGCGGGTATCCAAAATTGGGTCCTAGTGTGGCCAGGGGTACCGGGCACACACTCTGAGGGGACACCCGCCCACTCACTCGGTTGTAAACTGATAGCAAATATACGATTGTTACACTAATCTGACCCAATGCGGGGTCAATCACAAGCCGTGAACGTTCCGGCTGTGGGAGTAGATATTTAAATATACAAATACTTCAGCACAGTTAAGTTGTTAGCAATACAGACTTTAGGAAATGCGAACACATGAGGCCTCGTAGAGGTCTCGCATGGATGTAATATAGCGACAATGCTAAAGTATCACATCAATGTTACTTTCTAGCGAAATTTGTTCTATAATAATCTGCAAAATTTGTTCTATAATAGAATTTGGAATATTCCCTACCCTTGCACACGACCAAACAGGACACCTTAATACTCTACTTGTAGCCCTAATTGAAATAACGCGAGACCGACAGACTTTAATATTGGGATTTATTACATATTTTTCTTTAACTGTTACATGTCTGATTTTTGATGTCATGATTACGAGGCTTACAGAACTTGACCCCACTGAGAGTAATAAGTATGGGTGGGTGGGATGGCTTTAAACCAAATGGCGTAGTAGATGTTGAATAGACCGCAGTCGAGGCCAGAGTGAAACCAAAAAAGGCGGCTAGTTAGTTAACGTTAATTTCTACGCTGGGTGGAAGCGTAAAGGCGCCACGGCGGCGGAGTTCAGATGCTTTGTATCCATTCGTAATGAGACGTCGGTCACACGCATTCAATTAACCATGTTTTCGTAACATGCACAATTGAAATAACGCGAGACCGACAGACTTTAATATTGGGATTTATTACATATTTTTCTTTAACTGTTACATGTCTGATTTTTGATGTCATGATTACGAGGCTTACAGAACTTGACCAAAGTTTTCAGCTAGAGTTCTGGGAGCCGAAGAAATCGAATGTCTCGGTACATAGGCGTGTACTGCCCCAGAGGTCCAATGACCCAAGTCCTTGATATCCTGTAGTGATGAGCCCAGGGAGGCACAAGCCTGAGCCCCACCTCGACGAAGACTATGCAAGGTTATGGCACCTGGTGCCGGGTGCCCCTGCGTGGCCAATGCCAGCCTAAGTGTGTCGAGTAGTGCTCGTGGTCGTAAGGGAAGGCCATCGGTCGTGATGAACGCAGGGCCTCCGAGGTAAGGCTGTGTCCTGGACACGTATTTGTTCCAAGCCCGGACCGGGCAATAAGTGGAGCCCGGAATGGCTGGCACCGTGATGTTTCGCGGCGGGGCGGACCTAAGGAGTGTCTTTGATGATCTAACGTGGATGTTGAGGCCGGCGGGCGTTGGTGTTATGTCCTGTGCACGCAGCGCGTGCCCCGTGTCAGTAGCAGCTGGGGAGGCGAGAAGGTTGCTTTGACGCAAGAGGGTGAAGTACCCCAAAAGGAGCGCTGCCGTTAGTACCGGACCATTGTCCCCCGCTGTGCCATAAAACGCAACCACCTTCTTCACATCTGACGGACTCAGGGGGGGAGCCTGTGCCGGGACATGTGATGAGTCACGATGTATCCCCCGTTTGACCAGACCCACCATGTATGTGTCAAACGCCAGAGTGGGATAGCCCATCACCCGTACCCACGTGCGGGCCCCGCTGATGTAATTTAGGACCGTGCCGGGCGTCTTGGTGTCATGGAGATGGAGTAAGTAGGACATGATTTCATATTGTGACGGCCTCATAGGGTCATGCCTTCTCCTGTTCATATAACCAAGGTACTCGTTCACTTGGATCGTCTTGTTTTTCCAGGTTCCCGGGGCCAATCCAGCCGCCATGATGGTGAGCAGTCGGTTGTGGTGATGTTGGGAGTAACCTATGAAAGAGGCAAGATATTAGGTGCGAATCATAGGTTATTCAGAGGATTGGGGTGAGGGCATCATCGTGGCTGACAGTGATCGGTGTTAGGTTGAGCTCAGACGTAATTTTTGTGGCGAGTTCTGCAGCTGCAGTATCGAAACTCATACGACTGAGCGCGTCCGCCAGGACCAGGTCCCTACCCGGTTTGTGTCGTATGACCACGTCTGTACTAAATCTTGCGGCAAACAGCCAGATTTGCCGGGCGCAAGCACATATTATGGGGTCTCGCCCAGATCCTGTGCTGAGGACCTGCTGTGAGGTGGCGTTGTCAGTGTTTATGTATATAGTATAGCGGTGCGGATCTGGTGGCGCCAGATTTTTTAGTGCGACTACCAGGTTGATCGCTTCCAACCTGGCGATGCAGTGCTGCTCGGCGATGAGAGCCCGTGAGTATTCTTCCGCGTAGAAAGATGTGGGGGAGTGTGCGCCTCCGGCTTTTAGTGACGAGTCGCACTCAATGGTCCACACTGCGCGCTCCTCCGTGGGTAGGAGGACAATACCATTGGAATGTGCTGCGTATTCCGTGAACCATGAGACATCGAGCTTCAAGTCCTCTGGTACCGCGTGTTTGCCCCTGTAAGGTGCCGCTCTGAGTGCTGCCAGGATACGGGACATGAATCTTCTCGCCGGTCGGATACATTTTGCAACGTGCTGTAGTTTCCCCACCAGTCGTTGTAAGTCTCGGCGGGAAGCAAACTTTTTGTCTTTCCATGCCTGACATTCATTTATTACTTGTTGTAGTTTTTCTTCTTGGATTTTTACGGTCATATTCTTCGTAGAAATTGTGAAACCCAGCCACTCGACCTCGGTGGAGGGAGGGTGGCACTTGTCCAGAGCGAGATCGAGACCCAAGTACTTGGCCAAGCGGAACAGATCCAAGTAAGCCTTCTCAGCCTCTCCCTTCGTCGCCGCCGCCCCCACGAAGTCATCTAAGTAACATAAAGCATGATGGGCGCGCTTTCTCATTAAGTAGACGACCGCATTTGTTGTGCGGGCACATGCGATGGAGGACGTGCGACAGCCAAATGGAGGGGAAATGTCAATGTAGATTTTCCCGTTTAAAGTTATGCCCAGCAATGGGGCAGAAAGTGGGCAGGCCCGGAGTTGCCTATACGCCCTGGCGAGGTCTGCACACCATATGAAAGCTCCCTGTCCCAGTCTGGTCACCTCATCCGCCAAATCGAGGATGCCCGGGAGGGTGTATGTTGCTGACTGTCCCTGGTATTGAGCCTTCCTGATGCCTGCGTTTACACTCGCTCCACCGGGGAAACTCAAGTCAACTATGATCCTCCTTTTATTGGACCTCTGCTTTGCCCGAGTCATGAGAGGGCTGACCTGGGTCCAGGGAGTGAAGGGAAGCTCCTTGAAAGGACCCAGCATTGCGCCATGCCCGAGCTCCGTGTCAATGTAACTCTGCATGTGGGCTACGCTTTCAGTGTCCGTGTGGTGGTTCGCCTTTGATGATACTGGAGGCTTGTCAGCGGTATAGTCCACAGGCCACCCAAATTCCAAGAAATCAGGGAGCTGTTTATCATGGTAATCCCTGAGCAACTTCCTCCAAGCCCTGATTTTAAGTCCCGAGGGTATTGCTATGCGCTGGCCAATGTAGTTTGGAATGGCTGACAAACGAACCTGGGTGTAAGTTGCCATGTACTCACGGTGATTTACCCAAAGTTTGTCATCAGTGAACGGCCAGATGGTATTTAGGGTATGCCTGTATGTGGCCGGGGTATGAGGTGGGTCATAGTGAGGAGTTTGGTCGACCGATATCATGTCGAGTATGTGATCGATCCCATCCGTATCGACGTGATCCTCTACTAGGAGTCTGTCCAAAGGCCTATCATCACAACGCGGTGGGCTTCCGTGAAATAGCTGTTTCGCCTTGTTATATAATTCACATTGGGTCACCGTATGAACGTGTGCACCGCCTACAACGACCCCGGCAGCGCCTGCCGCGCTGTCTGGCCCGTCTACGGTGTTGCTACAATGACGCACGATGCGGCCATCTAGGTCACCGGCCTCGCCGCCGTCGCCCTTGGTAACGGGGTCATCTCGGCTCCCCGCGTGCGCTGTGATTGACGTGACCTTCATACCCTCTGCCCGCTCCTCGCGTGTAGCGGTGACGTCATGTGCCGCCGCCTGCGGTTGTATGAAGTTGTCGTTGATTTTGGCTGCCTCGCAGCGGATGAATGTGGATGAGTCGATGTTCGTCTCTTGCTCTGCGAGTGTTGGTGCAGATGCATGACGCTTATGTGTTGTTTGAGTATCCATGTCACTTTTACGCTTTCTTAACTGTTGTATGCTGTTACTGCCTTCAGCGATAGTACTGTCAACTTTACCCCATTCACACTTCCCTTGCACGGTGCTAGTACTGTTACATTTACCCCGTTCACATTTTTCTTGCACGTTGATGGAGGCTTCTGTAACTTCGATTCCTGCATTATTTCTTGGTGCTTGCAAGTTGAACTGCGCGGGATCAGTACAACCGCTACCTAAAAATCCTTCTTTTCTTTTGCTGGACCATTTACTCTATCTAAATACCTTTTCTTATTGAAGCATACCTTTTCTTGATGTGCGTTAGCGCGCTTATATTTGTTGGCACACCAGGCACACAAGTGGGCTTTCCTGTCAGGCTGCAAGCCATGCGATGTCGGAAACCCGCAATCTTCACCCCAGTTCCACTGGTTGCACGGCTTTCCGTCGACTTCTCTGTCGTATGACGGGCGTGTGTGGTCGGTGCTGGCTTTCCCCTCAATGGCGTAGTAGATGTTGAATAGACCGCAGTCGAGGCCAGAGTGAAACCAAAAAAGGCGGCTAGTTAGTTAACGTTAATTTCTACGCTGGGTGGAAGCGTAAAGGCGCCACGGCGGCGGAGTTCAGATGCTTTGTATCCATTCGTAATGAGACGTCGGTCACACGCATTCAATTAACCATGTTTTCGTAACATGCACAATTTATATGCATCCTTGTTAACATCTAAGCTTGTGTAGGTACCTGTTCCTTCATTTACTAAACATTTTGAAATACCTCTAGCCACATAGGTAGTTATACAGTAGCTCCTCTAGATGGTTCAATTTTGATGTTTAACCTTATAGATATTTATCTTCATTATTATCATAACAAAAATTCATATAGTAACACTGGTAGTTAATTACACAACTTTAAATGGTTCACTTTTTATGTTCAACTTCATAGAATGTTTATAGTACTTGGATAATACAATTTAAACATATTTACACCTATACACACTTTGGTCTAGTGGTCGGGTATGAAGGGGATTTAATGTTTACATGGGAAAACCATTACAAATACTTTACCTATAATAGAATTTGGAATAATCCCTACCCTTCCACATGACCAAACAATTCATATTAACATTTTACTCTTATCCCTAATGTACATGTATGATTAACTAGTGGTTATCCCCAGAGATCACGGCTAGTTACTTATACAATTTTAAATGGTTTAATTTCATGTTTAACTTGATTGAATGTGTATGTCTATTTCCCCATAAATTAGTTTTAGGCCTATATTCTAGATAATTTTGAAAACCAAGCTGGTGCCCTCAGAGAGAAGAACCGGTTCAGTAAATGATTGTTAAGCTTCACAGTTTAGAGACATACATATTCAATGCTCATTGTGAACCAGTTTAACAGTGAAGAATATATTCACCAGTTCAACCATGAAGAAAATTCCCTCCGGGTGTATCTAAAATAAATTTGCTGTCTAATCCCCTGCAGTAGTGGGACCCACCGTTAACCAACCTATGGCAATAGTTGGACCCACCGTTAACCAACTTATTTCCCCAACAACATGGGGAGCCACAAATAACACATAATACAAACATAACACCTATATCCACCATTTAATAATTTAGTCAAGTGGTTGGTTATGAAGAGGTGTCTACATTTACCTTAATAAAGCAGTTAGAAATGTTCTAGTTTACACAGATAAAATTTTGAACATTCCTGTGTCCTCCTAGATGACCAAATATAAACATTTGCTATATGTTAGTGCCAGTTTTTTTATATTTACTATAATAGGTGTACCAACCACAGGCTGTTTCCCTCTGGAAGAAAGCAGCCCGGGGAAAATTGCTATTATTTTGATAATTAAAACAAATTGTAGAATGTTCACATATATGTTTACTCTCATAGAAACCTGGTTAGTTTGATTTTTATTTAAATTTAAGTTTAGGGTTAATATGTTACAATTTGATTTGGCCCCATCCCCTTGTGTACCAGTTTAACCGTGAAGGCTTACAAGGATTTTGTGGTGTATTTTACTTTTCTCTACCAACATGTATGATGTAATTATATGTTTGGAAGGGTTTTTCGACCTATAATTCTAAATCTGTTTTTACCACAATGCCTAGATTAGTGCTTAGGCTCACAAGGGTGTTGTGGTATATTTTCAATTGGTTTTACCAACATGTAAGGTTTTAATTAAATTTGTACTTAATGAAATAACCCAGAAATCAATAGGTTACAATACTCAATATAAAAGGTGCTCAAAAGAAATGCCAGCGGCCTAACTGATTCCCTGCTCTACAACCAATATACCAATAATAAACCACATACAATATTACAAACTATATACAAACAAGGTGTATTTTTAATGTGGTGGTGTGTGTTTTTACAAGATAAGAATATAAGTGTATCATTTAAATAGACCCCGCATATTGTATAGCCCCTTGAACCCATCCCCGTAAATAGAATATTCCCAAAACAATACCTAATGTGATGCCCTCGTCCGGATTCTGTGGGTGGCCGCTGCTCGTCCTGCGAATCCCACTGTCACTGCTGGCTGGACTTGCTATTTGCGGGTGGCCGTTGGTCGCCCCACGGATCCAGCTCGTATCCAGCTCGTAGTGTATGCTGGATCGGCTAACCGCGGGTGGTTGCTGCTCGCCCCACAAATCCAGCTCGTAATTTAGGCTGGATCGGTTAACTGCGGGTGGTTGCTGCTCACCCCGCAAATCCAGCTCTCACTGCCGGCTGGACTTGTCAACCGTGGGTGGCCGCCGCGAATCCAGCTCTCACTGTAGTCTGGACTTGTTAACCGTGGGTGGCCGCCGCGAATCCCGCGAATCCAGCTCTCCTCGTCCTGTCATCGAGCGGTTGATATGGTGTGTGCGTCTAAATGTTGTGTGTATGAAATATAAATAGGTTTACATTAATTAGAGTTTATATTATTATATTTATTCAGAAATACAAAGCATGTAGTTCACTGGCCTAATACAAGCACATAAATGAATTGAGCAGAGAATCAGGTTACCTAGAGCATTTTAGAGGATATTTTAGATATATAATAGTTTACTTTACCCCATTACATTATTATAGAAATTCAACCACGCACCCCAGATAAGCGAAAATTCGACGGATGGACTATCGCCCTATGTAATCAGTGGTGGTTGGATATATAATAATTTACTTTACACTCATTACTATACAGTGACAGATGCATACTTGATATGAGTTGAACAGAGAATCATGACAGAAAGAACACAAGATTTTAGAATATAAATGCACCCATTTTACATATAGTCATTACAGTGACATACACACAGTTACATACATATATATATCATGCTGTGTATATGAAACCAATGGTGATCATGACAGCTATTGGTGGTACAGCTATGCCTATGGTAGGCAGTTAATGCACAATTGTCTTTGTATTATAACTTTGGTGGGGCATATTTCTGGGTTTCTTGTATAATGTTACTTTTCAATTTAAATGTCTAGCACAGTAGAAGGCATATAATATATGATTTTAATAAAGAAGTAGTGAAATACACCCGAAATGTATATGCTTAAATAAATACAAGTTAACAGTAATTGTGGAACTAAAAGTAACATTAACCTATAATATTTAAATTTTGTGAATAAACACAAAACAAATAACAGTAGCAAACAGCAGTATTTAATAGTACATTAAAATTACTTTATATGAGTTGAGCATAGATTCAGGTTATTTAGAGCAATTACCATTTCTTAGATATATAATAGTCATACAATCACACAACTCATTTGAACAGAGAATAAGTTACTTAGAACACTCTTAGCTAAAATTTTAGATATATAATATGAACAGTGCAATACAGATAATATATAAGTTCAATAAATAAATAGTAAGCTAACGTTCTAACTGTATTTATATTAATGGATATACAAAAGTCAACAGTAATTTTGCAATTAAAAATAACATTAATAGCTTAATAATGCCAGAAATATGCAGTTTAAGCATAACACGACGAAAAACGGCCGAATATGATCGACCTCCTCGTCCTGCTACTTTATATGAGACTACAACTATTCGAAATCTATAAATATGAATAAATATAAAACAAATAAATCCTAGTTTTAGATTAAAAGTAACATTAATGGCAAAATAATGCAAAAAATAAGAGGTTCTAAAAGAAACACGACGAAAAAAAACGGCCGATCTCCTCGTCATATTCCTTTATATGAACTATTATATTTAAATGTTGTGAATATAAATATATATAAAACAAATAACTGGTAATTTTGGATTAAAAGTAATATTAATGGCAAAATAATGCCAAAAATAAGAGAGAAAGTAACACGACGAAAACGGCCGAATAAAATTGATCTCGTCGACGTTGTATTGCCTTGATATAAACTAAAAACCGATTCGGAATGCATGAATATGAATGAATATAACACAAATAAACCAAATGTGGGTTAAAAGTAATTTGAAATATTACATAAATGCTGTCTGGTATTACCAACGTATCAAGTATTCCAATCTTCGAACCAATACACTGCTGCCAGAAGAACTGCAAATTGTGTACCAGTCGCCCAGCAACCGCGCTCCAGTTGTTGATGGAAACAGCCACTGACAGGCCTCTCTCAGTACCCGCAAATTTCGCGGTCGAAAGCAAACGGCCGGAGACTTGACAAGTCTGCCTGTGAATTGCGTGTGGATTTTATATTATTACAGCCCCATCTCTAAATCCATTACTATGATGAAATAAATACAAAATATATCAATTTGGATGGACAGAAACATTAATATGACAAAATAAAGCCTAAATTTGGAATTAAAAGTAAGATTAATGCCAAAAAGAAGACATTCTAATAGAAAAACAATGAAAACAACCGCGAGAGGCCAATATCGCCGTACCCTGCGTTCGTCATGATATTTGGTATGCTATAAACAGAAAGTCCTCCCGATATGCATTAATTAGTCCAAAAATGTCAAAACAAACCCCAATTTTGAACTAAAAGTACTGGTAGTGCCAAAAATAAAGGCATTAAAATAGAAGACCGATATTATGGTCTACATATCCTACCCTGTGCATGGTTCCTCCAACGATGATCACTCACTGCAGGGTGCCTTGCATAATCCAGAGAACATATGAAGTTACAGACGCAAAAATAAAAGAATTTGTACTACAAGTTAGAAATCTCAATAAGATAAGATTAAAAGCCAGAACAAGTGGTGAGCAAAATAAGTGAAATACACAGTAATATCAGTTGATATTAGTGTTTCTTTAACTTATTTCATTTTCCTAATATATTTATATATATATACGCTTGTAAATTTAGACAATTTTGGAAATTAGTTTATGTTTACAAAATAAATTAATAGATGCCTAAAAGTGTAAAAAGACCACTTTTAGAGATTACATTAATGTATACTAAATAAATTAATAGAAGCCTAAAAGTGTAAAAAGACCACAAGTAAAATTGAAAAGGTAGAGTAATAATTAAAAAACAAAAAAACAAAAAAAAACAGAGCAGCACATAGCAAACCTGACCAAACAGTCTGAGATCTACTGAACTACTGCCGTGAAGCTCCAATCACGCATCATGACGTCGCCTCCACTCCGCGACGCGCTTCATCGCTAGGAGACACCGTAACAAATGGAAAAGGGCGGCTAGTTCAAAGCTATCTGCCTCGGGCCAACTAAACATTCGATTAGAACTGACCCTATTGTCGGCAGGCCGCAGTAGCTAATTTATTCTTTTTGTTTTAAAAACTGTAACTAAATATAACGTCCGTTATTGCCTTATGTCGGGGTAGCTAATCCTCGCCTATTCGACTCTATCCGTTCAGAGCGACACAAGGGTAACGTAGTTATTATGGGCAGACGCCAGACGCCTTTATAACCCACTGTGGACCTAAGGCTTGTAGCCCTCACAGCAAAAATTACTACGACTAGCCGTGAAAGAAAACCAGGAATACCAATTTAGTTGAACATTATTATTTCTCCATTATTAATGCAACCCCGGGTATTCCCTAAACCGTCATGGTATGGCGTGAAACCTCAAAACAGGCGCCGGTCTGACACTGTCAACACTACCCGAATAAGCTATACAAAAAAATAAAAACAATTTCTAAGCATACAGAAGTGAACTAAAAGGTATTACACTCCTTACTATCCTGGTCACGGCACCAGTTTAACCGTCGGGCTATTCCACCCCCGCTTAAGGCGACCCTACGTGTTAATATAAATAATTGTTTCCATGTGAATGACTTGTGCCTCCTGCTGCCGGTTGTCTGTCATCCTGCCAGCCTGACCCTTGACTAGCAATGTCCGAGGTGGAGAGTTCGACTCCTGACAGACCCTGGGCAGAAGGCCCTTAATTAAATAAGATTATAGAGCAATCCAAATAGCAATCTGAAGTTGACCATAGCGGTTAATAATATAAGTCTGGAGGACAGTAAGGAATGCAAGGAACGTTCATGTCACTTCTTAGGAGCTCACCATTTTATTCTTACCTCTTACTAACAGAATGAATTTAGCAATATAACTGATGTTATGATTTAAATATAGTTCAACAGTGGAATGTATGTTATAAGCCACATCCCCTCCCATATAATTAAGTTAAATAAGTTTGGAATTTCGACAATAAAAGCCTAAATATCGGCTAAAACATCGGAGCGTGCAAAAAACACGTCCGATGGGTCTGGGTCCGAACGCCCGACCTCCTATCATTGCTAGGATAGTCACAATCGACGTATCCAAGCAACGCTTTACAGCAGGGAACCCTGCCTCGCAAAATGCGCGCCCACGCAAAATGAGGTCGAGCAGTCTCACCCACTTCATATATATACTGGGACTGACCAAAAATGTTTGTTTCAGCTCCCGATGGCCACGAAGCGGAATAAGCGCGGTGCAGCAGCAGCCGAGGGGCGTGTTCCGAGTGGAGTGGACGAGGAGTACGACTCCTCACCCGTGTTGTCAGCAGGGCCGTCGACACAGCCCCGGGCGCATATCCTCTCCGACCCGGACGAGGACGCAGTGCCTGATGTGCCTGCGCCTCCAGATTGGGAGGCTCGCTTTGCAAGATTGGAAAGCCACATCTTGACTGCCAAATCGCCTGTGTCTCGGAAGCGGCGTAGGCCGAGTGTCCAAGAGGATTCATTTGAGGATTTCTTGGACACAGACTCGGCGGTGGAGCTTAAGGCTCCTCCTCCTTCTCCTAAACGGAGGAAGAAGAAGAAACAGGTGATTTCTTCGGGTGATGAATTCACCAAGGAGCGGGCAGAGACTGGTTTGCGCAAAAAGCGGAAGACTAAGTCCAAAAAGAAGAAGAGGAAGAGGAAATATTCTTCTTCTGAGTCGTCCACTGTGTCTACTTCTACGGAATCAGACTCAGACACCATATATGAAGGGGTCTATGCGGACATTGGCACTAAAGTGGCTAAGAAGGTGGAGAAGCCAAAGGCTAAGCGGGTTAAAACCACTACGCTTATGCGCGAGACCGTGAATGGTCATTTTCGCACGTTCAAACCGGCGGAGGTTATCTCCAAGTTAGGAGATGAGTTAACAGGCATAAAGGGTGTTCCCAACTCCATCATTAAAGAAATGGATCGGGATGTCAATATGACGGATGACCGTAAGAAGTTTGAGGATGTGTTGCACACAGTGCATAAGGCAGTGTTGGCTACCCTAACAACTATTGTTCCTGTGGCTAATAGGATGCAGAGTGAAAATAAGTTCTCGTCTTTGGCTAAGACAATGGACAAAGGCATTGCAATGCTAGCGGCGGCAGGTAATTACCTGTCGTTTCGAAGATATGAAAATGTCTTCAAGTCAGTTTGCACAGATGCTGGCAAAGAAGTGGCTCGCTCTAAGAAGGTTACCGATAATGAGGGGAAGGAGTTTACGCTTTATCTTGCTCCAGAGCTGATTAAAGGGAAACCTTTAGATAACACCAAGATGTTTGGCGGTCAACTACAATACCTCTATAAAGAGGTAGAGACTGCAGCCAAGAGTGGCAAAAACATGGATGGCAAGAAGAAACAGGAAGCTCCTCGTTTCAAAAAGTCACGAGGGGATTTTCGTCCACGACGGTTCACCAGAGGAACCAGACCGAGTTCAAACTTCGGTCAAGGGTTTCGGGGCCGGGGCGCTCGCCCAGGCTGGACCGACAACACCGCACGGCCAATAGGCCGAGGGTTCAACTCGTCGAGACCTTTCCCCAGGGGCGGGTCCAAGTAGAGGTCCAAACACAAACTTTACAAGTCCCTGCAGCCTCTAAAAACACACAAACTGTAAGCAACTTTGTGGCTGGTAATATTAGTAATCATATTTCTGAGTGGCACAAAATTACTAGTGACCAAGAAATTATAGAAATAGTTAGGGGTGTTCACATTCCCTTTACACAAATTCCTGTACAAAGTGTAATACCTTTTCCATATAACATTCAACCAGTTGAACGAGACGCACTAACTAAACAGGTACATAAATTCTTTGAGAAAGGAATTATACAAAAAGTGACACACTGTTCAGGACAGTTTATTTCAAACATTTTCTCGAGACCGAAGCCTAATGGTGATGTTCGAATGATCCTGGATTTAACAATCCTTAATAAAAGGGTGGAATATCGACATTTTAAAATGTTCTCTCTAGATGCGGCACGAGATCTGATTACACCAGATGCGTGGATGGCTAGTGTTGATTTACAGGATGCATATTATACGCTTCCCATAATGGAACAATACCGAAAATTTCTTCGATTTATTTGGGATAACCAACTCTATGAGTTTACCTGCATGCCGAATGGCTTAGCTTGTGCGCCACGTTTATTTACTAAATTGCTTAAACCTGTTTTCTCGGTAATGGCGAGGAAGGGTCACATAATGTTTCCATACATAGATGATTCTTTTATTATAGCATCAACACAAATTGCTTGTGTGAATGCAGTTTTGGATTTATGTGCATTACTCACTAAATTGGGGTTTTATGTACATCAACAAAAGTCAGTGTTTAAACCAACAAAACAACTCAAATGTTTAGGGTTTATTCTGGATACACAGTCCCTTACAGTGTCGATAACAGAACAAAAACTAATTAAGTTTATGACTACAGCGACTCAGCTTATTAAGTTATCAAAGCCAAAAATTAGACAGGTTGCTGTTCTTATTGGCATAATGACCTCATATGCACCTGCTGTGTTATATGGGAAGGCCCATATTAAGTCGCTAGAAATAGATAAAAATTTAGCGTTAACACGAACTAAAGGCAATTTTGAGCGAAAGATGTTTATTTCGCAAGAAGGGTTACAGGATATTGGATGGTGGATGCAACATATAGCAAGTTCACCAAATCCAATCCGCATGGCGGAACCTAATACAGTAATTACTACTGATGCTTCGTTAGAAGGTTGGGGAGCTCATCGAGATGGGGTCACAACAGGAGGTAGATGGCTTGATGATGAAAAATCAGACTATATTAATGCACTAGAATTGCGTGCTATTTATCTGGGCTTACGTAGTTTAGTAAAGATAAATAAATCACAGGTTAGAATACTAACTGATAATACTACTGCCATGGCATATATTCGTAACATGGGTGGAACCAAATCAAAGTCTTGCAATCAGTTATCTAAACTGATTTGGAACTGGGCACAGGCTCAACAAGTCTGGCTGACTGTAGCGCATATTCCAGGGTCACAAAATACACTTGCAGATTATAAAAGTAGAAATTTCCATGACCATTTAGAGTGGTCTCTCTCTACACATTTGTTTAACTTCGTTTGTGAAAAATGGGGTACACCTGAAGTTGACTTATTTGCATCACGAAATAATAACAAGTTACCCTGTTATGTTTCTTGGCATCCTGAACCGGATGCTTGGAAAGTAGATGCGTTTGCTATTACCTGTGAAAATAATTATTTTTATATTTTCCCACCATTTAGCATTATCAGCCGAGTAGTGAGAAAAATCGGCTTGGAAGGGACACATGCGATACTGGTGGTGCCCGATTGGGACACGCAACCTTGGCTGCCAGCAGTTTCACAACTGGCAAAAGATCATATACGATTCCCAAGAAAACTCGGGAATCTGACGCACCACGGACCGCTAGTGGTTCACGGCGACGTGTCAACGACGCCCCTATTGGCATTCCTTTTCTAAGGAAGCAGCTACAGCAATTTGGATTGGACAGAATTACTGAGGATAGGATAGTATCGGATGCCTGGAGGCCAGGAACTGTCAAAATGTATACAACCTATTTAAAGAAATGGGGTGTACATTGTTTGTTAATGAAAGTTAAGCCAACAAATCCAAAGATTTCACAAGTAGCTCGGTTTCTTCGTTCTCTAGAGGATGAAGGACTTTCCTTTGGATCGATTAATGCGGCGAGGTGTGCGTTATCAATTATATTACCTAGAATTGATGGCGAAACAGTTGGAAAACATTATGTTCTTTGTTATTTACTTCGTTCAATTTATCAAAGGAATCCTCCAAAACCAAAGTATAGTCGGTTTTGGGATGTTTCTATAGTATTTAAGTTGTTTCAGGCTTGGCCTCACAACTCATGGTTAGATATAAAACAGTTAGGTTTTAAGGTCGCGGTCCTGTTATTGTTAGTAACTGGACACAGAGGACAGACGATTGTTGCTTTATCCTTAACTGGATTAGAAATAGACAAGGAACAAGCTACGTTTGATTTAGAAAAATTGCTTAAATCGAACACGTTAGGTGACCCTTTATCAACGGTTCACTTAGACTGTTTTCCGAATGATCGGAAATTATGTGTTGTGTCGGCCATACGGGCTTATATATACAAGACAAAGGATTTACGTGCATCACAACAACTATTAGTGAGCTTTATAAAGCCACATAAGGCGATTTCACGAGACACACTTGCCAGATGGACAATTACGGTGTTGAAATTGGCTGGAGTGGATACGAGTAAATACTCTTCCCACTCAACTAGAGGAGCCATGGTCTCCAAGGCACGGGTGCTTGGTATTTCTGTGAAAAGAATACTAGCGCATGCAGGCTGGAAGACGGCTAAGTCGTTCGCAAAACATTATAATAAACGACTAGAAAAGCCTACCGGCGTTGCAAAGCGTCTTCTCGCCAACTAACAAGAATAGGTGAGAACAAAAATTTAGAATGTTATAATAATAAGAAAGAATGATATTAAGGATAAAAATGAATTATGTAAAGGTCTCCCTAGCCTGAGGCTAGCCTGAGGCTGTTTACCGAGGTAAAATAGTATAGTTATACGAGTCTTACCTTGGTACAGATGATGGATAACTGTTGTTTTACCGAGGTATAAGCCTTGGATAGATGTGGGCTAGGGCCCTCCCGCCACACCCTGCCACATCTATTCCGTTGGTGTACCTTTTCGGTAAAGTAATAGTATCCATTGTTTGAAAGTCATTTTTATCCTCAATAAGTAGGTTAAGATTGCTGGTACCGGACGTGCTTACCTCTCCCTAGCCCACATCTATCCGAGGCTTATACCTCGGTAAAACAACAGTTATCCATCATCTGTACCAAGGTAAGACTCGTATAACTATACTATATACAGTTACGATATATATATATATATATATATATATATATATACTTGTTATCAATGTATAAACGGTGTCTTTCAATGAGTTTACACACCCATCCTAAACTGAGTCGATTTAGAAAATCGGAACACATTGGATGTGTAGAGATGCCATGCAATGCCAGCTAGACACCCTCCGACATTCCGACTGGAACGATGGATGGTTTGTTGTTGAAGTTTTATGTCCTGGCAACATCTAAGGTCATATCAGGACGAGCACTAACACGTGACAGTGTGTACTGTTGGCGACTTTATAGTGCTACCCCATTTGGGAGACCAGGCCACCATCACCATGACCCGATATCCCACTCAGTCACATTATCCTGACATTGAGCCGACCAATCCCAACTGTAGGGATTATCGACCGTAAGACACACGCCTTCTGCCTCACCTGGTGGCGACACCTGGCTTCTTCTTCCTCGCCTGGCTCTGCCTCATGTATAAATGTGTGTATATATATGTATATATATGTATATATGTGCATATATATACACATACATATATATTCACACAATGTACGCGTTCCAACGTTTTCCGCTATTTAACACACTTGCAGTGTCCAATAAGCACCAACGATGGGATGCGGGCCATCAACTTCTGATGGCAAGCCGGTCGTCGTCCCTGCGCATGCGCCGCCCGGGACAGACGTGCGCCGACATGCCAATGGCCGCCCGAACGGAAGTGTGACGTCAGCAACGAATCTGCGCACGGCCAATCAGAATGGGCGAGGAGACGTCAATGATGGCTGGGAGGAAATAAGTGTAAGCACCCCCAAGCTGGTGAGCGCCATGAATGGACACAAGCCGCACTCCACGTCAAAGAAAAAAGGTAACAATTGCATATTATAAGACGTAAATAGATTATATATTATACACATCACGTTCAGTGAGTATGTCATTTGTATACTCCTACCACCACCCCCGGACCAGATGGGATGGCCGAATGAGTTGAGCGTCCGTCTCCCGTTTTTGGAGATCGTGGGATTCGAACCCACTGTTTCAAACTCTGGTCGAGTCAAACCAATCACTCAAAAATGTATGCTTGTCGCTTCCTAGCATTATTAGAATAGGGCAAGGACTGGTTGGCTCAGTGTCAGGATAATGTGACTGAGTGAGATATCAGGTCATGGTGCTGGTGGCCTGGTCTCCCAGTAGGGCAGCACTATAAATTCGCCATGAGTGTGTGCTGTCACAAGTCGGTACTCGTCCTGATATGACCCTAGATGTTGCCAGTATGTAAAACCCCAACAACCAACCAATCTGTGGACTATATAGCCAGACGGGATAGCCGACACACCGATCACTGTGTGCTGTGCGGCTACTGGAGCGTGAGTTCCCACACGCACTGAGGGTCGATGACTGCTCTTTTTGAGCTGACCCCCAATTAAGTCTACCTAACGGCGCATGCGCAGAGCAAGGAACATTCACTATTGAAGGTGGATTTCCGGATGTTTCTCTAACTACATGTTCGATAGAGTGAAGGACTCAAACCCATACGTCTTGCATTCCGGGCCAGTGTGCTAATCATTACACCACCTAAGTTCCCTGATGCAATCATCCATGTCCACCTGCCTATGTAGCTCCTAGTCCTAGCCTGAGGGGCTAGTGCAGACTACTACACATAAATACATATATAAATACTTATATATATATACATATATATGTATGTGTGCACAAAATCACATCCACGTGTATGCAGGCATATATATATATATATATTATATATATATATAATATATATATATTATATATATATAATATATATATGTGTATTAGTTGGTTGGTTGTTGCATTATGTCCTGTCAACATCTAAGGTCATATCAGGACAGGTACCAGCTTGTGACAGTGCAAACTCATGGTGACTTTATAATGCTGCCCCACTGGGAGACCAGGCCACCAGCACCATGACCTGAAATGTGACTCAGTCACATTATCCTGACATTGAGCCAACCAGCCCTTGCCCTATCCTAATAATACCGAACGCCTGGCTAGAAAGCAACAGGTATCAATTTTGTAAGTCATTGGTTTGATTTGACCGCGAATTGAATTCGCAACCTTCCGCACAGGAGGCTTGCACTCTGCCGCTTCGGTCGGTATATATGAATATCTGTATAAGGTAAAACCTCTCTAAATCGACCGACCATGTGTCTGACTTTAAATGGTCCATTTAGGGAAGTGGTCAGTTTAGGGAGTTGTTCTTATTGTGGGACCTAAATAAAGCGATTGATATAAGGGAATGGTCAGTTTGTGGAGGTGGGCGGTTAGAGAGGTTTTTACTCTCTCTCTCTATATATATATACATATATATATAAACAGTTGTCCCCAGATAAACAGAACTACGATAAGACTGATGTGGTTGAGAAGAAGATAAATTCTCTGGCGGAGATATATTAAATGAATTTGACTGTTCAAATGTGTCTATAGGTGATAACGGCCCGCCACAGCTCGCATACAGTGCTTAGAGTTAGAGCCCCTCACAGGTGGCACCAGTGTGGCCAATGCTGTACTACCCAGGGCCAGTTAGATAGGATGTAGTGAGTATACTATGATATAGGGAACTGCAGATAGATAGTGTCCTTGTTTATAATCCCATAATAGATTATAGAGCATATATATATACATATATATATATATATATATATATACCTACGATGTAAGCAAATACGCACGGTGCTTCCCCCGGCGGCTATGGCCGGAACTAGCTTAGTTCACCGCCTTGCCGCCGGGTGTCTCTTTACCTGTATATATATATATATATATATATATATATATATATATATATATATATATATATATATGACCATTGTGCTCAGAAAGTCGGTCAACAATTCGTAGAATCCATGTCTGATGCACACTCATGGTTAACCACAAAAGCATTATAAATTAAACTGTTAAACGGAAAAAAAACAAAGCGACCGACCCAAGTCGCTACAGCAAACAAACGTGGAAGCCCGTAACGACGAGACCAACTCTTGCATGATGCACGCGTTGCACCTGGACTTGTCTCCCGCAAGGATTCACTTCCGGTATATATTCCGAGTCAGCAAGTACTTGGAACTATAAAACACTGGTTAATTGTGAAACTGAATATGTCCTGTATAATTGATTATACGCATGTAAACAATGGATTGATCTACCATCACTACGTATCTACGGTCGGCTAACCACTGTTCTCCTGCAGTCTAACCCGACACTAGCACCACCACCGGCTGCTTTCGACACTAATTGCCACTGTACGTCTTTCTCACTGGCATTGATATATATATACAGTAAAACCTCTCTAACCGACCACCTCCACAGATCGATCACTCCCCTATATCGATCGCCATTGTAACCATATTCTAACTCCCTACACCGCCCACCTCTCTAAATGGACCACTTGAAGTCGGTCTCAAGGTCTGTCGATTTAGAAAGGTTTTACTATATGTATATATATATATATATATAATGCATATATGTGTATATACATGTATATATATATCATACATATACATAGATAAAAGATTCACCCAATACCTGTAGTACACGGGTGAAGGACAACATAGTGTAAATACGGGCGAAAATAGTGTTAGTATGGAACAACAAGTAGAATGCTTGGCACCAGTGTCAAATGGTTACTCATATCAGCACAGAGTTGGTGAAATGGGAGAGAATGCAAAAAGACAAGATGGCGGCCAGAGAACACCGTCAATTTCACTTTTAAATTGCATTAAAGTATATGTTTTATTATATTTTCCAACTCAAAAGTAGCGGGTAAACATGGAGACATATACAAATAATAAATGTTGCTGCTTAGATTGTGAAATTAGGCTCTCATAAAGACTCAATTCATTAGCCCGAATTTTCGACCATTTTTATATAAGGCTGGTTTTCACTCCTGTACTGGAAGTATGGGGTGAATCTTTTATCTAACATATACATAGATGTGTATTAACATATACACACATGCACACACATGCACACATGTGTGTGTGCGCATGCTTGTGCATGTGGGTGTGCATACGTGTGCAGATGTGTACGCATATATGCATATATGTATATGTTTGTAGGTGTTGTTTGTTGTTTTACGCCCTAGCACCATTTAAGGTCATATCAGAACGGGCACCGACTTGTGACAGTACACACTCATGGCGACTTTACAGCACCATGACCTACAACAAACAAGCAACAACACAACCTAATATCCCACTCAGTCACATTATCCTGACACTGAATCAACCAGTCCTTGCCCTATCCTAATAACGCCGAGCGCCTGGCTAGGAAGTGATGAGTGTAAATGTGTAAATGTGTAAAGCATTGGTTTGATTCGATCTGGGTTCGAACCCGTAGGTTCGAATCCGACGATCTACCAAAAAGGGAGACGGACGCTCAATTCATTCGGTCATCCAGTCTGGTGTAGCTTGGAGTAATTTGAATTAGTTCGGAGATACTGGACGTGTAAATATGCCAAATTAATTTGTGCATGCTTATCAAAACTCTGATCCCCATAGGTTTTATCAATGACAGGTTCTATTAAATTGACTTAAATCTAGTATAATATAGACAGCAATAAACGCGTAATAAGTGCATATCAGTTAGACTATTATTATGGTAAGAAATGGGCTATTTTCTGGGAGTTAGTTCAGGACTTATCTAAGTTTAGAATCTCTGGGGTCAGACTGCGATAGGGCAAGGACTGGTTGGTTCAGTGTCGGGATAATGCGACTGAGTGGGATATTAGATCATGGTGCTGGCAGCCTGGCTCAAACTCTGATGAAAGATTCAAATTGTCTAAAGCAGAGCATTCGCCTAGACTTGATCGTACATCTAACTTAGATTCTGATGCACTCATTAAGCATTTACTGCAAGTAGTTGTGTCTGTGCTATACTGCCAACCTTGAACAATATGTCCAGCATTTTGGTGGGACTACCAAAGTTATTTTGCATGCTTTCACTTCAAATGTCTTCTAAGTTAGCCACCTTTAATGCACGTTATTCCACTTTTAAGTAAAGTAGATTACAACGATAAATGTGGTATTTTTATTTTCAAAATATGATCTAAGATCAAAATCATCAGAGTATGTAGACTGGACAATAAACTCTGTCAATAACGGCCTCTGTCAATAACGAATCTCTGTCAATAATGGCAAAAAGTGCTGGTCCTGTCATGGCACCCCTTTAATTTAATAGCATTGCCTCTGTGTCTAACGGACAACTGTCTTATGTGGACAACAAGCCATTTCTTCACCTATTTGATCAATATTCTCTGTCAATAAAGTTATTCTATGTTCTTTGCCATTTCCTCACAATTGAATGTAATCCCAATGGGTTAATTTAATAGCATTGCCTTTGTCTAACGGACACTGTCTTAAGCGGACAACAAGCCATTATTTCACCTATTTGATCAATATTCTCTGTCAATAACCTCATGTAAGGACCGTTAGTCAGTCAAGTATAAAAGAAAAACATTGGTTTCAATGCATTCCATCAGTCAGTCTCTGCCTGTAATGGATCTCTCTCTATAACGGCATCTTGCTCCAGTCCCATGGGTGTCCGTTATAGACAGAGTAGACTGTATATATATGTCCAGATCGGTGAAAGCGCTGGCTTCCCACGCGGAAGATCGGGGATTTGAATCCTGGGTGAGGTTAAAGCTGCATAGTCCGATAAAAACATAAAATTGTCAAAACCAAAAACGTTATGTAGATTATATTCTACATATTTAACTTAGATACTGGCACACTTATTAAACTTTTGTCACCACATAGAAGGGAACACTGAAGCAATTTAATATAACTTGTTACTGCAGAAGCATATATATGGTGTCAGAGTTTTGGCATGCTTGCCAAAACTAATTTAGCGTATTAGCACTTAAAATACCTCAAAGGTTAGTCATTAAAAATAAAAGTTACTTCAGACTAAAGTATGGTAGAGTCATCATCATCATCATCATCATCATGCTGTCGGTCGCGATGCGACAAAGACTGCTTTCATTACTTGACTGCCGCTCTCCATTTAGCTCTCTGCTGTGAGAGTTGCGTCCATGAGTCAGTCTTAATGTCTCTCAGCTGCAGGTTTCTCTTGATGGTATCCTTGAACCGGGGACGAGGGCACCCTCTCTTTCTGTAGCCAGAAGACAGTTGAGAATAGATCATCTGCTTTGGTAGCCTGTCTGATGACATCCTCATGAGGTGTCCAGTCCACCGGAGATTCTTTTTGAACATTTCATGAAAGCTGCCTGCAAAAGTGTTGAAGTGCTGCTGGCTTTTGCAAGTTACCAGCAGCACTCTCTCGGGGGGCAAATAGAGGTTTCACACCAGCAAAAACATGTCAAGACAGGCGCAAAACTATTTGTCCCTGCAGTGGCTGGTCGGGAGATGTTGGGAGTTCAATACATCAACCGCCCTTAATGCTGGCACAGTGACATGGTTTTCTGTTTAGGGTTTGCTCCCTTATGCCCGGTACACACCTCCTGTATATGATCTAAAACTGCCCGTTTCGCGCATAAGTTTGAGTTTTAGTCGTTAGCTGTGCGACCCCTGCGCGCACCAGAGCCTTGCGATTCACGCATAAAACTCAGTTTTAGTGCTTAAAACTCAAATCTCAAGGGATTCGAAAAACGAATCGGGCCGTTCGAGAAACGGTATATGTGAGCGGTCAGTCATATCTTATACGGTATATGTGTGATACCCATCGTCCGTTTGCGATCCAAGTTCTCTGTGTCTCTGTGTCTCTTTGTCTGTGTGTGTCTGTGTGTGTGTCTCTGTCTGTGTCTCAGTGTCTGTGTGTGTGTGTCTGTGTGTGTGTCTGTGTGTCTGTATGTGTGTGTCTCTGTGTCTGTATGTGTCTCTCTGTGTCTATGTGTGTGTCTGTGTGTGTCTATGTGTGTCTGTGTGTGTGTCTCTGTGTCTGTGTGTGTGTGTCTGTGTGTGTGTCTGTGTGTGTGTTTCTCTGTGTCTCTGTGTGTGTCTCTGTGTCTGTATGTGTGTCTCTGTGTCTATGTGTGTGTCTGTGTGTGTCTCTGTGTGTGTCTCTGTGTCTGTGTGTGTGTCTCTGTGTCTCTATGTGTGTGTCTCTGTGTCTCTGTGTGTGTCTCTATGTGTATGTGTGTGTCTTTGTATATGTATCTGTGTGTGTCTGTGTGTGTCTCTTTGTCTGTGTGCGTGTATGTGTGTGTGTCTGTGTGTGTGTGTCTCTGTATGTGTCTCTGTGTGTGTGTGTCTCTGTGTGTGTCTCTCTATGTGTGTCTCTGTGTCTGTGTGTGTGTCTGTGTGTGTATCTCTGTATCTGTGTGTGTGTCTCTCTGTGTGTCTCTGTGTCTCTGTGTGTGTCTCTGTGTGTGTCTCTGTATGTGTGTCTCTGTGTCTGTATGTGTGTCTCTGTGTTTATGTGTGTGTCTGTGTGTCTCTGTGTGTGTCTCTGTGTGTGTCTCTGTGTCTCTGTCTCTATGTGTGTGTCTGTGTGTGCGTCTGTGTGTCTGTCTGTGTGTCTCTCTGTGTATGTGTGTGTCTTTGTGTGTGTGTGTCTGAGTGTGTGTCTCTGTGTTTCTGTATGTGGCTCTTTGTGTCTGTGTGTGTCTGTGTGTGTGTCTGTGTGTGTGTCTCTGTGTGTGTCTGTGTGTCTCTGTGTGTGTCTCTGTGTCTGTGTGTGTCTGTGTGTGTTTGTGTGTGTGTCTGTGTGTGTCCCTGTATGTGTCTCTGTGTCTGTGTGTGTGTCTGTGTGTGTGTGTCTGTGTGTGTCTCTCTCTGTGTGTGTCTCTGTGTCTCTGTGTCTCTGTGTGTCTATGTGTGTGTATCTCTGTCTGTGTGTGTGTCTCTGAGTGTGTCTCTGTGTCTCTGTGTGTGTCTGTGTGTGTGTGTGTTTCTGTGTCTCTGTGTGTGTGTCTCTCTCTCTGTATGTGTGTGTCTGTGTCTCTGTGTATGTGTGTCTGTGTCTCTGTGTGTGTCTCTGTGTCTGTGTGTGTCTGTGTGTGTCTCTGTGTCTGTGTGTGTCTCTGTGTGTGTCTCTGTGTCTATGTGTGTGTCTCTGTGTGTGTCTCTGTGTCTTTGTGTCTCTGTTGCTGTATGTGTCTCTGTGTGTGTCTCTGTGTCTTTGTGTGTGTCTCTGTGTGTGTGTGTCTCTGTGTGTGTCTGTGTGTCTCTGTGTGTGTCTCTGTGTGTGTGTCTGTCTGTGTGTGTCTCTTTGTCTCTGTGTGTGTCTCTGTGTGTGCCTCTCTGTGTGTCTGTGTGTCTCTGTGAGGGAGGGAGGGAGAGAGAGAGGGAGGGAGAGAGGGAGGGAGAGTGTCTGTGTGTCTCTCTCTCAGAGTCACATACACATACACAGAACACACATAGAGACACACACAGAGACACAGAGTCACACACACACCCACACAGAGACACACACAGACACACACAGACACACCAAGACATAGAGACACACACAGAGACGCACACACAGAGACACACACAGAGACACAGAGACATAAACACACACAGACACAGAGTAACACACACACAGAGACACACACACAGACACAGGGAGGGAGAGAGGGAGGGAGGGAGGGAGAGTGTCTGTGTGTCTCTCTCTCAGAGACACACACACACAGAGACACAGACACACACATAGAGACACACACAGAGACACAGAGTCACACACACAGACACACACACAGAGACACACACAAACACACACACAGACACACCGAGACACACACAGAGACACACACACAGACACACACACAGAGACACACACACACAGACACACACAGAGGCACAGAGTAACACACACACGCAGACACACACACACAGACACACACACAGACACACAGAAACACAGAGACACACACACAGACACACAGAAACACAGAGACACAGAGTCACACACACAGAGACACACACACAGACACACACACAGACACACAGAAACACAGAGACACACACAGAACGCTAGGAGGTGCTCGGGTAGCTAGGGTAGTTCGCGCTAAAGACACCAGGTGCGTGGATCGCAGTCGCGAAATGGACGGTATATGTGAGCGCTCCAGTTGGTATATGTGTGTACCCCCTGTCATCCGTTTTAGTCGGGAAACGGGTCGGGTCAGGTCGGGTCGGGTCGCGTCGGGCAGTCAGTTTTAGCTCGTGAATCGTAAACGGGAGGTGTGTACCAGGCATTAGCCTTCGGTTCTGTCAAGAACCTGTACCACAAGGCAGAGGTTTACAACTCTGCAGGGTAGGGGCATTAAACTCCCTGAGGTATTGCTATACCTGCAATACCTGCATACCAAGTATGAAGTAACTTTTAATCTAAATGGCTAACTTTGGAGGTATTTGACGTTTAAACATGCCAAATTAATTTTGGCATGCACACCAAAACTCTGACACCATACACTTCAGTACTAACAGGTTCTATTAAATTGACTTATTACAGCCTTCTATTCAGCAACAAATGAATAATAAGTGCACCAGTATCTAAGTTGAATATATAGAATCAAATCTAGATAAGTGTTTTGAAATTATATGTTTATCTCAGAAAAAAATAGAAACTCAAAACCATCGGACTATGCAGCTTTAACTAATGACTTACCAAATTTATGCTTGACACTATTTAACCTGGGCCTTCTGCATTTCTAGGACATGACAAGAACTAGTTTGCTCAGTGTTAGGCTACTGTGCCTCCCAGTGGGGCAGCACTATAAGAATAACCATGAGTGCACAATGTCACCAATCCGGGTATATATATGTCAATGGCCTTAGATGTTGCTAGGATGTAAAACCCCAACAAGCAAACTATGGTACTAGTGCCATTATATGCCGAGTTGCAGGCACCGATGTATCAAGTTAACACATACAATCCAGTATGTTACTTCTGGCTTCCGGTACTTCTCCTCCCTGTAATACGTCACTTCCGGGCATGCACAAGCACGTCTCCTGGGAAGGTCTAGAGGAAGATGGATTTGTTTGTTTGTTGTTTTACGTCCTAGCAACATCTAAGGTCATATCAGGACGGGTACCGACTTCTGACAGTACGCACTCATGGTGATTTTATAGTGCTGCCCCACTGGGGAATCAGGCCACCGGCACCATGACCCGATATCCCACTCAGTAATATTATCCTGACACCGAGCTAACCAGCCCTTGGTCTATCCTAATAATGCCAAGCCCCAGGCTAGGAAGCGACAAGTATCAATTTTTAAGTCATTGGTTTGACTCGACCGGGAACCGAACTCGCGAACTCCCGATCTTCCGGACGCGAGGCCTATGCTCTATCGATTCGGCCACCGCGCCCGGTGAGGAAGATGGAGGGATAGCATGAGAGGGTATACTGATGTGTGCTCACATAATAACTTGTTTAAATAATTAAAACTGCATAGTTGATCAGATGAAACGATTAAGTTTTCGAAACTAAAAGTTAGACACTTACCTAGACTTAATCCTACTTATCCAACTTAGATACCTGTGCATTTATTAAGTATTTGTTGCCAAATAGAAGGGCGTGCTAAGTCGATTTAATAGAAGCTGTTATTGCTGAAGCCAATGGCGTCAGAATTTTAATGTGCATGCCAAAATTAAGTGAGCATGTTTTAACTTCAAATATCAAAACAAAATTAATTAACTATTTATAATAAAATTCACTTCAAACTAAAGTAAGGTCGATTATATCAATCGACTTAATATATTTATCTTTACAAAATGACAGAAACTCAAAACCATAGGATTATGCACCTTTAATTACCTTAACAAGCACCAGACGCGGTCGGGGAATCCCGTATGGAAGTTCGGGAGCTCAATTCCCGGTGGAGTCAAACCAATTGTAAAAATGTACGGATTTTCGGTTCGGAATTATATATTGGCAGAGAGCATTATTATCCTCGGGCGACGGAGTGGGGACCAAGGTTATGTAATAGAAAAGCAATGGGTGTCCCACTCGCTGTGTGACATATTAGGCTAGGTGAAATATATGTTAATACACAGTGCCCGAGATTATGATGAGATGTTCCTATATCAGAGACAGTTAATGTTTGGTGAAATGTTCCCTCTATGCACCAGTAAGGGTGCAAGTGGAGAAGGACATTTTGACTTGCTTGCCAAAATTAATTTGACACCTTTTCACATTAAATATCTCCAAAGTTTGCCATTTAAAATAACAGTTACTTCAAACTAAAGTAATGTAGACTTTAATGATCAACCTTAGGTATTTATCTCAGAAAATGGCAAAAACTTCAAAACCATCGGACTATGCAACTATAAGGTGATAAAACGGTATTTAATAAGTATGCTTAGTTTATGAATCTATTAAACAATAGGAGGTAATATTTTAATTATTTTAACCTGCAAAGCACACAAAGAATAACATTAGCCCGAGAGTAGTCAGTCAAATCGGATTAAAGCAATTTAATAGAGAATCTAATAGCCCTGTCACATTACGACGCTTCTTGCCAACGTGCATCGACGTATGTGAATTTTGGGCGGAATGTCGGGACATGTCAGGAAGCGTTAGGGGCGCATTGGTACACGTTGATAGATGGCGATGGTCGGGGAGGATCGGAGGCACGCGTCGTGGCGCATCGAAAGTTTTGTGCTTGCACAAAACTTTCTACGTGTGCCAACGTGTGGGTGCGAACGTTATGGGGACATTAGGGTCGCGTCAAGATACGTTAAACGCGCTGGAATAACGTTATGCGAATGCTAGGCATATGCCGCGCGCACGTGAGAGTCATTCCCACACATTACACCAAACTTGTGCATTGTTGTTTTATGTCCTAGCAACATCTAAGGTCATATCAGGACGGCGCGCCAAACTCTTTTGTTTTTTTCCCTCACGCGTCGATATACGTTACCACAACGCCGGCCACACGCTACCAACATGTTGCACTGACGTCAAACTTTTTCCCACCGCGCCGAAAAGTTTGACGTTTCTCGACTTTTTTGCGCATTGGCGGCGCACCGGCGAGAAGCGTCGTAATGTGACAGGGCCATAATATGATCATCATTCAGGTATTTGTCATACAAAGAATACTCCTTTCCAGACACCCCTCCTCCCAAAGTAGTACAGATCAACATTTTATATGTGATTTGATTTGCACTATTGGTGTAAATTAAATATCGTCATTTTATTAAGGGGATAAAAGTCTTACATTACTGACACCCGGGCCAACCCCCACCGCCATCCCCCATCGTACGCTTTATGTTCGCACGACCTTGGAAATGATCACAACTATTGTATTGCATACTCTGATATCTCTTCTGTGTGAATGGAAAAGGCTAAAGTTAAGCTATTTCCCAAGGATACCATGTCTATTTCTGTATACCATCTATTCGCCCATCAAAAGAAACTTAATTGTATTCATTTATTGTACTGCGAACCAGACTGAATGGCCGAATGAGTTAGAGCGTCAATCTCCCGTGTTGGTAGACCGTGGGATCGTGGGGTCGAACCCTGGTCGAGTCAAACCAATGACTTAAAAATTGATACTTGTCGCTTCCTAGCCAGTCGCTCGGCATTATTAGGATAGGGCAAGGACTGGTTGGCTCAGTGTGAGGATAATGTGACTGAGTTAGATATCAGGTCATGGTGCTGGCGGCCTGGTATCCCAGTGGGGCAGCACTATAAAGTCACCATGAGTGCGCACTGTCACAAGTCAGTACCCATCCTTATATGACCTTAGATGTTGCTAGACGTAAAACAACAATAAACAAACAACAAACAGCTATTTCCCAATGTCCAAGGTAGTTGTCGTGTGTCAATGGGCAGCTGGTGGCTTCTTGAGATAGGTTAACCTCGTAGTCTGCGCATATATGGCAGCTGCCCAATGAAGAAGTCATAAAAGACACATGCATAATACAACATATCCACAACAGTTAAAGTTGCATAGTTCGATGCTTTTGAGTTCCTGTAATTTTTCTGAGACAAAGATATTAAGTTGATTGTTATAATCGACATTATATTAGTTTAGAAGTAATTCTTATTTTCAATGGCCAACTTTTGAGATATTTGAAGTACAAACATGCAAAATTACGTTTGGCATTCATGGCAACATGCTGACACCATAAGCTTCTATAGCAACAGGTTATATTACATTGACTCAGTATTCCCTTCTATATGGCAAGAAATACTGGATTAGTGCATCAGTATCTAGATAATTGTTTTGGTTTTGAAAATATGATGCTTCATCAGACTTTGCAGCTTTAACTATACAATTGGTTGGTTGTTGGAGTTTTATGTCCTGGCAAAATCTAAGGTCATATCAGCACGGGTACCGACTTGTGACAGTGCGTACTCGTGGCGACTTTATAGTGTTGCCTCACTAGGAAATCAGGCTGCCAGCACCATGACAAAGTATTCCACTCAGTCAAATTATCCTGGCACTGCACTAATCAGTCCTTGCCCTATTCTATTAATGCCGAGCACCGTGATAGGAAGCGACAAGTATCAATTTGATAAGTCATTGGTTTGACTCGACCTGGAACCGAACTCCCGACCTTCTGCATACGAGGCCCATGCTCTATCAATTCGGCCACCGCGCACGGTTTTAACTATACAATGGTCATGCAACTGTTTCATATCGTGAACAATCAGCCAAACTGTACCTTTTGCACTAGAAACAGACATCAACATGTCGATTCATTTCTGTATTTTCCAGTTTCAAAGAGTGTTGCCTTTGAAATCAATTTGGACACCAACTGCAACGATGTTATTGTCGATTCAAAGAAGATGCCAACGCATTTAAAAGTGAGTATGTGTGGTTAACACTATTGCTATTATCATTACCATCATCGAGGTAACTTTCGCAGTACAGCTGGTTGAGGCCAATAATGTTAGTGTTACTCTGCTTAGAATGCTACACACAACCCCATGAATTGTTGATACGACCGAATGTTCTCGATTATTCGTCGGTTACTGATGACTAAAGGCCCAGTCACTCTTACCCGGATTAGAGGCCGGACGAGCCCGCGGTGGTCCGGGGCGATCCGGGGTGATCCGTGGCTCGTCCGTGGCTCGTCCGTGCCGACACCCCTTGATCCGGCCTGATCCGTGGCTCGTCCGGTGCCGTCTGGGGTCAGCCCCGGATGTTTTAAAATGTTAAAAACATCCGGGGCAGTCCGGGGGATTTTGCAATCCGGGCTCAATCCAGCCTGATCCGGCCTGATCCGGGGGTGGTCCGGGGGTGGTCCGGGGGTGGTCCGGGTATTTCAGGGGTGGACCGGGCCTGTCCGGGGGTTGAGCCACGGTTTGACCCGGACCATCCCCGGACTATCCAGGAGTACCCCCGGCCTAGCCACGGACCACTCCCGGACTGCCCCCGTAAGACCGGGGGTGATCTAGGATAGTCCGGGGGTGATCCGGGATAGTCCGGGGGTGGTCTGGGGCAGTCCGGGGGTGGTCCGGCCTGGTCCGGGGCCAGTCCGGCCCATTCCGGGGGCAGTCCGGGGGTGGTCCGGGGCTCATCCGGGAAAGTGTGACTGCAAAGCAAAAATTGATGAAAACAGTGATTTTATCCGTGGCGGTCCGGGACAGTCCGGGCCGTTGGTCCGTGCGTGGTCCAGTTCAAAATCCGGGGCTCGTCCGGCTCGGTGTGACTGGGGCTTTATGACTAAAGCCACAGTTAGACCTACCCGGATTGGAGGCCAGACGAGCCCCGGACCGTCATCTGGGGTGGTCCGTGGCGATCCGGGGTGATCCGTGGCTCGTCCGTGGTGGTCCGGCGTGGTCCGGCGCTGGTCCGGGGTCCGCCTCGGATGTTTTAAAATGTCTAAAACATCCGGGGTGGTCCATGGCATTTTGCGATCCGGGCTTGATCCGGCATGATCCAGGGGTTGTCCGGGTAGTCTGGGGGTGGACCGGGGGTGAACCGGGGTGCATGGGTGGTCCGGGTCTGTTTCGCCCCGGATGAGCCACGTTTCAGCCATGGTTTAACCCGGACCACCCCCAGACTTTCCCGGCATAGCCACGGACCACTCCCAGACTGCCTGGATAAGACCCGGATGCCCCGGATCAGCCCGGATCACCATGGATCAGCCACGGATCGCCCCGGACTGCCCGGTTTACCCCGGATCACTCATCCAGGACTAGTCCGTGGCTACACCGGGGAGTCCGGGGGTGGTCCGGGGTGGTCTGGGGCGATCCGGCCTCTGGTCTGGGGGATCGTCCGGGAAGGTGTGACTGCGAGGCAAAAAACAACGAAAACAGCGATTTTATCCGGGGTGGTTCGGGGGGGTCCGGGCGACTGGTCCGGCTCTAAATCCGGGGCTCATCCAGGTAGGTGTGACTGGGGCTTAACGCATCTAGGGTCATGTTGACGGTTACTATTTAACATGGGCAGTTGTTGGTTATTGGAGTTTTACGTCCTGGCAACAGCTAAGGTCATATCAGGACCTGTACCAACTTGTGGCAGTGCGCACTCATGGAAACTTTAAAGCAGGCCACCATGACCTGATATCCTGATATCCTACTCAGTCACATTATCCTAACACTGAACCAATCAGTCATTTCCCTATCCTAATAGTGTTGAGTGCCAGGCTAGGAAGCAACAAGTCTCCAATTTTATAAGTCATTGGTTTTAACTCGACCGGGAACAGAACTCCCGATCTCTCGCACGCGAGGCCCGCGCTCTACCGATTCGGCCACCGCGTCAACATGGACAGATGGCTACCGGGAGAGCTTAATGGAGAGCTTTTTGTTGGTGAATTGTCGCTGAAATTAATTTATTGATTAAATCTGCATAGTCCGATGTAGATAAAAGATTCAGCCAGTACTTTTGGTACACGGGTGAACGACAACGTAGTGTAAATATGGGAGAAAATAGCTTTAGTATAGAACGGGAAGTAGAATGCCTGCCTCCAGTATCAAATAGATACTTATATAGGCACAGAGTTGGTGAAATGGGAGCGAATGCAAAAAGACTAGATGGCGGCCGTAGAATGCCGTCGATTTCACATATTTTTCAACTCAAAGGTAGCGGGTAAATATAAAAACATATATAAAGAATATATTTTGCTTCTTAAATTAAGACATTCTTCACTCAATTAATTTCCCCAGCATGTCGAAATTCTTCGCCAGCTTTTCTAATGGGTTGCTTTTAACCCCTGTACTGTCAGTAAGGGGTGAATCTTTTATCTAAGTCCGATGAAGCATCACATTTTCAAAACCAAAACAACTACATGTATCTAGATTTGATTCTACATATTTAGACCTACTGATTCATGGTAAGTATCCCAGTGGGGGGCCAGTTGGGGCAGCACTATAAAACCGACACGAGTGAGTTAACATCACAAGTTTTGCCAGGACATAAAGGCCTAAATAAGTAAACAGACAACTAGGTGCTAGGTTAGAGGAAATGCGGTAGGTTTTAAGCACGTAGGTCCCTGCTAGCACTGGATTCATGACGTGGTCATTGCTACCCGGGGCCCAGAGAAGACAGAAGCAGGGCGTGGGAATAACCCAACTATATTTCCATGACAGACAGGGTGACTGGCGGAGTAGTTCAATTCTACTCCCTACAGGTATGAGTGACTGGTAACAAGGCCCGACATGCAAGTGAAGTTATGGTATTTAATCAAGTTGACATTTTAATCAGGCATACAGGACATTTCAAGACCAGCATTTTATCATCAGTCATCAATCAATCTTTAATCAATCATGAAACAATGTAACAATCATCAAATCTACATCAATGCAAACATTTCAATCATATTAGCTTCAATTTGTTATCAGGTCAATCGTTTTAGTTTTTTCAAGTTTTTTCTTTCATTTTCGTTTTTTGCTCAGGTTTATTTTTCAAGATCGAGTTAAGTGCAGGTTGTGGGTGGGTGGGTTAGGAAGAGGTGTTGCTGCTATGGTGGGCAGGGTGCGAGTGGCTGTGCCGCGGCTCGCCGGGGGGATTGTGTTTTTTTTCTAGAGGTTTAAGTTGATTGGTTGAGGGGTTTGTGGGGTTGACCAATGGGATGGCTTGGTGTGAGTCGCAGGTGGGAGGGGCTGCTTCCCTGTTCTCTGCACCCCCAGCAATGACAGCAAATGAGCGCCACCCACTCATTCAACCCATTGCAGAATAAACAGTTGGTGTAGTTGAAACCCACCCCGACCTTCCGACTGCCGCCGCCCTCCCGCCCTCTGCCCCCCGACCCTCCCGCCCTCGTGCCCCCGTGCCCTCGCGCGCTCCCACCCGCCCCGACCCTAAACCCTCCAAATCTAATTTAAACCGTAAAATCCGATTGTCTGGGTCCTCCCATATGTTTTAAATTTAAATAAATATGTTAGGTTCATCATTATGATATACTTTACTTCATGTTGCATAGTCCGATGGTTTTGAGTTTCTGTCATTTTCTGAGATAAATATATTAGGTTGATTATAATAATCTACTTTACTTAGTAACTTTGCTTTGAATTGGTTAACTTTGGATATATTTTAAGTGAAAACATGACAAATTAATGTTTGTGCTTATCAAAATTCTAAGACAATAGAGGGAGTGCATGTGACGCCATTACTTAGCAATCAGCGGTCAGCGGGCTGCCATCTTGGATTATGAGCACCCTCCCTAGCCATGTTGTGAATGCATGCAGATGCAATAAAACAGAGTTTTCTTGGGTTATGGGAGGTTCCGGGCAGTTTACATCCAATGTGTTTACTTACAGCAGTTCAGCAACAACTTCTGAGGCCAAACTGCTAAAAACAGTGACAAATAAACCAACACTTCAGTAAATAAGCCCAGTGTAGGCAATTGCAAGCCTTCTGTATGTCATCCAATATGGCCACCGACAATTGTCTTGTGACGTAATTACACCCCCTCTATAGGCCTCAGAACTAACATGTTCTACTAAATTGCCTTAGTGTGCCCTTTTATGCAGGACTACACATTTAATGAGTGCACCAGTGTCTAAGTTTGGTGCACACTATCAAATCTAGATAAGGATTTTGGTTTCGAAAATGTTTAGATTAAAAATTTACCCCGTACTAGACTACATGGATGAAAACCAACCCTATATATAAACTGGTGAAAAATGGGGAAATGAAATGAGACCCTAATTCCACAATCAAAGAAGCAAAATATATTCTTCACCTACCTGGATGTATTTACCCTTACCTTTTGAGTTGTTTAGTCAATGATATTCATAGATGCATGAAGTTTAAAATCTGGATGGACATATCCACATGTCAGCCATTTTGATAGAGTCCAGTCTAGGTCATTTTGGTACATATTGATTGTCTGAGGTAGTCAGGTGGTACAAACAGTTCATTCAAACAAGGAGGATTTATTTCATGAACTCTATCACTGCAAACTGATTTTCTGTACACATGCCTTTATATTATGTGATTTGAACACTCTGGAGAGTATATGTTGAGGGGAAACATATACACTTGGATTGTGGCTAATGGATTTTAACCAACATAAGGTAGGAGCGCCAATCCAAGGCCATGAACTGTGAGACACATTTTCGCCAGCGTTTACATAGACTGGTTCGTGGTTCAGCGGCTTTTTGTCGTGAAGATGATAAAAATGGAAAATAGCATGCCTAGAGCAGAATTCAAACCCACCCATTTTACTTTTAGCATTCCGTGGTTATCGAGCTAGCCATTATATCAAAGTTACTTTAGCACTAACAGGCTAGATGTGCCACAGTATGCCTTTGTATGCAGCACTACATACTTAATGAGTACACCAATATCTAATTTTAGGTGAAGTAAATGGGAAATATTGTGTATTGTGTCAGAACCCAAAACCATCGGACTATGCAACTCTAACTTTCCCAGACGTGACCCCATTCCATAGTAGTAAGTCGCAAAGGTTGAACTCGTGCCGACCACAATTAATTTGGCTGAGTGCATGTGCTTTGATGAGACACAGGCTCCCGATGCCCTAGGTTCTGCGCTCTATGCTCTAGGTTTTATGATCTAGGCTCTAAAGTCTAGGTTCTATACTCTATAAGCTCTATACACTAGGATCTATGCTTTTTGCACTAGGCCCTAGAATCTAGACTCTAGGTTTTAAAGTTGCATAGTCTGATAAAAGCATCAAAGTGTTCAAAAGCAATACACTTATCTAGAATACACCCGGGAGTACATAATACCCTAATCACACTCCTGATTGACACCATTTGTGATCACTTTGCGACCGCTTTTCGACCACAGAAGAAGGTTGGCTACAAAGAGGTTGCAATTGGTCGCAAAATAGTCCTTACTGATCACCCAAACTCCTAGCGAGCAAAGTGGTCGCAAGGAGGTTGCGGCTAGTGCACTAAATACCTCCTTGTGACCAAAATGGTCACCCAGAGGTCAGCGACAATTGCTTTGGTCACAAGGAGTGGGTTTCTTTTTGGTCTAAGGTGGTCGTCACTAAGTGGTTGCAAGCCATAGTGTGACTGGGGCTTTAATTTGGCAAGATGTCCTTGTGCATTTCTAAAGAACTAGATAAAAGATTCACCCAGTACTTCCAGTCGGGGTGAAAAACAAACGATTAGAAAAAGTGGCGAAAGGCTGGGTAAATGAAATTAGCACATCAATTCTTAATTTAAGAAGCAAAGTATATTATATGTCTATTCTTCATATACTTTGTCATAATTATTTATCCGCTACGTTTGAGTTGAAAATATAATAAAACATGTAGTTTAATGAACATTAAAAGTGAAATCAATAGCATTCTATCATTCCCATCACGTCTCTTTGCATTCTCTCCCATTTCACCAACTCTGTGTGGATATAAGTAGCCATTTGATACTGGAACCAGGGACTCCACTTCCCATTCCATACTAAAGCTATGTACGCCCATATGTAGACTATCTTCTCATTCACCCCTACTACAAGTATTGGGTGATTCTTTTATCTAAATGTCCTTGAGCATTGTTAAAGAACCTATTATTCTTCAGTCGAAGCTGGCCCCAATAGTTAACGCACCAAGGATGACGGCCGACATGCTGGTAGAGCGTCAGAGGATTGTCGAACAGAACAGACTCCAGGCAAGTGCTTTCTTACAAATTCATTACCACTATTAGTCTGTGTTCTTTGTGTGTTTCTATGTTGTCCTTGTGTGGTTTGTGTTCCTACATAGGGCAGAGCTCGCACAGATTCCACACTGCACTGCTGTGTCTTTATGTGCACTCTGGTTCCCTAACTAGCTACACTGGTTCTCCAACCGGTTGCCTCAATGCACCATCTTAGGTCTAGCAGCAGAGTAAACCACAAGGACAAGGAAAGGAGCAGTGGTATAGATGCCTTTCAATGTTTATAAACATTGTGTATGCGTGCGCAGCTTGGCTGCAGAACGAAGGCACACATACTGCCATTGAGTTTGCCGATACGGGCAGTGCAAAACGTCAGTTTTATTAAAAAGTAATAGAAATGCAAAACCCTAACCGTATAAATTTAATATAATCTCTTTGTTAAACATGTTTTCTTTATGTGGTCTAAGCAGTTTGTTTCTAGGTGGTGTAGTTTTAGAGATATTTCACTTTTTCTGTATGAAGATTTCTCACGGCCATTGACAATGCATTGTGTTTGCCAATACGCGCAGTACAAAACGTCTATTTTATCCAAAATTAATAGAAATGCAGAACCCTAACCTTATAAATTTAATATAATTTGTTTGTTGAATATGTTTTCTATATGTGTTCCAAGCGGTTTGTTTCTAGGTGGTGCAGTTTTAGAGATATCTAACTTTTTCTGTATGAAGATTGCTCATGGCCATTGACAATGCATTGAGTTTGCTGATATGCGCACTGTAAAACGTCAATTTTATTCAAAATTAATACAAATGCAGAACCCTAACCTTATAAATTTAATATAATTTGTTTGTTGAATATGTGTTCCAAGCGGTTTGTTTCTAGGTGGTGTAGTTTTAGAGACATTTAACTTTTTCTGTATGAAGATTGCTCATGGCCATTGAAAATGCATTGAGTTTGCCGATATGCACAGTGCAACACATCAATTTTATTCAAAATTAATAGACATGCAGAACCCTAACCGTATAATTTTAATATAATCTTTTTGTTGAATATGCTTTCTATATGTGTGCCAAGCAGTTTGTTTCTAAGTTGTGTAGTTTTAGAGATATATAAAAAGACAATTATATTGTATGTTTCTTCTGGGTTTCACCGCTGCTCTCTTCACATGTCTTAAACCGAACCAGTTAAGCTAGTGACATCTATCGGCAGAATCTGGAACTACTTTAGTCGGGTAGTTTCCAGCTTAACTGGTGGGGTCTATAGAGGGGGTGTAATGACGTCACTAGACAACTTCCGGTGGCCATATTGGATTACATATGAAAGGCTTGCAACTGTCTAAATTATGCTATTTTACCGAGTTGTTGGTTTATTTGTCAGTTTTGAGCAGTTTTGTGTTCAAACTGCTTGTATGTGAACTGCTCGGAACTCCTCACATTTGTTTTAGGTCACCAACTAAAAGGGTGTTGCTAAAATGCCATATGTTGACACATTGGATGCCAGGTCAAAGAATTAGAAAGGTTCGGCCAGTACCTGCTAGGTAGTGCCACCGTACTTCGGCAGCCGCCGTCCGGGTAGGCCCAGTGTTGGCCGTAGTGTTCTTAGTATATGACAGGGGGTGGTGTCGAGTGTAATCCAAGATGGCTGACTACTGAGTGTTGACGTCACGTGCACTCCCTCTATTGTCCGCTATTGAAATTTCCTGTTTAATCAACTATAATGTCCCAAACAACAAAAGTGCTGGAAATTAACTTCAGTCCAGATCTGCCGACGCAAGTCCAAACTGTAAACCTTCAATCTGATTATACAGTTTGTTAATGGGAGTTCCTAAAAGCGGGGGGAGTGTTTGTCAGGTTACTATGGGAAGGTCTACGAAGCATCGCAACTACCATAGCCGAATGTTAGTTGTTACCTCTGGTATACCCACTGAGAACGGCCAAAGAGTGAATCGGGCAAACCTTGCTGGTGTAGTAGTCAAGACACTTATTGTACCGAAAACCACAGATCGCTTTTACGTTTTAGCTAGGTTGTGGTTTGAGGTCTATAGGTTTTATTTATTTATTCACAATGCTTTGGAAGCATTTGAGCTGGCATATATATTGTCACAAACATAACATGAAGAGTTCAGGCGTAAAACCGTGTAAACGCTAATCCAAAAATTGATATAAACATCGGAATCAATCCTTCAAAAAGTTAGTTTGTTTTGGCATTCCTACTTCTTTTGTTTATTACTCCATAATCATGTCAACATATGAACCATGGAATTCGTTAGAATTAAAATTATTTTCAGATACAAATCTTTTATTTAAAATGCATTTTTAGATTGGCGTTTACAGGGTTTTGCGCCTGAACTCTTCATATGCTGAAGTTCGGAGAATTTGACAGTTTTCCGACATCATTGGTCCACATGTCTATAATGCCGAATGCCAGGCTGGGTAGCAACAAATATACATTTTTAAGTTATTGGTTTGACTCGACCATGGGGTTTGAATTCCATGACTAATGCTAGGTACACACCTACCGTTTACGACTCGCACACTAAAACTCGCGACCCGACCCGACCCGCTTAAAACTGAAGACGGGCCGATTCATTTTTCGAATCGCGAATCGCAATCGTAAGGAAGGACTTTTAGGCCTAAAATTGAGTTTTAAGTCGTGAATCGCAATCGGTAGGTGTGCTAGGGAAGTGCACACCTCAAGACTTTTGGGCAATTTTTGATCGAATACGGTAGGTGGGTGTGGAAAAACGGTAGGTGTGTACCTAGCATAACCAAAGCGGGAGTTGGATGCTCAACTCATTCAACCATTCCCCTCTGGATCTGTAGTAAAATGTTGTTGTGTACTACTTTGGGGAAATGGGGGAGGGGGCATGGGGGATGGAAACTAGTATTCTTTATACTACCTTGAAAATGATGACAACTTTGGACGGCCCCTTAGTGCAGAATATGTTTACTCTTCAGAGATTTTAAATTTGCATAGTCCAATGAAAGCCTAAATTTTTCTAAATCAAAGCAATTATCTAACTTTGATTCTGCATATCTGATTTAGATATCGGTGCATTTGTTAAACATTGTGTCACCACATACAATGGAATATTGAGGCAATTTAACTACAGAGACCATTTGTGACCACTACAGAACCCTATGGTGTCAGAGTTTTGGCATGCTTGTCAAAATTAATTTGGCATGTTTGTACTTCAAATAGCTAAGAGGTTAGCCATTTAAAATAAAACTTAAAAGTTACTTCAAATTAAAGCAAGGTAGGTTATATCGACCAGAATATCTCAGAAAATCACAGTAACACACAAACCATCGGACTATGAAATTTTAAACCAAATTAAGCTTTTATTCTATATGATTTTAATGGGCATGATTGTGTCTTAAAGTTTGACCTATATCTGTATAAACCACATTGAACTATTTTGTTTAAACTACACCAACCACCCAGCCTCCCCCGGCCCTCTCAGAGGACTGTGGTAGGGCTCTTAGGCTGCTTTTTTCCTTCGCCCCCTCCCGCCCCCCCCTCCACCCACCATCGAGCCACTCCGACCACGGCCGCTCACGGCCCATTCATCTGCAGATTAGCTCTCACACCATGGACTGAAACCCCAAAAGCACTCTCAACTTAATAATGCATATTCAATAGGCTTAATGAACAGGTTTAGGGCTATTTCCACTAACAAACTTATCGTAAAGCCCCCTTCATTCATACAGACACAAGATGACATGTTTCGCCATTATATTTCTGTGTGTTAATGAGCACCTCCCACATTTCTGTTTTCTATAGACTTATTTCATATGATGTCAGCATGGGTATTTAAGTCAGTGTGCGCGCTGCTTGGCTGCAGAACGGCACATGGTCACACTGCAAACTCAATGGCTATGAGCAATCTTCATACAGAAAAAGTGAAATACCTCTAAACCACACCAACTAGACACAAACTGCTTGGAACACATATAGAAAACATATTCAATGAACAGATTATATTAAATTTATATGGTTAGGATTCTGCATTTTTATTAATTTTGAATAAAATTGACATTTTGCACTGCACGTATCGGCAAACTTAATGCATTGTCAATGGCCGTAATCAATCTTCCTACAGAAAAAGTGAAATATCTCTAAAACCACACCACTTAGACACAAACCGCTTGGAACACACATAAAAAACATATTCAATGAACAGATTATATTAATTTATAAGGATAGGATTCTGCTTTTCTATTAATTTTGAATAAAACTGAAGTTTTGCACTGTGCATATGAGCAAACTCAGTGCATTGTCAATGGCCATGAGCAATCTTCTTACAGAGAAAGTGAAATATCTCTAAAACCACACCACCTAGAAACAAACTGCTTCGCACACAAACAGATAACATGCTTAACAAACAGATTATATTACATTTATAAGGTTCGGGTTCTTGATTTCTATTAATTTTGAATAAAACTAATGTTTTGCACTACACGTATCGGTAAACGCAATGCATTGTCAATGGCCGTGAGCGATCTTCATACATAAGAAGTGAAATATCTCTAAAAGCACACCACCTAGACACAAACCGCTTGGCACACAAACCGATAACATGCCTAACAAACAGATTATCTTAAATTTATAAGGTTTGGGTCCTGGATTTCTATTCATTTTGAATAAAACTAACGCTTTGCACTGCACGTATCGGCAAACTCAATAGCAGTGTGCCTTCGTTCTGCAGCTAAGCTGCGCGCGCATACACAATGTTTGTAAACATTGAAAGGGGTCTATTGGAAGCCGGGGGAACTGATGTTAGGGGGCAATATAATGTTGTAGTGGGTATGTTCCCATCTGATGCCAATATAGCTTTCCAAGAGGAGACTATAGCCTTTGTGAACTTCTTCCAGCAATCACTCCCTGCATCTGATCAACGACTCAATCAGATCAGAAATGATCAGTGGGCGGATGATGTCTGTCATGAAATTCACATGTATGTGCAAGAAGGAGGCCTGACAACTCTATGGTTAAAGGCATTGTGAAGAAGTATGTGCCATACAAGTCAGACTTCACTATCGTAGATGACATGCTACTAATGGGCACATGCATAATGATACCCTCCAGTCTGCATCCTGACATACTCAGTAAATTGAATGGAGGTCATCAGGGCATCACCAAATGTCGTCAGCTTGCTCGTGACTCAGTTTGGTGGCCAGGACTCAGCTCTGGTATTGAGGAACTAATAAGTGGCTGTCATCACTGTAGGAAGAGGAGTGCAACACACTACGAGCCGCTTATTCCGTCAGTGCTGGTCAAAAGTGGCCACAGACCTCTTCCAACTTGGGAAGGATCACAACATTGTGGTAGTAGACTTCTACTCTAGGTATCCTGAGTATGCAAAGTTAGAGGACATAACAAGTACTACCATAATTAATCATATGAAATCATTGTTCGCTTGTCATGGCATTCCCCAAACAGCCTGCTCTGACAATGGACATCAGTACACTAGTCAAGAGTTCGCAAAATTTGCCAAGAAGTATGAATTCAATCACATCACTAGCTCTCCACTTCACCCCTCTGGGAATGGTGAGGCAGAGAGAGCCATGCATATTCTCAAGGAACTGGTAAAACAACCGGATCCCTGCATCGCTTTTTTGAACAACAGGAATGCTCCTATTCAAAATGGGTTTAATCCAGCACAGTTGCTTATGAACAGGAGGCTAAACACGAAGATCCCAGTTCTTCCATCAAAGTTGAAACCAGCACACCTCCTGATATGAACATTGTGCTGGAAAGAGAGGAAAAGTACCGCAAGCAAATGGGGGCCAGCTTTGACCATCGCCACAGTGCTCGTCCCCTGTCCAAGATCCATCCAGGAGATGATGTATGGATAAAAGACCGGAGCGAAACTGGTACTGTTAAGGAGAATGCTCGCCATGAGAGGTCATATGTCATTAACACTCCAAAAGGGACATATGTATGCAACAGAGTCCAGCTAAATGAACTACCTTCGAACTCTCAAGCTGAGCAAATACCAGAGGAAGTTGTTTCTCCTCCAGTTGAACAAAGTGTCAGATCAACAGCTCGTCCAGAGACAGTTGTTAAAACCAGGAGTGGGTGAGAAGTGAAAACACCATCATGTTTTAAAGATTAGGCTACTAATTAATTTCAGCAGTCATGTTTGACTTCCACTTGTAGTATTTGAACATTTGGCTTATGCTTCATTAAAACCTCATATTAGTCTTATGATAAATATACAGACATAGTTAATCAATCAAAAAAAAAGAAGAAAAAAAAAGAGATGAACTCTGAACATAACTAACTGGTTTGAGTGATTAAATTGACTTATATCATTGGGGTTTAAGATACTCATTTAATGATCTTGACCATCAGAGTCATCTTTGAAAGAGGGGAGATGTTGTATCGGGTATGTTTATCATGGTCGGATTCGGAATAAAGCACTTCCTGTATGGCTACCACATCAGACTCACACACTCATTATCCTACATATAAGACGACGTTATATTTGTCCACAGGAACTTGATAAGAAAAAGCAAGCATCTCGCCAGTCATCACGACTCAGGAAAAGCATTCTCGACGCGCGACAATTTGAGGAGGAGCAAACAAAGGTCAATGAGGTGAGGAACATCTAGGTCAATATAGTGGGGGGAAGCCACTGTCATATATTATATGATGCATTATATATCATGTGTCCAGACCTATGACATTCTTTGGGTGGCAATCTGTATTTTTCACCTGTATGAATCTGTATGAATCTGTATCACATAATAATTCATATACATATGTTCCACACACCATAAAAAAAAACATGTGAATACAATTACATAATTTTATTACTCAAACATTATATATAGCAAACTACATTACATTCACATAAAAACATTCATCACTGTGGCTGAACATCAGATCCATTTTACTATACTGTTGTGGAATAATGAGGTTACAGATTTTTAATTCCATAAATTTAACGAAAAATCGGTATCAAAATAGAGTATGACCATATCACTAAAAATAACCCCAAAATCCATATCGGATGCGGGTACCCGTATCATGTGGCAGGTCTGTGTATCAGGTATTGTGTATTATATACTGTGAATCGTATGCAGTATTCCCTATCTCACATGTCATACCTTGGTACCATATATACAGAATATGGAGTCACTAGGACTGTTGTTTCCGGTTTGACTGCAGTAATACAATATAATAGTGAGTCGTGGTATCTTGTACTGCTGGTGGCGTGATTTGAATGAGTTCAGAGTGTTGCTGCTGACATCTTGTGTTCAGTCGGTTACAATTCTTTGGCTAAAGAAAGCGCCTCTCACATCAATGTCATGTCTCGTGTCATATATGATATATGATATACCATATATCAATATCATATAACCACCCTATGACTGATAAGGACGCCGATAGCTATTTATGGATGCCTACACTGCAACGGTTCTTCATGACCCAGATTCTCCAGATTCCGGAGATGTAGTGACTTCAGTTAGGCAACAACGCTTATTGGAGGTCGCAGAGTAATCCCCTTGCACCATTTACGACCAGTGTAGCTATAGTTCTATTCAAAGAGGTACGTGGACATTTCCTCAGGACTCGACCAGGGTACCTCAGCAGTGTAGTAATGATCGGAATTAGACGACTGGCAGACTAATTGTGTAGGTAATTGTTCTTGGCCATAAGGATTATTCCCCCTCATATGCTTAATACTAACAAATTTACTGAAAGTCACATTTCCACATTTGTTGTTGTTGTAGGCGACTCTTATCGTTGGTAGATTCTAGCATAGGCATATATTCAGCGCTGAAAGGAGAGGGACAACCAGCCATGTTTAAACTCGTCTGAGCCCACCAATCAGAGCTGTTCTTTTCTAATGCAAATGGCAGGCCCCTATATTTGAAATTTATCTACATCGACTTCTGTTTAAATCACACAATATCAGTATTTAAAGTCGCCGGCTATACCTCACCCAGATACAAACGAATACAGCATCACGCTACAGCTGGCAACCACTGGCGACTACTTTGTGACTACCTGGCGGCCACTTTGCAACCAAAAGGTCGACTGGTCGGCGACCGATCGCTGACCACTCGCCAACCACTCGCCGACCGCACTGGTCGCAAGGAGGCTGTAAGTGCAGCAGCTGCAACCTCCTTGTGACCAAAATCACCCGAAATGGTCGCCGAGCAGTCGCCGTCGCCGACCACTTGCCGACCACTCAGCGACCGGTCGTATGGTGATTGTTTGCTGGTCTATAAAAGGTCACGAAATGATCGCAAGTGAACGCAGGCATAGTGTGACTGGGATATTATGCACTGCACCACTTTCTCTTCTCGTTGAAGCTGCGGGTTTGAATCATATCGTGTTGTGCACTTTGTGTGTGGTAGTTCATATTCCTTTAAGGCACTGCATATTAACTATGGTTCTGTCAGTTTTGTGCTCCAGCATTTGTGCTCTCGAGCATTGTGTATAGGCCCTACATATATTACACATGACATAATCATATTACAGGCGATGGCATATGTGCAGGCGTCAAATACATAGATCTACCTTACATAGTATAATCCTGTTCCCAATTCATGTTGCAAACCCTTATTTCTGAGATATCATAATTGATTTGTACTTGATTTTTAGTTGTTGATCTGTATGTCAAACAAGGACAACAAATATATATATTAAAAAAAGACAATACAGAAAACAGCTAAACACTCAAAAAGCAAAATAGAAACTTCACAGTGACACCTATTTTACTTCCTGTCACTCTCCCATCACATTTTGGGTTGTATCAACAAGGAAGTTGTGCAAAGATTTGTTGGAGAGCAGAACTGACTATTCTAGTTTATACCATGTGTCTATTTGGTGTAGGAGTTGAATTCCTGCATATGTACTTTCTTGTGCAACAGTGCATGAGAGCAACCTTTCTCCCATAAGAAAATGGTTCCCCCTACCAGATCGAAGCAGTTCCTCGTGACGTCACTGCTAAAAAGAAATGTACATCCTACTGGTATTTCTGGCCTTACTTTATATATTATATTTATAGATCAGTTCTAAGAAATTTCCGATTTTCGACGGACCTCTAATTTTGTTCTTGGCGATAAGGATTATTCCCTGTCATATGCTTAATACTATCAAATTTACTGAAAGTCACATTTCCACATTTGTTGTTGTTGTAGGCGACTTTTATCGTTGGTAGATTCTAGCATAGGCATATATTCAGCGCTGAAAGGAGAGGGACAACCAGCAACGTTTAAACTCGTCTGAGCCCGCCAATCAGAGCTGTTCTTTTCGATAGCAAATGGCAGGCCCCTATATTTGAAATTTATCTACATCGACTTCTGTTTAAATCACACAATATCAGTACTTAAAGTCGCCGGCTATACCTCACCCAGATACAAATGAATACAGCATCAAAAGCTCTCCAAACATACCTTTGCTTCGTTTGTTCAGTTCATGCCACAGTTCATGTGGGAGGAGAATTGAAATGTGTGACGCATGAATGACATCATAGGTGGGATTCCCTCATCGCATGACCCAGAGGGGTTCCCCACATACAGGGGAAGCCATGGCAACCACCAAGATGGCAGCCACAGAAAGCTCTCAATTGAATTTTTAAAGTCTATTAATCTACATGATTTAATCAATTATTCACACAAAAAGTAGCTGGTAAATAAACATTTGAACTTTATATTTATCATTTTAGATTGCAATTTCTAACATTCTTTTCTCTATATGGTTGTCTAAAAGTGTAAGTGCTGCTGGACTAGATAAAACACAACAGAAGCAACCAATGTCAGCACTCTCCCCCCACATATGTAGTTGCATAAACTAAAAACTTGCAAACGTATGATTGGAGAGCATTTGTCGGAGTACGGGTAGTGTCTCAGCGACATATATCTGGTCCCTTTAAAGAATGGGAAACTCCTCCTGCAAGGGTATGCTCAATATGGGAAGTGGTCACCCGTTTTTCCTTCTTTCCTCGCTGTGCACCCTTAAATCTCAATCTAGACCAAAGATATTTAGATTTGTTTCCCTGGAGAAGGACCTGACTAAATGTCATCTGCTAACGCTAAATTGTGTGGCTGAATAATAAGAACTAATAAGAATCGGTCGATTATATTCTATTATTTACTTCCACAATAGTTATTCCCACCGCAGTGTATCTTTAAAAGGCTACTAAACAACCCATTAGAAAAAAGGGTCAGATGGCTGGGTTATGGAAATAACCACATAATTTTGCAATCTACTATGCTAAATATATTGTTCCAACACCTATCTATCATACCTCGCTTCTTTTGGGGAGAATAATTGATTAAATCATGTAGATTAATAGACTTTAAAAGTAAAATCGAAAGTTTCCGGTAGTGCCATATTGGATTTTTGTTGCTGTCTCTTTCAATTGGTCAACTCTATCATCTATGCCAATATACATAAACAATATGCACTGGAACCACTACCTCCCCAGCCTGTTAATAGTTAATTCCTACTGAAGCAGTTTTTGCTCAGAATTAAGTAGGGGTGTCACATTCATCCTTACTATGGTTAAGGCCCAGTCACACCTTACCGGACTGGGGAACCGGACAAGAACCGGACACTGTCCGGTGGTGTATGGCGATGTTCGGTTCTCGTCCGGTTCTCATCCGGTGGTGTCCGGTGGTGTCCAGTGGTATCCGGTACAAGTTTTGAATGTGTTCAGAATGTCTACCGGACACCACCATACTGACGTTTCCGGTTGGTGTCCGGTTTGTCCGGTTCATGTCCGGTACCCATCCGTACGTGTCCGGTGCCCATCCGTTGGTGTCCGGTTTGCTTCCGGAATTGTCTGGTGGCGAGAACGTCAATTTTTTTTCTTGAAGATTTATACTGCCTATCATGGATAAGTCTGAATAGACTTGTTTTCACCATTAGACAGTTTGTCGATAGAAAGCCTGAGCCTACACTTTTACCGACCCAAGAGATTTTTAACCTCCCACACCACATAGACATGGTATGAGAGCAACTGGCCTTTGATGACGCTGTAAGTTATACACAGTGGTGGAAATCCAAATTGGCAGAGGCAGGGGCACAGGGAATCGAACCACTGACCTTCAGATTAGGAGTCCGACCTAGAAAAAAGTCAGACACTCTAACTACTCCGCCACAGAGAACACGTCAATAAAATATATATACTGTAGTAGTCGGCACTGACCTCTCAGGCAAGTAACCAAATAGACAGGTCGGCATGGGTAGTGTGTTGATATCAGGGAGCCTAGGTGGTGTAATGGTTTGCACACTGGCCTGGAATGCAAAGAGATGTGGGTTCGAGTCCCGCTCTATGCGCAATATTCCCCATTTTCATCACCCCCACGACAATACCAAGAAAATCCAAAAAATACAGTCCGGTACGTGTCCGGTTGATGGTCGGTCCGTCCATTTCTCGTCTGTTTCTCGTCCGGTACTCGTCCGGTACATGTACGGTGCTTGTCCGGTACTTGTCCGGTTGTCCGGCGGCAATTGACCCAATTACGCTCCATTTTGATACATTTTGTGTACCGGACAGCACCGGACTAGAAAATTCTTTTTCCGGTGGTGTCCGGTACCCAATCTGGTAAGGTGTGACAGACGCTTTAGGGGTGAATCTTGTATGGACGAGGCTATTCGCAGAGCTACTTTGCTGATAGTGTGCTTATTATCATCTGATCATCACTCAATCTTCATGAAAATTGGCCAATAGATAGAAAACAGGTATGTTAAAATGAATATGGTAGTTTCAAATATCAATATCGTCAAATTTTAGTGATTTTCAGAGGTTTTTGATAAATGGGGGAAAAAAGAATTCGGAGCAATTTTCATTAAATTTCTATTAGCGGATTCAAAAGATTTGAAGACCCAGATGAAGAAGAACATTTCCTCTACATGATGCAAAATACAGCTTGTTAATACAATAAAACCTCTCTAAATCGACCAACCTTGGGTCCGACTTAAGTGGTCCATTTAGGGAGGTGGTCGGTTTACAGAGTTAGAATATGGTTACAATGGTATTTTTGGAACCCAAAAAAGTGATCGATATAGGGGAGTGGTCGATCTCTGGAGGTGGTATGTTAGAGAGGCTTTACTGTACCTCTAAAAGTGGCCCACAGCAAAGCGAAGAGTAATGCATACCGCAAAGGTCGCGTAAACACCGCGATGCGTAGCTCTGCGAATAACCAGTGCGATCTTGGACCTGCTTCCACAATTAACGAGAATAAGGCTGCGCGCAGCATGTGTATCACACTATCATAACTGGCTGTCCATATTCATTTCAGGTTGTAAAATTACAAGACAAGCAATTTTCTGCTGGAAGGAACCGCGAGAATCGCCTAGCCAGCCAGGCGGAAAAGAAACGACTGCGGGAAGAGCGGGCAGAGCGGGTCAGATTGCGGGTAAGAAAAACACAATTAATAAACTAATAAATTAGTTTTATAACCAAAATGAACCGACCAGGGGCCATATGCATGAAGCAGTGTTAGCGAACCAAAACGCGTTTAGATGGGATTTCTGGTTTAGCGCCGAAAAGTCATATGCATGGAGCAGTGTTAGGCCTAACACTACAAGCTTAGACTAGGTTACGGTAAACCTGTTCCATAGCTGGTTTACAGGGGGTGTTAGGTACCGATTAGGGCCAAATCTATTCAATGCTGTCATATTTAACAGAGTTACATAGTCAAATAGTGAAATTTTATTAAATTAACCCTAAAATCGAAGCGAGATTAATGCTGCCTCCGCTACAGCGGCGATATTAATATTTTCGAATCGATGAATGTAAAGTAAACAAATCGCCGCCGCCGCGTCGACGTCGATATCCATACTGTCGAACGTCAACTAAACATGGCCACCGCCGTATGGGCGGGAATATATTAGGCCCAAATCTATTAAATGCTGTCATATTTAACAGAATTACATATGCCAGAAGTGAAATTTAATCAAATTAACCCTAAATTCGAACCGATATTAAAGCCACCGCCGCATTGGCAGCGTTATTCATATTGTCGAATCGAGGGATTTCCCAAATCTATAAATAACTTCACATTTAGCTATAATGTAAGTGTTACGCGCTCCTGCATACCGCTTGACACACTTTCCGACGTCGGTGATAGCTAAACGGTATCAGGCTGTAACACCAAAAGCCGCCCATGCATATAGGCCCAGGATGGCTGAATGAGTTGAGCATCTGCCTCCCGTTTTGGTATGTTATGGGCTTCGAACCCTGGCCGAGAGTCAAACCAATGACTTACAAATTTATACTTATCGCTACATAGCATGGCATTCTGCATTACTCGGGTAGGGCAAGGAGCAGTGGAATGAGGAAGACCAATTGTCCGCGATTGAAATTTCCCCTGCTTAATCAAGTAATGTACCAAAAAGATAACAACAAACATAGCCATGGATAAGTCTGAAATCACTTGTTTTCACCATTAGACAGTTTGTCGATAGAAAGCCTGAGCCTACACTTTCAGTTTTACCGACCCAAGGGATTTTTTTACCTTCCACATCATATAGACATGGCATGAGAGCAACTGGCCTTTGGTGACACTGTAAGTTATGTACAGCGGTGGAAATCCAAATTGGCAGAGGTGGGGGCATGGGGAATCGATCAGGAGTCTTACCTAGAAAAAAGTTGGATACTCTAACCACTCCACCACAGAGTATGAGTCCTTGTGGAAAGGCAGAATTGCATGGGGGAAACCGCATGTAAATATTATTCCTGAATATCGGCAGAAACTGGTCGATATTGGTTATAGGAATGAATTGATTGGGTTTGAAAATTCTGATTTTAGAGTTCCAGGGATATTACTTAATGCACGTTGATGTCGACTAGAGGTAAATACTGGCAATGTGGGGTATCAATAGTCTTCTTTTCAAATATACTCTGACTGGACACTCAGAACCTAAAGTTGCATATTCCGATGGTTTTGAATTTCTGTCATTTCGTGGGATACATATATTAGCTTGATCGTTATACTCTATCCTACTTTAGTTTGAAGTAACTTTTATTTTAAATGGCTAACTTTTGAGATATTTAAGTGCATATATGCCAAATTAATTTTGGCAAGCATGCCAAAACTCTGACACCATAGGCTTCTGCAGTAACAGATTCTACTAAATTGCCTCACTCTCCCCTTTTATGTGGCCACAAATGCTTAATAAGTGCACCAGTATCTAAGTTAGATATGTAGAATCAAATCTCGATAATTGATTTTGTTTTTTAAGTTTAATGTTTTCATCGGACTATGCAGCTTTAAATGTCAGAAATATGGAGTGTCATTAAAAGAAATTGTTTAATCACCTCTAACTGGATACCAGAAACTATTAATTACTCCCACAGCCCTATCTCTGCTAAACAACCCATTATGTCAGAGGCTGGCTTATGAAAATAGCCACATGATGGGTTTTTTTCTTCTTGAAGATTTATACTACCTATTATGGATAAGCCTGAATAGACTTGTTTTCACCATTAGACAGTTTGTTGATAGAAAGCCAGAGGCTACACTTTTACCGACCCAAGGGATTTTTAACCTCCTACACCACATAGACATGGTATGAGAGCAACTGGCCTTTGATGACGCTGTAAGTTATACACAGTGGTGGAAATCCAAATTAGCAGAGGCGGGGGCACAGGGAATCGAACCACTGACCTTCAGATTAGGAGTCCGACCTAGAAAAGAGTCAGACACTCTAACCACTCAGCCTCAGAGAAAACGTCAATAAAATATATATATATTGTAGTAGTCGGCACTGACCTCTCAGGCAAGTAACCACATAGACAGGTAGGCATGGGTAGTGTGTTGATATCAGGAAGCCTAGGTGGTGTAATGGTTTGCACACTGGCCTGCAATGCAAAGAGATGTGGGTTCGAGTCACGCTCTATGCGCAATATTTCCCATTTTGATCACTCCCACGACAATACCAAGAAAATTAAAGAAAATACAGTCCGTTGATGGTCAACAGAGAACACCACAATTAAAGTGCTAAATATATTATTCAAATACTTATATATCATAGCCCACTACATTTGGACTGAATAATTTATATTTAAACAATCATTTCACTTAATATACTTTAAAATTCGATTCGAAGGCATTGAGTGGCTGCCATTATGTGGGTTTAAAAGTAACATTATTTCCCATTTCATCAACACTAGTTCAAAATAGATAAGCAATGGATGCTGGCATTCAGCATTATTACTAGGATATGACGAGAAGCAGTGGAATGGGGTGCACTAATTGTCCATAGTTGAAATTTCTCCTGATTAATCAATGAATGTATCAACAACAAAAACCATGATATATTTAAATAAAACTATCGAGGTTTTTTTTTTTACCAGGCTCAACAGAAGAGACAGGAGGAAGAAGCTGGATACATGGGCTTTGAACTGGAAAAGGACACTAAATTTAACGATGACGGTAAGTTCTCTAGAGAGAATGATGACGATAATTCAAGACAGCTACCTAACCATGAAAACATTTGTTTAAATCGCACTTGGAAGAAGCATTTTCTTTCTGTTCTGTTCTGTTCCTGTTTTTTTTTGTTTTTGTTTTTTAAACTTTTTTTACAAAACGTTCCATTTTGGCCACCATTGTCCTATTTATGGCAATGATAAACATGTCACGTGCTGTGGTTTTTTTTCATTGTGTGTTTCAGTCCACTGCTTTAAAAGCATAGCCAGTAAATAAATAAACAAATACATGAATAGCCAATCAAAGAAATTAAAGAAAGTAATTCTTTTTAACTTCCCAGAACCCTAATATTCATACTCTCATACTAGTACTATCAGCTATGTTGACTGGTTACTTCTGCCAAAATGGGCAATATGCGGGAAATCTATGAATATGATGTAAAAATAAACACATAATGTATGGATTGGGTACTTGTGATTTCCCTCAAAGTAGCCAATCCATAAATCGCTAAAGCCCCTGTCACACCTCGCCAGATTGAGCAACGGACATAATTGTCTAGTCCGGTGGTGTTCGGGCATGATAAATGTCTAAATGTATTCAAATGTGTCAAACTGTTGCGATATCGGGTCAAAGGCCGCTGGACGAACGGACATGAAACGGACATGAAACAGACATGAACAGATAGACAAAGGACGGTAAGCGGACTAAACGTCCATTTCATGTCCGTTTCATGTCCGTTCGTCCGGCGGCCTTTGACCCGATATCGCAACACTTTGACACATTTTAATACATTTTGATACTTATCACGCCCGAACACCACCGGACTAGACAATTCTGTCTGTTGCTCAATCCGGCATAGTATGACAGGCACTTTAAATATGGATGATGAAGGCTGCTTTGATTCATAGATTAGTAATGTATTCCATATTCTTAAAGGAGTTACTGTAGACAATTGCATCCACTTAGAGTACATTCAATCTCATATTAAAGCTGCATAGTCCGAGAAAAGTATGACATTCCCTCAGGAACTAGATTTGATCCAACATGTCCAACTTAGATACTGGTATATAAGTAGTACACAGTTGTTGCTGCATAGAAGAAATACTAAGTCAGTTTAATAGAGCCTGAAACCTCTGATGTATAACATATCTATGTGCACTCCCAAATTAATTGTTCATTTTGGGGTTTTCACTTCAAATATCTCAAAGGGTAACTAACCCCTTTAAAATAAAAATGAGTTCAAATTGAAGTAAAATATAATTTTGATAACCAACCTAATATATTTATCTAAAATAATAGTGGCAGAAACTTAAAAGAAATGGACTATGCAACTTTAATAGTTTAACTAAGATAAGATATAAGAAATATAATGTTTCTAATGGATTTTTCTCATTACACTTTACATGTGGATTTTAGTTTATTTGCGAGGTTTGTAATTACATAACACCAAGTGTTGTATGTTCTTATTATGATTCTAAATCATGTGCAGTTTACCACATTCCCACCAAAGTCTTTATACAGACACTGCTAATCTAATCCAGCATGTATTTACATTGTCATCTACCTCTTACCACTTTTATTGTCTCCACATCAAAAACTACTATTTCTTTTCTACCGGCTGCAACTATAATCACAAACGGGGTTTTGTCTTTCTGACTTGCATGTTGCATACTTTCAGTATTACAACAACAATTGTTTGGTCTTTTATTAGTGTAATTGTAGAACTCAAACGCATCTTTGGCACATACAATAATATAATATGATCGTTGACATAATATAAAAAAAAGTGAAGACAAGAAATAATTCTCCACAATTAACCTTACACTTTCTCTCCACAATTATCTGTGCACCGTTTCATACTGATCTATAAACATGACCTGAAGTCTTTAATTATATATGCCTAACTGTGCCTGTTTGTGTGTGAACGGAGTTACTTTTACTACATTCGCATATTTTTAACGCAATTGTAATATATATATATATATATATATATATATATATATATATATATATATATATATAATGGCAATCATAATGGTTATCTGAATTATGATAACAACTATGATATTAATAGTTTTAAATACATTTTATTAGTACTTTTTGTGTTAGTAATGAAAGTTATGACGATGACAGAAATGGTAATTTTGCTGGTGATTATGGTGGATTATGATTGTGGTGATGGTTATGGTGGTAGTGATGATTTAAGATCTTCGGCTAGGTGAGAATTTTACAGCTAAATAATAACACCAACGAAAAACACAAACAATTTCTAAGAGTTGTACGAGTTCTTTTTGTTTCAAAAATCAACCTTTTCCCATAGATGTGCAAAATCTTCAGAAATAAATACTTTAACTAAGTTACCATGTATGAACTGAGTTTTGAAGGTAGGAAATGTTGTCCACAAAGAGCCTTAGACAGCTGGTTACATTTATATCCTTTAGTCAGGGTCAAATATAAACTCCATAATCAGATGAAACCATCATATATGTACACACGTGTGTATGTATATTATATATGTGTGTATATATATGCATATATGCATATATATATATATATATATATATATATATATGCATATCTATATGCAGTCTACCCTGTCAATAACGGCCTCTGTCAATAACGAATCTCTGTCAATAACGGCAAAAAGTGCTGGTCCCGTCATGGGACCCCTTTAATTTAATAGCATTGCCTCTGTGTCTAACGGACAACTGTCTTATGCGGACAGCGAGCAGTTTTTTCACCTTTTTGATCAATATTCTCTGTCAATAATGACATGCCATATAGCTATAATATAGTAGAAATGACTAATTGTAGAAATGACTTTGTAAGGACCGTCCTAGTCAGTCAAGTATAAAAGAAAAACATTGGTTTCAACCTATTCCGTCAGTCAAACTCTGCTTATAACGGATCTCTCTATAGATGCCTTTCAATGTTTGTAAACATTGTGTATGCGCGCGCAGCTCGGCTGCAGAACGAAGGCACACTGCCACTGAGTTTGCCCGTACACGCAGTGTAAAACGTTTATTTTATTCAAAATTAATAAAAATGCAGAAGCCTAACCATATGAATCTAATATAATCTATTCATTAAATATGTTTTCTATATGTGTACCAAGCGGTTTGTCTCTGGGTGGTGTCTTTTTAGAGATATTTCACTTTTTCTGTAAGAAGATTGCTCACGGCCATTGACAATGCACTGAGTTTGCCGGTACGCGCAGTACAAAACATTTATTTTATTCAAAATTAATAGAAATCCAGAACCCTAACCTTATAAATTTAATAATCTGTTTGTTAAGCATGTTATCTGTTTGTGTGCGAAGCGGTTTGTTTCTAGGTAGTGTGGTTTTAGAGATATTTCACTTTTTCTGTAAGAAGATTGCTTACGACCATTGACAATGCACTGAGTTTGCTGACTAGCCAGCGAAGGGTAAACACTGCATTGATTTGTGCTGCAGCAATGCTATGTCTATGCAGAGCATTTATTTTAGCAAAATTAATTTTAAAGCTTTTTCTGAGTCAATTAAAAATATATTAATGCGCGACTGAAGAGGAAGATCTGAAGTATTTAATTTAACTGAAGGGCAATTTTCTCTGAAAGTATTAAAAACAGAGATAATAGTGAAAGTTGGGATATTCTGAGCTCATAGCCATTGAGTTTGCAGTGACCGGATGTTGTCCTGCAGCCAAGCAGCGCGCGCACTGACCCTCTGATGTCATATGAAATTGGTCAATAACGGCATCTTTCTCCAGTCCCATGGGTGTCCGTTATAGACAGAGTAGACAGTATATATACCTATATATATATATGAAGTGGGCGCGCAATGGGCGAGCTTAGGTATTTGCAGTCCTAGGACGAGTGACATGCAGTTATTTCCGGGTCACTCGCCTACTTGGGCCAGCAAATGCTGTAAGTGCTGAGAAAGGACTAGTTCTTCCTTCCCTCACTAGGTGGTTGGTGCCTGCTAGCATATATATTGGCTTGCTAGCAATAGTAGCATATATATAGGATGTTCAAGTATTGTACTCGAGCCCGTCAGATGTGGCCCAGGCATCTTCCCGATGTTAAAATAAATGTATTCATAGATTTAGTTCTCATTGATCTATATTAAATTTAATAGGTAATTATATATGTGATTGCCTATTATATCTTTCAGCTAGATATGTGGATTATCTCCGATAATAAACCATCAATTCCTTGTATTCCACTGGTCATTTGCCTCCTTTCGTCGCCTGAACTATTATAATAATTAAATTATTTACCGTCGAACGAATGGTTAAAACTGGTCCCTTGACCAGGTATAAATAAATAAATAAATAAATAAGTACAACATTTATATAGCGCCCGATCCATATATATAGACCATTTCCAATCACAATCACCATATTTGATTGCACACACACACATTCTCTTCCAGCCGACTCGTGGCTGAGTGACGACGACGACGAGACGACCCAGTTCCACAGTGACCTCGGCGAGCGCCTCCTATCGGCAGCGGCGGGCGACCCGGCCGGCGGCACAGAGCGAGTGACGGCCGGCACTGAGCGGGTCACGTCGGGCACCGAGCGGGTCTACTCGGGCCGGGAAAGCCCCGCCAAGCGGTTCAACCCCCGCCGGGCCCGCCTCAGCGCAAGCACCATCGGTAGCTTCGACGACGGGCTCCCGGGCTCGCCGCCGGGCCGTAAGCATAGCAACGCGCGTCACCTGCCCGCCGAGGACGATGACTTCTTTGACACATGAGACTGAGCTGAGAGAGACAAGGGGTGGCGGATTGTGAATTATTAAATAGATTGTGTGAACCCGGCAACTAGGCTTAGAAGAGGTTATTTTGGGTGGGTTCCCCCCCCCCCCCGGTTTCTTTTTAAAATTGGAAATGAAGCCGAATGTCTTGGAGGGATAGAAATTGGAAATTGGAAACACATTTTTGTAATCCGATGGTTTTGAGGTTCTGCCATATCTTTTACAATATAAATATTTTTATTTTCTCGGGCGCAAATAACAAAGTAGCGCGTTCCTGGTTAGGAGTCGGGTCACGTGATGGAAGGCAGGAGGCCAGACACATAACATGATGTACAGCAATAATAACGGACAATAATAATAATCATTCCGTCCGCACCTTTATTCTCGCATAATGATTATACACTATATATATATATATATATATATATATATATATATATATATATACATATACCATAACCCCTCTCTAACCAACCACCTCCACAGATCGACTACTCGCCTATATCGATTGCTTTATTTGGGTCCCAAACGATCACCCATACAATACCCATTGTAACGATTAAAAGACTGTTAACCAACCACCTCCCTAAGTGGACCATTTAAAGTCGGTCCCATGGTCGGTCAATTTAGAGAGGTGTTACTGAATATATATACATATATATATATATATAAATATATATATAAATATACATATTAAATAGTATTATCATATTGTAAACAAATGTGTAAATAAAACTAAAATAGGTTGTGAAAGTATCATTTCAATCATGTATGGACAAGGGACATTAAATAGAACAGGGGAGTTTGGATACAGTATTGTCAATTCGTCCGTGTATATTGTACGCGTACATGTATATTGAGAGCAGCATTGGTGCCTCAGATTTCTCGTAATTCCTTTACCGCTTTGAGAAGAAATTAGTCAATTATTTATTATATTTATGTTGTGAACATGACAATGGTTTCGTTTCATATATGACGGCTGATAATTAGGGAGTTGCTGGTGGCTATCCCCACACCCTCCCCTTGCATACGGCCAGGTATGAGCGGACTGCTCTTCCATATAGGGGACGACCCCCCGCCCCCCCCCACCCACACACACACCTTCCCAACCCAAATTGCTTAGGAGCCGCCGCACTTCCTTCACTCTTAAATTAAAGTTGCATAATCTGATGGTTTTGAGTTTTTGTCATATTTTAAAAATTTATATATTTAGTTGATCATTTTATTATATTTCACTTTAATTTGAACTATCTGAAAATCTGCCTCAGAGTAGACAAGCTGCACCCCATCTATGACATACACAAAAGAACCAAAGTAAAACTGCTAGAAAATATGAGAATAATTCATCTGAAAACATTAGCATACAGCTATTGTCAAGACAATAAACTCCTAACAAAACCAGAAAGGGCTACTAGAGCAAATAATACACCACTACTAAAGCAGACCAGAAGCCAAATAAAAGCTCACGAGAGAAGCACGCTAGAAATGGCTGCCAAGGTGTGGAATGCCCAAACAGTAAAGGAACAACAAATTCCTGACCTAAAAACATACAAAATATATCTGTGCAAAATAAGGCTAGGAAACCCCCACTAAGCTGCACTGCAAAGGGGCATGTGATATGTCACGGCCCACCAGCGGGACGCCCAATGGAAGGTAACCATGCCAAATGTAGCCAGATAGCACACCACACAGCTACATACAAGCCTATGATATGTAAATAGGAGTAGGCTAGTCTAGTAGTAGGAGTAGAAAAAATAAAACACATATATGCCAAGAAAATCCCAAAGAATTAACATAGATTACTAACCAGACCAACCAACTATCTATCTGCTGCTGAAATGCAGGCAATCAAATACCTATCAGCAGCTACTGTATGATAAGATAACACCGACACTACAGCTGGCCAGCATTGAAAACAAGCCTGAATACCCAGGCTTATATGCTATGGACAGTATAAATACAGCCTCAATTAAAAAAAAAAAATTTAAACACAAAAAAACTAAATTTTGTTTTAAGGAGTTAGTTACCTTTTGACGATATTTGAAGTTAAAACATTCAAAATTAACTTTGGTGTGTACATCAAACTACTGGACACGTATAAGCATTGGAGGCATTCGACTGGGACCTTTCCATCCTCAAAATTTAGGCTCCGCCCACATGCGCAGTGAACTAGGTTTTCGAATGCAAAGAGGACCAGTCAAATGGCTTCAGTGGTTTCAGCCAATCAGAGCTGTTCTCTTCCATTGCAAATGTCTGCCCCAATAGAGGGCAGCCATTTGTAATCGAAAAGAACAGCTCTGATTGGCTGAGGGTACTGAATCTTTCAACCTTTCCATATTAGCCATCTTGAAATATACCATGTGACCTTATGGATGGAGCCACAATACACATTGGATTCATACGTATAGAAACCCACTTCCGGTCCCAGTCGAATAGGAATTTGTAAAGAAATATTTTGATATGTGTATAGAAAGGCCCAGTCGAATACGTCCAATGTCTACCAATGTCCGGATGTAGCGTCGTAGTACGGGAGCACCAACCTGCAATAAATGTATGAGTGCACCAGTATCTAACTTGGAAAAGTAGGAGCAAATCTGTGTAGGTGTTTTGGTTGAAATATTTTATGCTTTCATCAGATTATGGAACGTTAATGTTACAAATATGATCTCAATATAGCCAGTTAAGCTAGAAAGTAAGCAACTAGAGTGGTTCCAGATTCTGCCAAATACATAACTTGTGAAGAGAGCGGCGGTTAAACCCAAAAGAAAAATACAATGTAGTTGTCTTTAAAAAATATATATATTACAAGGATAAGATTAAGCTTGATGCCTGTTGCGATATGAATATCTGAATATAATCAAGCATTTGATTATTTTTCAAAGCATTCTTTACGGAGATATAGCATGTGAAGTCATAAACAGTTAGGGAAATAGCCCGATTAGAGTGGTTCCAAATTATGTTGATAGATGTCACTAGCTTAATTGGCGCGGTCTGTCATAGCTTTTCAGTTGTGCTTAATTAAGCAATGCCATGCATGCGAAGTGTGTGGGACTTTTGAAAATTATCATTAAATGTGTTAATTTATTAGTGAATAGTCAAATATGCAAATATGTGTATTTACTTATATATGGCAAGTTAATCTACAACAGTTTTGTTCAAATGTGATGTATATATATATGAATGTACTTATAATTACTATCAATCTGCTGAACTTCTTCTGAATACATGTACATGGAACTTGTAATAAACATGTGGTGATATATTTATTTTTATTTCAAAGTCTGTGTTATTTTGATCTAGTTCTAACTACTTGATTCATATTTTTCAACCGACCTTATATTATTTGCATGTAGGCCTACAGACACTAGCTGGGGAGGCTTGGGAGATCCATGGGCTGCTGGAGGGATGGGGCAGGTGCTATAGTTGAGGAGTAGGCAAACTCTTTACTTCAACGAGTATAGACTCATTGAATGTTATTGTTTATATTGTAGATTGTATGCACATGGCAGTGTCTGATTGGCCCTATCGGCATAAATTACTAGTTCTTAAAATAAAGTTACCAGACGAGATGGCCGAATGAGTTAGAGCGTCCGTCTCTCGTGTTGGTAGATCATGGGATCGTGGGTTTGAATCCTGGTCGAGTCAAACCAATGATTTAAAAATGGATACTTGTCGCTTCCTAGCCAGGCACTCGGCATTGTTAGGATAGGGCAAGAAGCAGTGGAATAAGGAAGACCAGTCGTCTGCGACTGAAATTTACCCTGCTTAAACAACTATGTACCCCCCAAAAAAAGAGAAAAGAAAGTGGTCGACCATCCAGCACAGTCGGGTGAGATAAGTATGCCTCTCCCAGCACAACTTTGTATAGTTTGTAAAGAGAAAAGGCCTGCAAACCTGAAACGAAATCTAGTAGTATAATCCTAAAGTTTCTAATGCTCTAGAAAATTTTTGGTACCTTCAATACAACTTCTACTGTTCCAAAAGAACAGTATCAGTTGCTATCTCTTGCGTTTTGGGCTTTCTCAGAGCTTTTGGACTTCGCTATCAGGCGGCGCCACCATCGCTCAGTGGCTGGATCAGGATGCTTAGCTTTCACAGTAGGTGGCGCCAAAAGAACCTGCCCTAAGCGAGAATGGGTCTGTGGTGCAGTAGTTTTCCCGCGAGGTGGCGTCTGGGGTAGGACTGATGACAGTAGCTCGACTCAGTGCTAGATCACACAGTTTTGCAGCACAGCTCGCCACAGACTGGACAAATTACGTCTTGGTGGTGAGAAGGTGAGTAAGTACTGCGCACACACACTGGAGCGGTGGGTGTGGGTGTGTGGACGTTTGTGGGGAGGGGGTGGGAGGGTGCCTGAGTAGTTGTTACATACCTTTTTATTTGCTTAAAGTTGCATAGTCCGATGGTTTTGAGTTGGTCATATTTCTGAGATAAATATATTGAATTGATTGTTATAATCTACCTTACTTTCATTTGAAGTAACTTTTTATGTTAAACAGCTCAATTCTGATATATTTGAAGTGTAAATATGTCAAATTAGTTTTTGCAGGCATCCCAAAACTCTGACACCATAGGCTTCTTTCTTCGGTGACAGATTCAATTAAATTGGCCCAGTATTCCCTTCTATGTGGCAACAAATGGTTAATACACGCATCAGTATCCAAGTTAGATATGTAGAATCAAATCTAGATCACTGCTTCGCTTTTGAAAATGTGATGTTTTCATCGGACTGTGCAGCTTTAAGTGAATTACACTTTCGCATAATTAGCTCTGATCAGAGATTTTACCAGCATAGGAAAATCTTTTTCTTAAATTAAAATATCTATCCGCCATGTATCTTAGTGAAAGAAAGCAAATAAGCAGTGCCGGACTTAAATGAAGAGCGACCCTAGAATACTCCACTTGTGAGGCCCCTCCCAAAGGCCTATGACTGTGTCAACAATATACACCTTGGCTGGAGCGCCCCCCCCCCCCCCAATCCCCCCTCCACCTATATGTTGATGCCCTGGGATTCAGCCTGTCAAACCTATAGGTAAATCAGTCACTGGTAGTGCTTGTGTGCTTTATTTTGTGTGTTTTTTAAACCCCAACTTAGCTGTGGTATGTTTGAGGGAGGTATAAGGCGTCTTGGACTAATCGTCTCAATGGAGATGGGTCCGTCTTGGATGTCTACGATGTTTTTTTTCAGAAATGCTCCGAGAGCCTGAGTCAAATCCGATTGAAATACGACTCCCGTCTTTTTTTCTTTTTTTTTAAGAAAGAAAAGTAAAACCAAAGCTAGGCAGCAACCAATAGGCCTAATTTTTTTTCTTGAAGATTTATACTGTCTATCATGGATAAGTTTGAATAGACTTGTTTTCACCATTAGACAGTTTGTCGATAGAAAGCCCGAGCCTACACTTTTACCGACCCAAGGGATTTTTAACCTCCCACACCACATAGACATGGTATGATAGCAACTGGCCTTTGATGACGCTGTAAGTTATACACAGTGGTGGAAATCCAAATTGGTAGAGGCGTGGGGCACAGGGAATCAAACCACTGCCCTTCAGATTAGGAGTCTGGGCTAGAAAAAAGTAAGACACTCTAACCAATCCACCACAGAGAACATTCGGGAAATAGGTCAGGAATAAAACTGACGAGGTGGTGCGTGAGTATTTACATGGATATAACTTCGGTCAGTCTTATAGAATGGCTAAATGCCGGTTGTTTGAATGTGGTGTTTACCTATATTTACCCGAGTAAAAGTTGATCTCATCTAAAAGTCATCCCCCTAATTTTTTACCAAAAATCTGGAATTTTCCAGGGACCTCGTGTAAAAGTGGACCCTAGTTATTTCACGGATAAAAGATGTGTCAAGGTGCATAGCCTGATGAAATCATAACATTTTCTAAACCAAGACATTTGCCCAGATTTGATCCTACATATTCAATTTAGATAATGGTGTACTTGTTTAAGTATTTAATCCTGCATAGACTTATTTCTAGGTCAGACTCGTAATCTGAGGGTCGGCGGTTCGATTCCCCATGCCCCCAGCTCTGCCAATTTGGATTTCCACTGCTGTGTATAACTTACAGCATCATCAAAGGCCGGTTGCTCTCATACCATGTCTATGTGGTGGGGGAGGTTACAAATCCATTGGGTCGGTAAAAGTGTAGGCTCGGGCTTTCTATCGACCAACAGTGGAGTGCGGAAGACCAGTCGTCTGTGACTGGGATTTCCCCTGCTTGAGACAACTAATGTACCCAAAAAAAAAAGAAAAAGAGAGACAAATAAGTGTTCACACTTCCTGTCTACCATTCGCTATATTCGCTATATTCGAAGGGAAGAGTAAGTAAATTCAAAGGATCCTGTTACTGCTGAAGCATATCATGTCCAGCATTTTGCCATGCGCCCTATAATTAAATGTTCATGTTTACACTTCGAATATCTCAAAAGTTTATGTCTTAAACGATATTCCAAATTGAAGTTAGGTAGATTATGACGATCAACCTAATATATTCAATCTTTAAAAAATAAAAGGTCAACAACTTAAAAAGGTCCGACTGTGCAACTTTAAATGAAGTCGGCGATGCAGTAAGCAGCGTGAGATCGGACATGGCTATTACTGGGCGCTTGTTACTTCCTGTCATGCGCATTGAACTCTTAGAGCTGTGTATATTTTTACCTGCAGAACATCCGGGGCGTAATCGATTAATCAACTCTGGTCACCCGAGCCACTTTTTGGCACATGCGCACATCCTACAGACTCGGGTCAAATAATCGAATACGCTTCTCCACGCTCGGGTAGAAATTTCTTCTTTTTAAAAATTTTTTTTTTAATAACTGATAAAACTACAGCAAAATACGATTTAAAGTATTTTATGATGGCCTAGTTTAGCTATATTTCCATTTCATTAATCTAAGTTATTGTTTACAAAAAACATGTATGACTGGTACTGGTAGCTGTTATCCTGCAGGATGGTACCAGTGCAAATGTGACATCATCGCTTGTAGTCAACCCCAGCTATGAGGTGGGTTACTTGGGTCGGATCATTTTGCACACGGCATGTGTATTTGTCGACTCTACTCGCAGTGTTCGATTTGAAATTCTGACGACTCGGGTGACCCGCGTCGCCCGGGTCGTGTTAATCGATTACGGCCCCAGACTTGCCTGTCCCTGTCCCTGTTACCTGCGGAACCTATATTTCTTATTATTATTATTATTATTATTATCATCATCATCACTATAAAGACCAAATGGGATGGCCGAATGAGTAGAGCGTCCGTCTCCTGTTTTTGGAGATCAGGAGATCCGAACCCACGATTTTGTGGGTTCGAATCCTGGTCGAGTCAAACCAATGACCTTGAAATTTATACTGGTCGATTCCTAACCTGGCGTTCGGCATTATTAGGGTAGGGCAAGGACTGGTTGGCTCAGTGTCAGGATAATATGACTGAGTGGGATATCAGGTCATGGTGCTGGTTTCCCAGTGGGGCAGCACTATAAAATCGCCATGAGTGCACACTGTCACAAGTCGGTACCAGTCCTGATATGACCTTAGATGTTGCTAGGACGTAAAACAACAACAAACAAACAAACATCATCACTATAATGATCATCATAACGTCATGACATAAGGGGGGCCTACTCCTCATCCATAGCTGAACTCATTTCACTATTTATTACAAATATAAGTATCTAAATGCCAGGGTCATAGGCGATTGGTGGTGGGTGGGGATCTTAAACAATTAAAAAGAATATTAAGAAAACAACATGACAATATCAGTTTTTAATCTTTATAAGTATTTTTTTCCGTTCCACATATTTCATATGACACACTCTCATGTTACAAGTGGGTATAATCATCTTCACGCCTTGCTTACTAGTCATAAATCATTGTACAGCAACAGTGCGCACTCTATGATTTTAGGCAGCGTTCAGTCCTGACTGCACATTATGTAAATGTATATATTATATATATATACTAGTTCTGTGTCCCTGTTATAGTCTTGAGGAAATACTTAAAAATCTTCCGGATCACATATTATGAAGTCTTTGATCATATTAATTTCAGAAACTAACCCAGTTATACATGTAAATCCGAAAGGTGACACTCCACAAATGGCCGGCCATAACTGAAGCTGTTATATATCTACCTGTGCGTAACAACGAATTAAAGTATCGAAAGTATACCTAGATAAAAGAATCACTCCATATTTGCAGTAGGGGTGATTGAAAACGTAGTTTAAATACTGGCAAAAACTGATTTAGTATGGAACTTAATTGATTGATTGGTGGTTGCTTTACACCGTGTTCAGTGTGAAACAGGAAGTGGAATCCCTGGTTCTAGTATCAAATGGCTACTTATATTGGCACAGAGTTGGTGAAATTAGCGAGAATGCAAAAAGACAAGATGGTGACCATAGAATGCCATCGATTTCACTTTTAAAGTCCATTAAACTACATCTTTTATTATAATTTTCAAATCAAAAGTAGTGGGTAAATATTAAGATATATGTAAAGAATATATTGTATTCATAAATTAAGAATTTATCTGCTCATTTCAATTACCCAGCATGTAGATATTTTTCGCCAGCTTTTTTTCTAATGTGTTAGTTTTCGCCCCTACTACAAATACAGTGTGAATCTTTTATCTAAAGTATACCATGTCTCTGAATGAAATGTTGATGCATCGACTCACGAAATTCAAAATAGTGACTCACAACAGCTTACACAGGCATATGCTATATAGCGTTTTTGGAGTTAAAATTCTTGTTACTGTTTCGTATAAATAAAGCCAACAGTCATCTGAATTACACATTAATAATCTTGGTCGGAGTCGCCCGGGCCGTCGAGCCGATTTCCCCACAAGAGAACCTTCAGGTTCTTATTGAACTGCAGGATCTGACACAACAGCTCATAGACCACATCGATCGGGGGCGCGTCCTCCGCGCCTGCGCCGGTGGCGCCGTCTGGTGACAGCAGCAGCGTCCCGGGCGTCCTTCCGATGTCGTTATAGCAGAGTTTGAGGGTGCTCATGGTGGCGTTGTAGCGCAGGGCTTCCAACACTTCAAAGAAACCTTTATTGCCCACCTTGCACATGTTGAGACAGAGCGTGTCCAGGACGTGGTTGTACTTGAGCCCGTCGGACAGGCCCTTCAGCCCGCTGTCCTTGAGTGGGTTCATGCTCAGGTCGAGCACCCTCAGAGTGGTGTTTGTCTTGAGAGCTCGCGCCAAGGACACGCAGCCGCTCTCTGAAATGTTGCAGTTCTCCAGGTTCATCTCGCGCAGTGTCCTGTTGGACAGGAGCATCTCAGCGAGGTTCTTCATGCATACGTTCCCTATTTTATTGCTGCTCAAGTCGAGGACGGACAGGCGAAAGTTGCGCTTCAACGCTCTGGACAAGATGTTGCAGCCATACCACGATATGCAGTTGTCACGCAGTCGCAGCTTGCGCAAGTTAGTATTGCTGGCCAGGAGGGTGGACAGGGATTTACAGCCTATATCTTGAATATCATTAAACCCAACGTCAAGCTCTGCCAGCAGAGGCATGGCCACTAGAGTGTCTATCAAAGCAGCTGATCCTTTACCTGTAAGCTCAGTGCCAGCCAGGTTCAAACTCTTCAGCGTCACATTCGATTTGAGTCCATCAGCAAGGGTTTTTACATCATCCTCACTCAGTGCATTGAAGCGGATGTCCAACTTTGAAAGACTGTGGTTCTTGCCCACAGCCTTACCGAGGATTCCTGTCCAGCAGTCCGCCAGGTGGCACTTGGATATTGTGAGTTCCTTGATGCACGAATAGCTGATGAGGATCTTTGAGATTGCCTCTAGGCTCTCCTTGCACAAGCACTGATGGAGCATGCTTACCGATATCACAGGAATGTAGCGGTCGGCATCTTCCTCATTGAATGAAAAGCTCTTATCGAAGCCGTGGGGTGTTGGTGGACGGTCTATTTTGATGGTGTTCACATTGTGCAGTGCCTTCGTCTCTCCAGTGACAATGTCCAGGTAGGTCATGTCAATGTCGAAAGAGGGTGCCTCACCCAAGAGCTCGTCATCGTTGTTGTTGCCTGCGCAGGTGCTGCACTGCACGCAGGCAGCCCCGTTCAGCTGGCCATCCATGGAGTCGTACCCAGGGTCCGTCTTGAGCGCCGCCTCACTGGATGCTGCCATCGTCTCAACCAAACTGTCCAGGACGACGAGCAGGTCGGCCAGGTGAGCCTCCTTCTGTACGTACCGCAACGCATCACAGAAGATCTTGAACTCACGTGGACCCCGCTGTGTCACAGCATCAACAAGGTGCTTGGCAAGCGCCAGCTTGGAGTCGCTCTGCCGCAGAAGTTGCTGCGCCAAGACCCGCTCCAGCGCCGCCTTCTCCACCAGGTACGGTAGTACCAGCTCAGGGTCCAGCTCACACACGAGGAACTCGCGTGCCTGCGCCATGATCTGCAACACCTTGGTGCGGAAGCCCTTAGTCGATGCAACTTTGGAGGAGCTGCTACCACCAAATAGGAGGATGGCACTGGTGTTAGTGGTGTTGGTGGTGGCGGTGCTGGTGGTGCTGTCCGTTGACTGGATCGACAGGTCGAGTGCGTTCGTTACGTCGGCCAGCGACGACTTGAACGACTCACTGCTCTCCGAGCGGAGAGAAGCTGTTGGCGACCGGGCACCGGTCTGGTTCACGTAGCCACCGCCATGCACCCTCGGCGGCTTCGGCGGTGGCTTGGCGCGCATGCTCAGGCTGCGCGGTGCAGTGGCAATTGGCGACAGCGGCAGCGGCGACGGCTGTGAAGTGCCGAGCAAGGGCCGGTGTTGGGGCGCCATCAGCGCCGTGGACGACTCGAGGGACGAGAACTCCTCTGCTGACCCCTGGACGCTGGAGGTGGAACTATCCTCCAGTAGGGCGATGTTGAGCATGTTGACGCGGGGAGGCGCACTGGGCGCGTAGTGTGTCATCAGTGTCGGCTTCGCATAGGTCACTGGGTGGTGATGCGTGACAGTCTGCCGGGCCGGGGAGCGGCGGTCGGCCGGCAGGGCATGGTAAGGGCTGCGGTGCCGTCCGGGCGAGCCCGAGAACACTGCAAGGACACAAGGAAGTGTGGGTTAGAAAACTAAAAGTTTGTTTTATTCAACAACGCCTCTAGAGCGCATTGTTTTTTATCATCGCCTATTGGATTTCAAACATATGGTCATTCTGACATATTTCTTTGGAGGAAACCCACTTCTGCCACATAAGCTACTCTTTCCGATAAGCAGCAAGGGGTCTTTTATATGCACTTAACCACAGACAGGACAACACAGCCTTTGATGAACTGGTTGGAACAGAAAATAGCCCAAACTGTATATGTGTCCACTGAGCAGGATCGATCGGATGACCCACCCCTTCATAGGTGGTCACTCTACTGCCTGAGCTACGTCCTGCTCCGGGTTAGAAAACTAATCAAGTGTGCCCTTCACTCCCCCCCCCCGACCCCCCACACATTTACAAGTCGCCCGATATCGATATTTAGCGTTTGTATTACTTATCCACTACATTTTACTTATACATTACTAGTCACTTTATAAGTGTATTAGCTAACACTGTACCAGGCGTGGTAGCCGAATTGATAGAGTGTGGGCTTCCCCTACAGAAGGTCGGTAGGAAGACCAATTGTCTGTGATTGAAATTTGTCCCGCTTAAAGTTGCATATTCTGCTAAAAACATCCAATTTTCGAAAGCAAAACACTTATCTAGATTTGATTCTATATATCTAACTTCAGATACTGGTGGACTTTTTAAACATGTGTTGCTAGATAGAAGGACAGACTGAGTCAATTTAATAGAACAGGTTACTGGTGAAGTCTATGAGTCAGAGTTTTGACATGCATGCTAGAAATAAAGCTGCATGTTTACACTTTAAATATATATTAAGTTAGTCACTTCAAATGAAAGTTACTTCAAAGATAGATCATAAAGATCAACCTACTAATATATTTCTCTCAGAAAATGACAGAAACTCAAAACCATCGGACTATGCAACTTTAATCAACGAATGTAACAACAAAAACAAGAAAAATGCCCGAGGGGGAAAAGATTAGTTGTTGTTGTTGGTTGTTGTTTTACGTCCTAGCAACTTCTAAGGTCATATCAGGACGGAGGGGAAGATCATTCGAGGATTGATGTGTGTGAATATCCCAGATTCTCGACATGATCCCACCCTTGAGGTCATTACATCAGAATTCCGGAAACCCCATGCTACACGCCATGTCCATTGCTATCTCCATCTGGGACCCCCATGCCACCATTAACCCATCTCGCCACCAGGAGGCGTGACCTGACAGGGTAAATGCCTGGGCGCACGACTGTGGTTACCCCACCCACACACACACTACCCTCGCACACACCATACACCATACCACACACCACACACACACCACACACACACACACGCCACACAAGTCCGGTGCCCGATAAACACAATCTGAGACTGTGGCTTGACATACATTTACGGATTAACAGGCTGTAGGATTTCAGATTTCATGGGAAACACTTTTTGGGTTCCATGCCTGGTACTCATTGGAACCCCTGGGTAGCTAGCTGTTTGTCGGTTCCATAAAATTGGTGATGGGTACCCATCCTTGAAACAGTTAATTAAATTTAGTAGGAGTATATTTTTAGCACACCTGTGCAGAAATTGCAGGATACCTTTAATCATCTACAATGTAATGAAAACAACTTTCTGTAGCATTTAATTTAATAATTTTTTTCATAAATTGCCTTGCATTTGATTAATATCATAGGAAACGCAATTTCGGTTCCATAGTTTCCCCAGCACAGTAACGACATGTTACCGGTAACAATCTTAACCGTGAAATCCTACAGCCTGATTAACCTTATACTTTTTATAGAGTTGAATAAAAAAAAAGGTCGTCATGCTCTACTGATTTCTGTGTTTCGGATGTTCCCGGCAGACGATCAATCGCTGTCATTCCCAACATGTTGCCGGCAGTTCATGCTACAGCCATAACACTTTTTTTCTTTTCAAATGCTGCCACTATAAGTATAACTACATACTATGTATGTCAAGCAGGTATCTGCACTTAATATAAATGTCGAAATAGCATGCTGTGCCTTTGGAAATGGAGTATTTATCTGCACGCACTATTCCAATTGACTTTTTCTTAAATACAAAAATGCTGATAAAACTTGTCAATTTAAATACGAATGTTATTTTTGGAAGGAAATGGAATGAGGGAAACTTATTGTGTGGATTGGTGGCATCGACTATTGCATCACCTGGCAATGTACCGCTCGTATTGATGTTCCGTGCACTACTTTTAGAAATACCGTGGCATGCACCTGAGGTATGCCAGCAGCCCACCAGCAACACACCAGTAGCACACCAGCAGCACAACACCACCACATCACCACCACCACACCACCACCACACCACCAGTAAAACATCACCACACCACCAGGACACCACCAGGACACCACCAGGACACCACCAGAACACCACCAGGACACCACCAGGACACCACCAGGAAACCACCAGTAAAGCATCAGCACACCACCAGCACACCACCAGTAAAGCATCAGCACACCACCAGTACCCCACCAGCACCCCACCAATAAAGCATCAGCACAGCACCAGGACACCACCAGCGCACCACCAGCAGACCACCAGGACACCACCAGGACACCAGCAACACACCACCAGCAGACCACCAGTAAAACATCAGCACACCACCAACACACCACGAGTAAAGCATCACCACACCACCAGCACTCCACCAAGACACCACCAGCACACCACCAGTAAAGCATCACCACATCACCAGGACACCACTAGGACACCACCAGGACACCACCAGTACACCACCAGTCAAGCATCAGCACACCACCAACACACCACCAGTAAAGCATCAGCACACCACCAGCACACCACCAGTAAAGCATCAGCACACCACCAGCACACCACCAGTAAAGCATCAGCACACCACCAGCACACCACCAGCGCAACACCAGTAAAGCATCAGCACACCACCAGGACACCACCAGCGCACCACCCGCACACCACCAACACACCACCAGTAAAACATCAGCACACCACCAATAAAGCATTATCACACCAACAGCGCAACACTAGTAAAGCATCAGCACACCACCAGTAAAGCATCAGCACACCACCAGCACACCATCAGCACACCACCAGCATATCACCAGCACACCACCAGAACACCTACAGCATACCACCAGCACACCTCCAGCGTACCACCTGTAAAGCATCAGCACACCGCCAGCACACCAGCAGCACACCATCAGCGTACCACCAATACCAGTGCACTCCCAGCACACCATCAGCACACCATCAGCACACCACCAGTGCACCACCAGCATGGCGCAGGTTCTGCAAGAATATGAAGCGATGCCAAAAGGGCGCCACCTGGCCAGACACCAGCGAACCAAGCAGCAGAACCCAGAGATCCAATATCCAAGCAGATCCATGCTATTATTAGGGACAGCTACACGATCCATATTAGACTGTGGATGAAGAGTGCACTGCTCCATTCCATCAGATCGGTCTTACTAGCTAGTACAACAGAGTCCATACAGCATAGTGTGCTATGTTTCATGTTTCAGGAACCAACCGCTGACGAGGAGATATTGAGCTTTTCTCTCCCTCCACTTTCCTTTATATATGTTTGTATACAGATAAAATATATATGCATTAACATATATTAGGTCAAATATATCTGACTCAATATTTGAAATATTTGCGCTGTGGCTCGTCGATTCGTTAGTACGTAGTGCCCTAACAGATAACAGTGATACTGTGTGGGTGGGGTACATGTGGGAATGCCTGAAGGCGAATGGAGGTGGAGGTCAGGAGCAGAGGCGTGCTACGTTGGTGATCTTTGCTCCAGGTGGGATGGGTTCCCACATTTAGCACAAGGGGGCGTTGCAGTACCTGTGGCAAAATTGACCGACGTGTGTATATATTTTATATCAAGGATAATTCTGTTTGTTTTTTTTAAACACCAAAATATCGCCAGCAATATGCGCTACGGTATAGAAATAATATATGTATAAACAAAGGTGTATGTTATTTCATGTTCATGTCCATGAATTCTATTTCTAGGTTAGTTTTCCCAACTACCAGACACAAACGCTGGCTTTTATGGTGCTGTCACATTACGACGCATCTCGCAAATGTACGTCGAGGTATGTGATTTTTGGCCACTACGTCGGGATACGTTGCTATGCATTAGGCTCACGTTTGTTGTTGTTTTACGTCCTAGCGAAATCTAAGGTCATATCAGGACGGGTGTTAGGTGCATGTTGGTATACGTCAATGTATGTCGATGTTCCTCGAGATACGGCATCGAATGTCAGGGGGTCGGCAAAGTTTTGTGCATGCGCAAAACTTTCAATGTACTACAACGCTCGACAACGTGTGGATTTTACATCTGCCTTACGACGATGTATGTTAGACATACTTTAGTCAAATGTTGTTTACTATGTTGACCTACTTTAAAGGCAGTGGGAACATACAGGCCGCATACTGACAACATATGGATAACATACGCCTAACATATGCCTAACGTATGTCTAACATACGTTTAGCATTTCTCCAGTGTGTCTTGACGTATGTAACATATGATGTGTAGTTCTGGCGATCAAATAACATATATAACGTTCACTGAGCGTAATTCGAGCATTTTTTGCCAGAGGTACGTTAGCCATACGTTGGTCATACGTTGGCCATATGCAATATATACGGTATGTATACGTCCAACTTTGCCCCCCACGCTGAAAAGTTTGGTACTTCTCGACGTAAAAAAGTGATTTTACGCGTTGGCGGCGCGCTGTTGAGATGCGTTGTAATGTGACAGGGCCATTAGTACGTGAACAGCCTTAGTAGATGAAAGTAACAGTTTGTTGGTTGTTGGAGTTTTGCGTCCTGGCAACATCTAAGCTCATATCAAGACGGGTACTCTCCACTGGGAGACCAGACTGATATCTCACTCAGTCACATTATCCTGACACTGAGTCAACCAGCCCTTGCTCTATCCTATTCCTAATAATGCGAAGCCAGGTAAGGAAGTGACAAGTATCAATTTGATAAGTCATTGGCTTGACTCCACCGGGAACCGAACTCCCTACCTTCTACACAAGGCCCGCGCTCTAGCGATTCGGCCACCGCGCCCGGTTTTTGAGGGGTTGTTTTTGTGGAACCCATGCATACATCATAGGATGGCCGTAAGCATATATATGAAATCACTGACATTGGATCGTCATCTGTATCCATCTGTATCAGTCTCTATAACATCAATATAACCGGAGTAGGATCAATGCGAATCATTCATAGCTTATCACTGAAATCAGCGGTTTCCTGTTTCCAGTAAAACTGCGTGCGTCATAGGGAAGGTAAACGAGGTGTCCAAAGTGTATAGAGGATGTCATATTATGTTAGATATATGCATTACACAATATCCATGTGGCGATAATATGGGATGTGGTGTAGCATGTCGCACCAGGCATACTTAATGCCCTGCGCTTGGGGACTCACGCCTAGGTCACGTGCTTCCGACCAACACTAAGGCCAGCTGAACTTGCAATCGAGGTCGATATATATACCACCAGTATACATATATACCACTATATATATATAGTGTAGTTATACGAATCTTACCTGGGTACAGATGATGGATAATTGGTGTTTTCCCGCAGTACTCGCCTCGGATAGTCGTGGGTCAGGGAGAATGAAGCACATCCGGCCCAGCAATCTTTTACATACTTTTAGGATAACAATTTATTTAACTCTATATGAATACTTATTGTGTTTTCGATTTGGTTCAAGTGAAACATGATAGTCGTGGTAGGGTAGGGTGGGTGGGTAGGGTGGGTGGGTAGGGTGGGTGGGTAGGGTGGGTGGGTAGGGTGGGTGGGCCCTGACCCACGACTATCCGAGGCTAGTACCTCAGGAAAACACCAGTTATCCATCATCTGTACCCAGGTAAGATTCGTATAACTATACTATTTTACCTCGGTACTACGCCTCTGGCTACTCGTGGCCCAGAGAGAATTCTACGCAATCTCATTTGTTATCCTTTTATCCTTTAATGATATTACCATACTATGTATATAAGAGTACATAATTTAATGTTGTTTCTCACCTGTCTTTAGTTGGTGAGTAGGCGTGTCGCCAGGCCACTTGACTTTTTTAGTTGTTTGTTGCAATGTTTTGCAAACGATCTAGCCGTCTTCCACCCAGTGTGTGCAAGAATTCTCTTGAGTGAGATTCCTAATTGTCTTGCCTTGGAGACCATGGCTTCACGCGTTGAGTGAGACGCATAGCGTCCAGTGTTGACTCCTGCTTGTTCAAGCACCTTGCCAGTCCACCTTGCGAGAGTGTCTCCCTCGAGATAGCTTTATGTGGCCTTATAAAGCTGATTAGTAGTTGTCTGGAATTCCTAATTCTGCATGACTTGGATATATAAGCCCTAATGGTTGAAACTACACATATCCGTTTATCCTCCCAAAAACTATTTACATGTTCTGTGGTCAATGGGTCCCCTGTGTGATTTGGTTTGAGCAATATCTCTAAATCAAATGTCACTTCATCCTTATCTATTTCTAGTCCGTCTAGTGAGAGTGCCACAATAGTTTGGCCTCTGTGTCCTGTAGCTGGCAGTAATAAAACTGTTAATTTAAATCCTAGGTCCTTCATTGACAAATGTCTGTTGCTAGGCCATGACTTGAATAACTTGAATACTATTGACACATCCCAAAACCTATTGTATTTCGGTTTGGGTGGGTTTCTTTCATACACCGATCTAATGAACCAGTGTACCAACTGATGTTTTCCAATCATATGTTCATCTATTCTTGGTAGAATAATAGATAATGCACATCTCACTGCGTTAATTGCACCGAATCGTAATCCTTCATCTTCTAAAAATGTTAACACTAGAGCTATTGTAGGTTTTAACGGTTTGACTCCTTTGAGAAGACAATGAAGTCTCCATTTCTTTAAATAACTTGTGTATAATTTCACTGTTCCTTTTCTCCAGGCATGCGATATAAGCCTATCTTTCATTATTTTGTCTAATCCAAATTGTTCTAAATGTTTTCTTAGGAAAGGAATGCCAAAATGGGTGTTGTCGGCACATCTCTGTGGACTGTTAGTGGTCCTTGATGTTGAAGGTTGTTCCTTTCCCTTGGGAACCTCATCACATCTTTTGCTGCTGATGTTATTGCCACTAGCCATGGTTGTGTTTCCCATGCTGGTACTATGAGTACTGCGTGAGTGTGATCCATCTTGATCTTCCTGGACACTCTGCTGATAATACTGAATGGAGGGAATATGTAATAGAACTTATTATTCCAAATTAATGAAAACGCATCTACTCTCAGGCTTCTGGCCCTGGATGCCAAGACACATATTTTGGTAACTTTTTGTTATTGCGTGATGCGAAGAGATCAATGTCTGGCTTGCCCCATTTGTGACACATGCTGTCGAAAATGTTGTGGTTCAATGACCATTCTAAATGGTAATGGAAGTGTGTCAGCTTTTCCCATCAGCCAAATTGTTTTGGCTGCTGGAATATGTGCTACTGTTAGCCATATTTGATCTTTCTCTGCCCAATCCCAAATGAGTTTAGCCAGATTGTTACATGGTTTGGAACAAGTCCCTCCCATATTATGAATGTAAGCCATAGCTGTCGTTTAAACCTCTTACTTGCTTTTTAGGGATGTGAATCAGACTGCGGAGTCCTAGATAAATGGCTCCAAGCTTTAATACATTAATGTGGTCAGAGATTTCATCTTCCATCCAACGGCCACCTGTTGTCGGTTGGTCTCTATGGCGCCCCCAGCCTTATAATGAAGGATCTGTTGTGACCGTAGTGTTAGGCTCTCCCGTTCTTATCGGGTTGGGTGAGTTGTTAATGTGGGAAAGCCACAGCATGACAGTCGCAGGATGACGGTATGGGTTACTAACCGATCCAAACGAGGGGTAGGGACCAGTGTAGCGGTGCCCTCCCACACTCTAAGCACCTAAAACTTCTCCCACATATGGCTTTCTTCGCCAACAAGTTGAAGAAAATACTATAGGACTCAGATGTACGTACGCCTTAACGAGAATCACAAATGGGGAATCTTAATGAAATGATATAAGTGGCTTCTGCCAAACATCTCTGTTCGACAACAGGCAGCTTAATTAATAACCGAACAATGGCGGCATTGTTATATCATGTCAAAAATGATCAAAACTAAGCTGTAAAATAGTAATAACTTATCGAAAAGTTTCAAAAAACTTTGTATGTGAATGCTAACATGAACTCAACCAACGTATCGACTTTGAAAGATACTAACCTGTTTGGTTTTGTAGTAAATGTAGAAAAACTGCCAGAGCTGCTCACAAGACATCCTCCTGCTGTGAGCTGATTATGCTAATTGCTGGACCCGGATGTGCTTCCTTCTCCCTGGGCTATGAGTAGCCACAGGCGTAGTACCAAGGTAAAAAATATATATATATATATATTGTATTCCGAGTATTCGGTATAATGAAATTATAACAAAAGTATTGCCTTCTGCGACTTTATACTTGCATAATGCGCTATATATACATATATAACACTGTGTGAGCATAGATTAAGACAGCTATCTGGCATGTTATTTTCATAGCAATAGAGGGAAGGACTGACGCGGAGAAACACGATTACTAATAACTATGTCACAATGCTAAACAAATATATACAAAATAAAAGACCTATTTCGGAATGCAACTCTTATTCGCCAAATCTGCCCCCTTCCATCTACCTTTTTTTCACACATAGCCTGCTCATTCCAAAACTATGTCCGACTACGTCATTATGGTGAATGGCTGTAGGCGAACTGACACTGACAGCGCCAAACCAGGCCCCCACAACGCCCACCCACTCAGTGTGGTCTCCTCGTGTCGCTATCATATAACGCGGAGGGAATAGTAATCCCTGCAGTAAACAAAATGTGCGAAGACAGAACAAAGGGGGGCATAGTCTCCGAAGCCATGGTAAGGCATGCATATAGTGATTGGAGAGGATTTGTTTGTGCCAAACTTTTCCCCCCCTCTCTCATTGTATGTCTAGTTGTTCTCCCCCCCCCCCCCCCCCCCCATCCCCCCGCCCGCTCTTCCATCTGACTCCCCGCCCACATATTTTTGCACTTCGGGTGACTCAGAGTCACTGACTGACCTCCTATCCGCGTAGTTTGGTAAACCTCTGCCAAGCTGAAGTTGCAATGGAGATCCGAATAGTGAGTGGTATATAGCATGTTATATAGAACGAGAATATATGGCCAGGTTATATGACACGCTATAAAGAGTTGTATATAGAACGCTATAGCCAGTTATACATAACATGATATAGCAAGTTGGTTGGTTGTTGGAGTTTTACGTCTTGGCAACATCTAATGTCATATCAGGATGGGTACCAACTTGTGACACTGTGCACTCATGGCGACTTGATAGTGCTGCCCCATTGGGAGACCATGCCGCTAGCAGTAGCACCATGACCTGATATCCCACTCAGTTATATTATCCTGACACAACCAACCAGTCCTTGCCCTATCTAATATAATGCCGAGCCCTGGCTATGAAGCGACAAGTATCCGTTTTTAAGTCATTGGTTTGACTTGATCAGGGTTCGAACCAGTGGGTTCGAACCCCACGTGAATATAGTATCCAGCATAGAGCCTCCCCATCCGCTATAGGTGGTACATAATTCACATCATTTGGCCAGTCCGTTCTAGTTGGGTAAGTCAGAATGTATATAGGATGCAGCCGTAGGCTGAGTGTTGTAGTAGGGACTTACTCTGATCGTCATTTAATTATTTCTAAAAGTATTATGTATCCTTTTAAAGTCGAACCTCAACCAATTTGTAACTCTGACTTACACAAGTTATACTTGTTACTACCTAGGTTGGTGCTTATCATTGGCACTGATATGACAAGGACTGGTTTGGTTTGTTCAGCGTTGCGGAGATGTGACTGAGTTGGATGCATTATTTTGTCCTTTTAGAACATCTACCTGGAGCAGGGGTGTCTCTCGAGTTTAATAGTTACCTTGTAGTATGCCATCCCCTGTAGCATACTAGGTCTGTCTGTACACTCACTACCGCTTGTAGTAGCATACCATCTCCAACTTCTTTACTGTCATGGGACCCACTTAGGCCAAACCAACTCACTTTTCGTTGGCGCCCAAGGCTTAGGCCAAACCAATGCAATTCCGCACGCAGGCGGTCGGCTACTGCGCAGTAGATAATATAAACAATAACGGAGGATAGACCGCTCCGCCCTTTATATATCGATAAATACTTATCCTATCTATAAATGTATGCAACGTGCTATTTATAACAGCCTAAGTACAACTCGCTATGGTGCGCTATATACAGCTCGTTTATAGCATGGTACATATAATTTGCTGTTGTATGCTCGGTACAAATTGCTATAGCATTCCTTGTACAACTTGCTATACCATGCTATATGTCGTTTGTTATAGCATGCTAAATATGTTAATTGTTATGAGATGCTATGTACAACTCACTATAACAAATAACTCCCTACATCATGTCATGTACCAGTTGCTATAGCATTCTATGTACAATTTGCGATAGCATGCTATATATACACCGCTCATTATGCGCACATATATTATGTATATATTTTTATATATTTATTTATATATATATAGTATATAAACACGGTACACAAAAATCTGCTTAAAACAATAAATAATGTCAACACTTTTGAGATCCGGCCATGCTCCAATTGATAACACTTATATATACACACAGATACATATATATATGTATATGTTTCAAATCCAATGGGCAAGTGGCTTGACCTGGTGCGAGCACCACCGGAAGTGGCCGTTGGTGACGCTACCGGAGGCAACATGGGGCAAATCCAGGCAAGTCAACGATTGGACATAATGTATTTTGCGAATAACAACTCATAGCAATAATAATAAAGGTAATACTCAGCCTATCTATATACGCATAGTTAATTATACATCCTATATATATATATATATATATATATATATATATATATATATATATATATATATATATATATATATATATATACAAAGCTATGATAAGTATGAGTGCGCTTGCTACTAGTAAATAAAGATGTACTCAGTGTACTCTAAGGGACTTCAGCAGATTAGTTGTGTTTGGATTCCTTAACAGGAACACATGGAGCTGGTTGTAGTGTGAGCGAGACTTAGTTCAGTGGGTAGGAGGTCCACCTGTGACGGTGTGGATCATCCGATCGATCCTGCTTAGTGGACCGATTTGCACTTTGGGCTATTCTCTGTTCCAACCAGTGGTCCACAACTGGTTCATCAAAGGCTGTGGTATGTGTTTTCCTGTCTGTGGGAAAGTGCATATAATTATAAAAGACCTCTTGTTGCTTATCGGAAAGAGTAGCCTATATGGCGGCAGCGGGTTTCCTCCAAAGAAATATGTTAGAATGACCATATGTTTGATGCCCAATAGTGATGATAAAAATCAATGTGCTCTAGAGACGTCGTTAAATAAAACAAACCTTTTGGATATTAGGATCGCCACCTCGAGAACAACGATGGTACAATCTGTCTCACACACACACGATGATGCACACATACACACACTCTGGTATAATCTGCTATGTATATTACTGGGTGTGGCTTATTCTCGAACATCACCTTCTGCTATCTCCATGACAACCAAGACCGGAGGAAGAAGTCGCTGCACACTTGGCTCCGTCAACAACTTTTACTTAACTCATAAAGTTGCCACATCAGCAAACTGCATGGCCCATCTCAACAATTCTGGATGATTGGTGTTTAAGCAGTAGTAATAATGTATGCTGCAGCATAGCCAAAAATTGCAAATATCGATAGCGCATCACAAAATGAAATTAGTAACAATAAAAATCCGGAAACTGAGACGTGCGACGTATTCTCGCGAGGTGTACATCGGGCTTTAGAGATAATTCCTGGTGCAATGACGATTTCCTATTCGCGAATAGGGGCTATGTGTAGTCTATGGCCAGAGGATCAAATACGTTCCATGAAGGTAAATGCCTGGAGGACTACAATGGACACATTGTATCATACAGACCGTGGTAGTTGTCAGGAGCTTTTGGGGGGGGGGGGGGGGGGGGGGGACTATAGCCTCGTACACGATTTGTAAGGCATTTGTAAAATTTCCTTTTCTCTGGAAGTGGGAGAGTGGAGGTGTTGTAACGATAGTGATGCATGAATGTGATGAAGGGGAGCAACGCTGGATGATTGATTTGTTGGTTGATTGTTGGAGTTTTACGTCCTAGCAACACCTAAGCCCATATCAGGATGGGTGCCGACTTGTGATAGTGATTTGACTTTGTGGGGGGGGGGGGGGTTCTTGATCCAACGGCCACTGGCTGTAGAACTGCAGCATTGAGATACGGCGTCGTTAAAAAGGCACGTGACAGTGCACACTCATTATTTTATAGTGCTGCAGCACTGGGAGACCAGGCCACCTGCACCATGACCCAATATCCCACTCAGTCACATTATCCTGACACTGAGCTAACCAGTCTTTGCCCTATTATATTAATGCAGAGTGTCAGGCTAGGAAGCGACAAGTATCAATGCTATAAGTCATTGGTTTGACTCGACCGGGACCCGAACTCCCGACCTCCCGCACGTGAGGCCTGCGCTATACCGATTCGGTCACCGCGCCCGGCCAATGCTGGATGAAGGGATGTCAGAAAGTGGTGCATGGAGAATTGCGATAGAAATATGTATAGAGAGGCATGGGATAATATTAATAAGCACGCTATAGAGAGGGTTTAAAAAAAAAGTAAAATTATAAGGAAGAATAGGAGGATATGATTATGAAAGGTGAGTTGGGGGGGTGTAAACATTTTCGAATCTGTTCTCAAAACTGCCTTGAGATGTAAGTTTTACCACATGACAAGATTTCTTTTTTTTAAATTTGCAAGTAGCATATTAAATCTATTGACCAATGTAAAGCATGAATCAATTGTCTAGTCATCGAGGACATAAGCACTTTAGCACCTCTCCGAATGTATATGCGATGCATAACGCATTATACGAGTATAAATGAAAAGGGAACATATACTTTATATATCTATTCCTCCGTGACCCATTGATGGAGTGCCCCCCCCCCCCAGCTGTCGGGGTAATTGGTGGGTGGCACCCCCCCCCCTCGCGCAACACACTGGATGAATTATATATTTAATATTAACAACTTAAGAATTATAAGGAAGTTCTTTTGTATATCATTAGTATTTAACTGTTGTATCTGGGAGATATATATATATATATATATAATATTAACTTGATGATTAGACATCAATTTGGCCGACTGTTTTTTCCTTAAAACAAATTAAAATTTAATCATTTTAGAATTACAAGGGAGTTCTTTTTATAGATAAGTATTTAACTTCTGCATGTGTGTGGATGTACATGTATAAATATATACATATATATGTATGTACAGTGGGCCAGGATCACGAAAAGAGGCCAATTGGTGGAAGTTGTCGGCGTTGAGCATGGATGTTGGCGTCGATCGGTATAATTATAGTTTAGCATTGACAGAGATGTTGGAAAGTCCTTAAATTTATACTAAATGTATAGGTCGAGAAAATACAACAACCTTATTTGTTTCTAGGATAATTTAATATAAAACAAAGAAATGCACGAGACTTTAAGAATTGCGACGCCGACATCTGTTAAAGTGGTTGGCGTCGATCATTGGATGTCGGCGTCGATCGGTATAATTATAGTTTAGCATTGACAGAGATGTTGGAAAGTCCTTAAATTTATACTGAATGTATAGGTCGAGAAAATACAACAACGTTATTTGTTTCTAGGATAATTTAATATGAAACAAAGAAATGCACTACACTTTTAAGAATTGCAATGCCAACATCTTCACTTGACCACCGATTGGCCCGTTTTCGTGAGGCTGACTCGTGTATATATCCCAAAATTAACTTGCAACACCTTCCTGCCTCGGTGGAGGCGAGGTGTGGGCGCACTGGCATGTTGAGAGGCGACGCGCCAGAACCGTGACTGCCCTGACTGAACTCCCTAATGCCTAGAAGACTACAATGGGCACGTTGCATCATACAGACATTATGCACACTCATTATTATTTTATAGTGCTGCAGCACTGGGAGACCAGGCCGCCAGCACCATGACCCACTATCCCACTCAGTCACATTATCCTGACACTGAGCTAACCAGTCCTTGCCCTATCATATTAATGCAGAGCGCCCCCCCCCCACCCCTCTGTTCTGGGGAGCCCGTGTTATAGTTGCATAGTTCGATGGTTTTGACTTTCTCTTATTTTTCTGAGATAAATCTATTAAATTGATTGTTATTGCCTACATTACTTTAGTTTGAAGTAATTTTTAATTTAAATGGGTAACCTTTGAGAAAATTGAAGTGGAAACATGTGAAACTAGTTTTGGCAAGCACGCCAAAACTCTGCCACCATAGGCTTCAGCAGTAACATGTTCTATTAAATTGACTCAGTGTGCCCTTCTATTTGGAAATAAATACTTGATAAGTGCATCAATATCTAAGTTAGATATGTTGAGTTAAATCTATATAATTATTTTGGTATTGAAAATTTGATACTTCATCGGACTATGCAGCTTTAACATAGAGATATAGGCCATAGCGTGATAAAGCAAAAAATCCCGGCATGCACCCGGAGACTGATATCACCTGGTTGGTCACGTGGTACAACCTGCAGCTCAGCACCGTACCTAACCCATAAAAATAGCCCCCTCTCGCCTCAGCAAAAATGAAGCGCTGTTTTGACATGGATCTGAGTGTTATTTAAAGCTGCATAGTCCGAAAAAGAATCAAATTTCTAAACCAAAACAATTATATACAATTGATTCTGTATATCTAAGTTAGATATTGATGCCTTTATTAAGCATTTGTTGCGTCATAGAAGGGGAATACTGAGGCAATTTAATATCACCTATTACTGCTAAAGCCTATTGTGTCAGACTTTTGACTAGATAAAAGGTTCACCCGGTACTTGTAGTACACAGGTGAATGACAACGTAGTCTAAATACGGGCGAAAATAACATTAGTATGGAACATGACCTAGAAACTGTGGCTCCAGTATCAAATGGCTACCCATGTTATGCATATAGGCACAGAGTTGGTGAAATGGGAGAGAATGCAAAAAGACAAGATGGCGGCCGCAGAACTCTGTCGATTTCACTTTTAAATTGCATTAAACTATATGTTTTATTATATTTTTCAACTCAAAGGTAGCGGGCTATCAATAAGACATATGTAAAGAATAAATGTTGCTTCTTAGATTGTTAAATTAGGCTCTCAATTCTTTGACCCGTTTTTTCGACAGCTTTTACATAGGGTTGGTTTGCACCCCTACTGCAGCAGTACGGGGTGAATCTTGTACCTAACTTTTGACATGCTTTCCAAAACGAATTTGACATGTTTGCACTCCAATTATCTCAAAACGTAGCCATTTAAAATCGAAGTTACTTCAAACTGAAAGTAAGGTAGATAATAACGAATCAATTTAATATATTTATCTCAGAAATTGACAGAAATTCAAAACTATCGGAGTATGCAACTTTAAGCATAGGAGTTCTACCCGATACACGGCATGACATTTTGCTCGTGTGTATTAGTGTTTACAGATTATGGAAGTTAATGGGTGGTGCATACTGTAAACTACATGGTGGATATAATGATATAAGTTAGAACAATCTACGCAGTGGGCTATGGCACGTGAGAGTTGTGATTACAGGAAAACCTCTCTCACCGACCACCTCCACAGATCGACCACTCCCCTATATCGATCGCTTTATTTGGGTCCCAAACGATAGCCCATACAACACCATTGTAATGATTTTTTTTAACTCCCTAAACCAACCACCTCCCTAAATGGGCTATTTAAAGTCGGTCCCATGGTCGATCGATTTAGAGAGGCTTTACTGTATTTGGACACATTGTAAGGTCAGATGATCATGTGGTTAAAAATAGAAGTGGGGAGTTACAGAGTATTTAACACATGGCAATCCATTTCTATTATGTAGTGAGTGCAAATACTAAGTGATGACAGTATTAACATCTGGGTAATTACTTTATGTCAGTATAAGATACAGTAAATCTTCTCTAACCGACCACCTCCACAGATCGACCATTCACCTATGTCGATCGCTGTATTTGGGTCCCAAACGATCACCCATACAATACCAATGTAATGATTTTTTTTTAAACTCCCGAAACCACCACCTCCCTAAATGGATCATTTAAAGTGGGTCCCATGATCGGTCGATTTAGAGAGGTTTTAATGTAGTTCGCTTTGGCAGATCTTTTGCAAATACACCTGCAAATTAGCACAACCTTACTCTCGGAAATAATATAACCATTGTCTATAATTATAAAAGCATTACGAGAGTAATTCATTACAAAACAATGTCCATAATCATAGTCTTAAGTCGTGGGGAAAAGAGCACAACTTGTTATATTTTTCTGTGACATTTGTTGTGGGTCCACCATTGCTGGATCACTGTGGACGGAAATGGGGTCAGGCTACTTTGTTTCTGATTGGACAAAACACGCCTATTTTTAAGCTTGATTGAGATTGTGTCCATAGCCGCATGGCGGGGTCACTGCCGCCGGAAGTGGGATTGAGATACCTTGTCTCTGATTGGACAATGCGGCTAATGCCCCAGACCTACATTACAAATTAATTAGGATTGTATCCACAGCCCCACACCTATTTTAAAGCTGAAGTTAGATTGTATCCACAGCCACAGTGTAGTGGTGCAGCTTAAACCTGACCCTTGTGCAAAGCATTGTCAGACATGTTCAGTGGTTTCAAGGTTTTTTTCTCCTCACCAAATTCTATTTCTCTGAACATGTTTTTCTCTAAGGCACTAACCAGTGAAAGGATGTCCCGTCTGTGGGGAAGTGCATATAAAAGATCCATGGTTGCTTGTCGGAAAGAGTAGTCTATGTGGTGGCAGCTGGTTTCCTTGAAAGAAATATGTCAGAATGACCATATATTTGATGTCCATTAGCTGATGATACAAAAATCAATATGCTCTAGAGGTGTCGTTAAAAAAAACAAGCTTTATTTTGTTCTCGAAGGCGCTAGACTTCTGGCCCGAGGGCAGTACACAGAAATGAATCACAAGTGGGGACACACCTGTCTTCAGAGAACCGTTGCTATATGTGAGCAATCTTTTCAATTCACAAACCGTGTTTGCTTCATTTGACTGCCACTCCGCTAACAGGGCAATGTCTGGACAATATTGGTGTGGATACTTTGATTGGTTGATTGATTCGTGTTCTTTTATAACATCTCAGCAGCAAGAAGTGTTCAGCCATTATTCTATTATATTATCAATCAACCATCGCTTTTACATTAGCTTAAGGCCCTGGCACATTACAATGCATCTCTCAAGTGCGTGGCCAAGGTGTAAAACCAATTTTTTACGTCGAGATGCATTGAACTTTTTCGGCACAGGGGGAGGGGAGGGGGGGCAAGGTTGGACGTATACATACCATGTATATAGCGTATGACTAACGTGCCTACCGATGAAAAATGCTCGAATTACGCTCATGATATGTTCACAGAATGCCGGTGAACATTATATATGTTATTCGATCGCCAGAACTACGCCTCATATGTTACATACGTCAAGACATGGTGGAGAAATGCAAAGCGTACGTTAGACGTAAGTCAGACATATGTTATCCATATGTTGTTAGTATGCGGACTGTACATTTCCGATGCCTTTAACGTAGGTCAATGTAGTGAACAATGTACCTCTAACATATACGTCGACATACACCTAACATATACATAACGTACGGCTGACATAACACCCATACGTTGTCATACATGCATGCACAAAACTTTTGCAACCCCCTAACGAGCATCAACGTACATCGACGTACCTCAACGAACGCATAACAAACGCATAACACATTACGACGTAGTGGCCAAAAATCACATACGTCGGCGTACGTTTGCGCAATGCGTCGTAATGTGACAGCCCCATTACAATCAATTATATGACACTAACTGACACTTATGATTAAGAGATAAAAGCTAATAATCATGAAAATTGTGGCAAAGGAAAACAAAATCTGATGTAAAAATCGAGAGTATAATTGTTTTTAAATATGTTTTTAATCAGGATGCCGAATTGTCCTTTGAAGACAGCCATTACTCATTTAGTGATTAGCTCTATTAAAACTTGGGCTGCGTTAATGGACCTTTCAGAAACATTCTAAAGGTGGGAAGTAATTATGTTGCCTGCGTGTGATTATGGATGGTGTGTGTATGTGGATGGGTGCGTGCGGGGTTGGTGTTGAGTAGAGCATTTCACCTAACCGTCTCCTGTACCTTATGACGGCAGTACACACAGTTGATAACACTAATGGCCGGTGCACACCTACCGTTTGTGCCCCGTTTGTGCGTGCACACCTCCCGTTTCGCGCACAAAAATCGCTAGGTGTGCGCCCCCCACGCACACCTACCGATTGCGATTCGCGACTTTTCAGGGCTAAAACTGCTTGCTTACGCATACGATTCACGATTCGAAAAATGAATCGGCCCGTTCTCAGTCTTAAGCTCGTCGCGAGTTTTAGTGCGCGAATCGTAAACGGTAGGTGTGCACCGGCCATAAGAGAAATCAAAAGGACTTTTCCATAAATCTGCTAAACATTCTAGATGTAGTTGACGGGTTATTGGGCTCAAGCAATGAGATCACTGTGTGTGTGAATGTCCAGCTTAGGTCGGGACAAAAAATATGACTCCAGTCGGTCATGCTGGCCAATAGAGTTGAGCTTTCGCTTCCTGTGTGACAGGTTAGTTAGCAGAGTCAAACCAATGACTTGAAAATGTTATACTTGTCGCTACCTAGCCTGAAGCTTGATGGTACTCGGACAGGAGGAAAAGGAGCAGTGGAATGAGGAAGACCAATTATCCACAGTTGAAATTCCTTCTGCTTATTCAACAAATGTGACAACAATAACACATTTAGTTAGTTAAATATGGTACACTATCGTATCCGCATTAATAGGATTACTTTGACTTCTGCGTCCTAGCAACATCTGTTGTCATGTCTGGATGAGCACTCAATTGCTACGGTGAGCATTTTATAGTTCCTCACTCCTGGGACACCATGTCACTGGTATCATCACATGACATCCTATAAGTATAAATCATGATTCAATTCACTTTCCTGAGACCTGACAGTCATATCAGGAGGGGTACCGACTTGTGACAGCGCGCTCTGATGGCAACTTTATAGTGCTGCCCCACTGGGAGACCAGGCCGCCAGCACTATGAGTATGACCTGATATCCCACTCAGTCACATTATCCTGACATCGAGGCAACCAGTCCTTGTTCGATCCTAATAATGCCGAGCGCCTGGTAAGTATCAATTTTGGATGTCATTGGTTTGACTTTTTTTTTGATTAATTTTTTTTTTGATTGATTCAGTATTTATTCTGCCCATAGCGTGTAAGCTCCCATGAGGGTGCTTGTTTTCAATGCTGGACAGCTGTGAGGAATGTTATGGTGTATGCCCAGGTTCTGGTTCCGGGTTGGTATCCAGGACATCCACCAGCATTAGTGTTAGTTTTGGTGTTTTTTTTGGGGGGGTATAACTTCCTATCATATAACTAATATTGTAGCCTAGTATGTAGATCTAGTGAGATGGTAATATAGGCTTGTGGATGAGGAGGTTTTGCCAGAATTTGTTGGTTTGTTTTGTTTGCAGCTTTCCTTTCACTTGTGCCCGGGAATTGAACTCCTTCCGCAAGGGTGGCCTGTGCTCTACCGATTCGGCGACCGTGTTCGGTCCAACCTGTCCTAGACTTGGCCGTATACTTTCTTCGATGCAGCATATGACCCCTCCGAATTAGTTCATCCAAATAGTTCCGCAAGCAAGCAATGCCTGGGGTCATAGCTTCTCTTGGCAGGCTGAGGTGCACAACCTCCTCGCTTCCTACCGTGCGCAGTGTGTGGGGAAATATTTAGCATCGGCAAATAACTAGTTTTACTGACAGGGAATCTTTTAAGTTTTAGACCACAGGTAAGTGGTTCTACCTAGATAAAAGTTTCACCCCGTACATCCAGTACAGGGGTGAAAACCAACATATTAGAAAAATTGGCGAAGAATTTTGAAATGCTGGGGAAATTATCTGAGCGAATAAATTCTTAATTTAAGAAGCAAAATATATTCTTTATATATGTCTTCATATTTCCAAGCTACCTTTGAGTTGAAACATATAATAAAACATCGAGTTTAATAAGATTTAAAAGTGAAATCGACGCCGTTCCATCTTGTCTTTTTGCATTCTCTCCCATTTCACCAACTCTGTGCCGTAGCCATTTGATACTGGAGCCAGAGTTTCTACTTCCTGTTCCATACTAAAGCTATTTTCACCCGTATTTACACTACGTTGTCGTCACTCCTGTACTGTAAGTATGGGGTGAATCTTTTATCTAGGTTCTACCATGCACCGCAGTATGATGTATAGGCCTCTCCCTGTGGGAACATCCGTCCCCCCCCCCACCCCCCCCCCCCAGTCTCCCTGACTCCAAGATCCGTGCCAGCCCCCCCCCCCCAACCTCACAGCTCACAGCTCAAAGTGCACTCGCACTCATCACTGATTGGTCCAAAGGTTACAAGGAACCTAGTGCTTACACCCACATGCATTTCTGCATGCTGCTAAAGAGTTAGCTGACACAGAAAAATTGGATATATATATATATATAACGAAATAACGCCCACACTTCCAATGGCTACTAACGACTATGGGCACTAATACATTATCAGTAATAGTGTGCAGCACTACACTACATTACACTTCCAGATAGTGATCGGGACTGGTATTGGCGGGGTGGTGGGTGGGCTGGGGGGGAGTGGGGGTTACTGTTTGATTACTACTTACCTACGCCAGCTCCTTTGGAGTTAACCCCGGGTGGCAGGTTCTACCTGTATAATGGTGGACATGAGCGTCGACACTGACACAGATAGAAGGGAGGAGCACGACTGTCATGTGGGAGAAGTCCATGTGGGTAACATTGGGATTAGGAGTCGAGAGTACTCTTAGCATGTTCCAACAGATGCAGTGGCCGAATTAGGTACAGTGTATGTTTCGCTTGTGGAAGGTCAGGCATTCGATTCCCAGTTGAGTCAAACCAATGACTTACTAAATTTGTACTTGTCACTTCCTAGCCTGATGCTCAGCATTAATAGGATAACCCAAGGACTGCTTAGCTCAGTATCGGGATAATGTAACTGAGTAGGATATCGGATCATGGTGCCAGTAGTCCGATATCCTGTTTGGGCAGCACTATAAAGTTGCCATGAGTGTGCACTGTCACAAGTCGGCACCCATTCTGATATGAACATAGATGTGCCAGTACGAAAACTCCAACAACCAACTTAGTATGTCTCACTCACAGCCAGGTTATTCAGGGGACCAACCTATGTTTTGCGAACAACGTTTTCAATGCACAAATTTCTTTTGTCTCATTCGACTGTCCCGCCAACGTCAGGACATCTGCTAAGACAGGACAACATTGGTCTGGATGCAGAATGGTCATTTGAAGACAACTACCATTGTAGCTGGCGAAAAACTTAAAAATACATATTTCAATGTCACTGATGCGGATAGTGTGACATGACATATGTGAATTCCTGGTTAATTTCTTTTTATAAATATCATTTCTCTTTTATCCTTTGTAATATGGCACAAAGGATAGATAAGGAGGCGGAGGAAGGCGCGGGGTGAAGAAACACATTCTATTGAACAAATGCGACAGACTGAATCATACGTGGATTTGTGTCACTAGGTAGATCTACACTGGTCCCACTTGTGCGCAATGAGGCTTATGTATAATAGTGAGGTGGTGGTGTCTCCCGCGCACCATATTCATTCCGTGGTCAGTATGTGTGGGCGTGTTTGATCTGTGGGTGTGGGCACACAAGCTACTATTTGCTAATGGCCCTGTCACACTACGACATAACAACGTCAGCGTAGGCGCAACGTGAAAATAATCATATTACGACAAACTTCTCGGCGTAGTATGCAAATTTCGGCACAAGTTGGACATCGATGCGGAGTAGTTGACGTTTGTCTAACGTAACTGGAACGTGGCCCGACGTCAGTCAAAGCACCCGACCCAAAACGACATGTTCACACCACATTCAGAACACATTCGAATGACATCGCCGACATTACATGCATGCTACTGGGTCATCAATGACGTCAACTACATCAGGACACAATAGCGAAACATTGGAGCGATGTTTGCTATGCGCCACAGACTCGTTCGGGTGACGTTAGACCGACGTTGACTTAATGCTGGCCGCACGTTCCTCACCGACTGTGCGTCGCTCTGATGTAACGGAACATAGATCTAATGTCACCGACGCAGCTGTAACGGTCGCCTAACGTCGGCCTAACATCAGCGTAATGTCATCCTGACGTAACGGCTTCACATCGAGCTAAGTAGAAAGTTTTGGACATGTTGAAAACCTTGACGCGCACCGACGTAGCTCGATGTCAGTCTAACATCATCATAATGTAACCCAACGTACCTCAACGTAATGTCGAAAAGCGACCTATGCCAGGCCTATGTTGGCTCTTACGTCATAGTGTGACAGCCCTTTTAGAGAATAAAACCCCACCACCACCACCACCATCACACACACACATACAAAGTCCCCTGAACTTCTGTACATTGTATTTATAGAGTTATGATGTCAATCATGAACTGAACTTCTGTACATTGTGTTTATGGAATTATTATGCGTGAGTGATTGTGAAGGTGATCGTGACCAGAGTTGTGATTGTGTATAGTATATATACTATTATCACTTGTTGAAAATAAAACTATCAATAATATGAAACATTAACTAAATTGTGTTTGTTACAATCTATGTTTATGCTTTAGTCCATTTAGTTGATAGTCACTTGCAATAAAGGTAAAACTTATCTGAAATTAAGTAATAACTATTTAACAAATAAATTTTCCCCCTTCCCCCTCCCAAAACCCTTTTCGATAAATAGCACATGAAATAAGTTAAGCTCTTATAGCAACAAACAATAGAAGAATTGTTTTTTTAAAGTATTTAGTTTAAGATTTCAGTATTAACTGCTGCATAAACATTATAAATATAAATACTAAAGCTCTAAAACAGAAATTTAAAAAAATTAATAACTTTAAGATTTAATTAAGAGCTATTTTGTTTTAATATAACATTATAACTAAAAGCTGTTATAGCAACAAAACAAAAACAACAAGAAATAACAAACAACTTAAATGTAATTAGGATATCTTTATTATTACCTAGGTTTCTTTTCATATAACATTCACAATAATGATACATATTTTCATTCGTAGGCACAGATATATAATAATAGCACATTAAATACAGTTCTAGTGGCACAATTGGTAACAGTTCTCACTTTGAAATAGTTCATATCATAGCATCTTGCCAAGATACCGATCCAGCCTCAGACATGTAATAGGCACTAAGATATTGCCTCTGGTATTTCGCAGCCATTAGCAATCTGTTCCCATGTGTGCCGTAGATGCCAGCTAGAGGATTGTTCAGTCTCCAGGTTCCAGGAACGATGTGGTGATTGCTGTCCTCCTGGACCATCTCTGCGTTGTGATGAGCTGCGTACCGCATCCACGTCAGATCATGTAGGCAGATACATAGCAACACTATTGACACAACTGTCGCTGGCTTCTGTCGCATGGTTGTTAGGAGGCACTGGTAGCAGTGAGCTAGAATCCCCAATGCATTTTCCACGATGTGGCGCGCCCTGGACAGTCGGTAGTTGAAGATTCTTTCCGGAATTGTTAGATGACGTTTGGAGAACGGTTTCATCAACCACGTTCTCAGCGCGAATGCATCATCAGCAACTGTGAAGAAAGGCATATCACGTTCATCATGCGGTAGTGGTTCGGCAATGGGAATACCAAGTCATCCCTCTTCTATGTACTGCTTCAGTTCCGAACGGTTGAAGACTTGAGCGTCGCCTGCAGACCCATTGCTCCAATGTCGACCCAGGAGAATTTGTAGTCACCATCCACTAGAGCCATCAATATGACAGAGTGGAATCCCTTGTAGTTGTAGTACTCTGACCCTCCATGGGCTGGGCATTGGATGGGGATATGTTTCCCATAAAGGGCTCCCAGGCAATGGTGAAACTGCCATCTTGTGGAGAAGTGCTCAGCAATACCTTTCCATTGCTGTTCTGTAGTTGGAGCTTGGATCAACTCTTCAGCATACTCTGCAATTATAGCTTCACACACATCATGAAGGCAAGCGAGATGGTGTTGTGCGGAACTTGGAAACTGTACATGAGTGAATGATAGCTGTCACCAGAGGCTAGGTATCGCAGAGTGAATGACAGTTTCAATCCAGGTGTTAACGCCTTTCTGTAGAATGTGTCCATTTTCTTGATTCTGGGAAGGATGTGAAGGAGAACCTCCTCGAACATACCCGGATCCATGCGGAGAAAGTTTCTGTAGACTTGAACTACTTCGATATGTAACTCTTGCATTAGATTTGCAAACTGCCCAAACTCCACTCTTCTCTCCAACCATGGTCGAACCCACACACTCCTTCTCTGTTTCCTTTTAAGTCTTCTGTGGATTAGCAGAACTTGCAACATAATCATATTGTTAACATTCTGTCGTTGATGTAGCTGTAATTGCCAGTTCAGCAGCTGAAGTTGATGTCTGCGCTGCCTCATGCAGCATCCATGATGTGCACCCTCTGAGATTCAGGCAGGAAGTGATGCATGAAGTGGACTTGGGCCTGATATATATATATATATATATATACAAAATGCCGCTGTTCCGGGAGTGATCTGGGAGTGATCCGGGAGTGATCCAGGCAGTCCTGGCTGATCCCTGGCTGATCTGTGGTCATCCGGCATGTCCGGGTCTTATCCGGGCAGTCCGGAAGTGGTCCGTGGCTACGTTGGGCCTAGTCCGGGCAAGTCCGGGGGTGGTGCGGGTTAAACCGTGGCTCAAACGTGGCTCATCCGGGGCAAAACAGCCCTGGGCTACCCCCGCACAGCTCAGACCGGCCACGGTTCACCCCATGTCCACCCCCGGACTATCCCCGGACCACATGTTCAAAACTTGTACCGGACACCACCGGACACCACCGCAGATAGAACGGACACGCCGGATGGGTACCGTATATAAACCGTACATTGCCGTATTTCACCGGACAGTGTCCAGTTTCTGCACGGTTCCTCAATCCGGTGAGGTCTGACTGACTGACTGTATATATATACCCATATATACACGTATATATACGTATATATATATCGGTGACTGCTCCAGGCTGGACTACTGAGACAATGTGTCTAGACTAGTTGCTAGGTTGTAAAACCCCCAATCAAATAAATCATTTATGGTGACGTGTGTCGCTCCAGACGGCTACGTGTGTGTGTAGGGGGGGGGGGGGTAGGTGTGTGGCTAGGTGTGTGTGGGTGTGTGTGTGGGCGTGTGTGGGCGTGGCTGGAAGTGCACGTATACCACATCACCATGGGTTCTAAAAGCTTGGAGTAATGACAACCATTTCTAGCACGCGTCCCTAATATCCCATCTCCGATGTGATGATTGCGCCAATAACGTGCCGAGCACATTCCACCCACAATGTTCACGGGGCACGCAGACGCCGGCCGATGAAAACTATCTGTCAGAGGAAGTGTTCTTTTTTTGTTTCTTTGTTGTTTTTTTTGTGATAAGTTTTTTTTATTCTGCCCATAACGTGTTTATCTGATCTTTCTCAGGCCAACCTTTTGCGGTTTTGGGTGTTAGTAGTTTCTATATTATTTAAAAAAAAAATTTTTTAATGATAGCTTAGCCTACTATGTACATCTACCCAGATGACATACAGGCCTGCAGGAGCGGATCCCATCCCATTGTGGTTTGTTACAGCATCCTTTCACCCATGCCCTGTCCTTAGATAGTATACCAGTGTGCCAGAACACCCCTTCAGGACTGTGACTAGGTGGGATGGTTGTGTTGTATGGTTAGCCATTTTGTATTTCAGGGTGAATCGGATGCATAACCATGGCCTGCCCGGTTCTGCCTTAGTGTACATCCCACCCCCACCCCCCACTCCCACCAATGAATAAATTTGCATTAATTGCCAACCATTCCATCCCATGGGTGTGGTTCTGACTGCTTCTTGAGGGACAGTTCCATTAGGACTGACCACCGAGATCGCATGGCGTTCTGGTGGTGCGCATGCGCGTGTGGCGGGGGAGCGTGACGAAGTTCATGCAGTAGAGTGTCCACCTGTGAAGGTGTGGGTCATCTGATCGATCCTGCTCAGTGGACCCATTTGCAGTATTTTCCGTCCCAACCAGTGGTCCACAACTGGTTCATTAAAGGCTGTGGTATGTGCTGTCCTGTCTGTGGGAAAGTGCATATAAAAGACTCCTTGCTGCTTATCGGAAAGAGTAGCCTATACGGTGGCAGCAGGTTTCCTAAAAAAAAAGATGTCAGAATGACTATATGTTTGACATCCAATAGCCGATGACAAAAATCAATTTGCTCTAGAGATGTCATTAAATAAAACAAGCTTTTTTCTCACGTGTAGTGGAAGCTATGCACATTGCGTTGTTTTACTAATATGATAAAACTACACACAAAAATAGTATTCGCAAATATGTGCATTATTTATTCAATATTACCATCCATACCATATTACAAGATACTGCTTTTATTTGATTAATGATGATTTCTATGTTGCTATTTCACTGCTATATTTTAAGGCGTTCTTTTTGAGGGGCGGGGTAATAATATAGAAAATTAGAAGATTCGCATCTCCGACAAATTCGACTAACAAAGACCGGGATGCAAACATAGACAAATCTAGGGAAAGCACCAAAAGATATGGTCTATGTGAATGGATATCTGGAGGTGGGGGTGGGAGATGGGGTGGGAGGGGTAATATGGTAAGGAAAACTAAGTTTTGGGATAGTTTTTTTTTTTTCAAAGTATGGACACGATTTCGCAGTCCGAGAGTACCGCAATAACTAAGGTCAGAATATTTAACAGCAGAACAAATAAACATGCTAGGATGACATTGTATCCACGCGCTAAAAACTAATTCTGATAAATAGTTCTGAAATAGCTCTGAATGGGTCCGTGTTTTCCTCTTTATCGAAGTTTGGCGAAGTTTGATTCGACCCGTCGATCGTGAAGGCAGCGGTGCTCCCCCCCCCCCCCCCCTCCCCCTCCCCCCCCCTCCCCCCCCCCCCCTGCTGGATGTGACTGTCTTTGCAGCATTTCTACTCTATCTGCACTGGGCACACTGTGTCAGCAACCATAATACAGTAAAACCTCTCTAAATCGACCGACCTTGGGACCGACTTTAAGTGGTCCATTTAGGGAGGTGGTCGGCTTAGGGAGTTAGGATATGGTTATAATGGGACCCAAATACAGCGATCGATATTGGGGAGTGGTCGATCTGTGGAGGTCGTCGGTTAGGGAGGTTTCACTGTATATTCCTGCAGTCGCAGCTCTTAGAGGAAGGAGGAGGGGATGTTGTTGGATGGTGTTTTATGTTCTAGCAACATCTGAGGTCATATCAGGACGGGTACCGACTTGTGACAGTGCGCACTCATGACGACTTTATAGTGCTGCCGCACTGGGAGACAAAGCTGCTAGCACCATGACCCGATTTTCCACCCAGTCACATTATCTTAATACTGAGCTATAAGTCCTTGCCCTATCCTAGTAATGCCAAGCACCAGGCTAGGTGGCGACAAGTATCAATGTTGTACGTCACTGGTTTGACTGAACCAGGAATTAAACTCCCGACCTTCTGCATGGAAAGCCTATGCTCTACCGATTCGGCCACCGCGTCCGGTATGGGAGAGGGAAGAGGAACGAGCAAGGGAAGGGAATGAGGGCCATTGGAGGCGGTAGTCGAGACAAGAGGCCAGTTGATATGTAATTTACATACCGTATATGTCCCAATAGAAGCACACTACCCAATAGAAGCACTTTTTTTTTTCTTGAAGATTTATACTGCCCATCATGGATAAGCCTGAATAGGCTTGTTTTCACCGTTAGACAGTTTGTCGATAGAAAGCCCGAGCCTACACTTTTACCGACCCAAGGGATTTTTAACCTCCCACATCACATAGACATGGTATGAGAGCAACTGGCCTTTGATGACGCTGTAAGTTATACACAGCAGTGGAAATCCAAATTGGCAGAGGTGGGGGCACATGGAATCGAACCACTGACCTTCAGATTAGGAGTCCGACCTAGAAAAAAGTCAGACACTCTAACCACTCCGCCACAGAGAACAGCACACCCCCAATTTCAAGATTGAAAGCACACACAAATTTACGATCATATTCAGGCTGAATGCACATAAAATAAGACAATCCCACATTATTTCAGAGGCACTACAAAAACAAATCAAAATTTAAGATCATATTCAGACTGAATGCACATAAAATAAGACAATCCCACTTTATTTCAGAGGCACTACAAAAACAAATCCATGAAATTCTTTTTAACTTTGAATAGACCCGCATCCATGTGTCTGCACTCACGCAGTGCAAGTCTATTAGGACATATATGTTAGTTTAAATTTGAACTGACAATTAATATCCGGTTTGTATTGTGCTACAATGATTACCTCATGAGGGGACCCCTCCCCCCCCCCCCCAATAGCCGATGTTGGGGGGTCGCTAAACAAACAAACCTTATAAGGTCGCTCTAGATACTGGATGTGACGGCCCAGCGGCACAAGGATCCACATAGACAGGTAGGCGTAGATATGATGATTGCATCAGGGAGTCTAGGGAGTGTAATGGTTAGCATGCAGCCCATAAAGTGTGGGTTCGAATCCTACTCTAGGCACAATATTTCCCATTTCCATTACCCAGACAATTGACATATGCATGTATCTGCATGTATACAGTAAAACCTCGCTAACCTATCACCTCCACAGATCGACCACTCCCCCCCCCCCTTTATTGATCGCTTAATTTGGGTCCCAAATGATTGCCCATACAACACAATTGTAGCAATTTTTTTTTAAACTCCCTAAACCAATCAGCTCCCTAAATAGACCATTCAAAGTTGGTCCCATGATCGGTTGACTTAGAGATTGCTGTAAGTTATAACTATAAGTCAGTAGTCGGCCTCAGATGGCAGTAGGATATAAAACCCCAACAACTCACTCACATTCTATACTGCTCTGATTATAGCACAATATGAAGGTCAAAGGGCAGAGACCTGAGTCTTAAAACACAGGACCACTGGCCAATGTGGACTGTGGCAGCCCGTCCCGGTCGAACTATGGCCGGGGGGCATGTGAGGTTGTCCGGGTCGGGACCAGTAAGTCATGTAAAATAAGGGTCATTTCACTGTGTTTACATTGTGAGTGGCCCGTCTCCAGAACACCGCGCCAAGACACGCCCAGCAGAGAAGCGTCAGGTGGATGCTTGGTTGTTGGGGCTTTACGTCCTGGCAATATATAAGGTCATATCAGGACGGGGTGGATGAACTGTGGTGGTACATGGTGCTCAATACTTGTTAATAACTTATATTAAGCCATGATCACATCGATATGACATTTATCTACAAAGGACTCCTTAAGAGGAGTCATTGCTGAAGTGGATACAAATACTAAAGATTCAATGCTTTCAAACCCTATTTTATATATCAATCCTGCTCGAGTCAAATGACTTAAAAATTTATACTTGTCTCTTCCTAGTCTGGCGCTCGGCATTATTAGGATAGGGTAAGGACTGGTTGGCTCAGTGTCAGGATAGTGTGACTGAGTGGGATGTCAAGTCATAGTGCTGGCGGCCTTGTTTCCCAGTGGGGCAGCACTATAAAGTCGCCATGAGTGCGCACTGTCACAAGTCGGTACCCGATCTGATATGACCTTAGATGTTGCTATGACGTAAAACAACAACAAACAAACAACATATATTATATATATATTGTATATTGCATATATATATATATATATATATGTATAATATATATCGTTACAAGAAAGTGATATTTGATGGTTCTTATCCAATATCAGCTTATCAGACTGTGTATATAGGGAAAGCACCAACCTGACTAAGCCCACCATATGTGTTCATGCTCTGAGTCTGGGGATGTAAAACCTACGTGGTTCGTAATGTTTCCTCTTTAATAAAACAAAAAATGAGTACACAGAACGATCACAAGAAACAACGATATAAAAAAGATTTTTTTCTCAGTAAATCCGCAAAGACACAGATCACTTCGCCAGAAACGTGAGTGGTTGGTTTCCACGTATATATATATATATATATATATATATATATATATATATATAAACATGGAAACCAATATATATATGTATATATACACGTGGAAAGCTATATATATATATATATATATATATATATATATATATATATATATATATACAGTAAAACCTCTCTATACCGACCCCTCCAAAGATCGACCACTCCCCTATATCGATCGCTTTAGTTGGGTCCCAACAACACCATTGTTATCATATTCTAACTCTCTAAACCGACCACCTCCCTAAATAAACCACTTAAACTTAAAGTAGGTCCTATGGTCGGTCGATTTAGAGAGGTTTTACTGTATATATGTGTGTGTGCAGCGTCTTTGTTGAGGTTTTATATCCTGGCAAGATCTATGGTCAAATCCGGATGGGCACTGACTTGTGACAGTGCGCACTCATGGCAACTTCATAGTGCTGCCCCACTGCAAGACTAGGACACCTGCACCATGACCCGATGTCATTCTCAGGCACAGTATCCTGATATTAAGCTAACTAGTCCTTGCCTTGTACTAGTAATGCCAAGCACCAGGCGACAAGTATCAAGCGACAAATATCAATTTGGTAAGTCATTGGTTTAACTCAAGTGGGCTTCGAACTCGCAACCTTCCGCATATGGGAAGCCGGGGCTCTACCGATTTGGCCACCATTCCGATGTATATATATCTCGTAGATAATATCTAGTATATTATAATGTATTATAATATATATTATGATATAGAGGATTAACCAATATTAAATATTGAAACTCTAATAGTCCCCAATACGCAATTTCGGCCATTCACCAACACATGGTTGTCATATATATGCTCAGATATCAGGTTTAAGGAAACCACTCCAGACTCCATAGTGGTACTGGTAGTCTATCTCAACTTCCTCTGCTATTTAGAGGGTGTGATGGGATTCACTAACACCAAGCTTATTTCTTAAATGTTCATTAACTCTGAATATTATGATTTATATTATAATAAAAAAGTAATATGCAATATACAAATTATATACACATAAGTAGAAACTAATTAGGATTCACAAACACCAAACTTATTTCTGAAATGTTGGTTAATTATGTATATCATAATGAATATTATGATTTATATATATATTTCTTTAATTATGTGCTGAATAAACAATTATACGAGTTTAATTATCTGGAAACCGATTATCTATGAATATCAACTGACACTACACCAACGAACGACACTTATTTAGGTATATATATTATATACACATACGTAGAAACCAATTAGGATTCACAAACACCAAGCTTAAATGTTGCTTAATTCTGTATATCACAATCTATATTATGATTTATATTATAAAATGCAATATATACTATATACCCATACATGGAAATGAACCACTCACTTTTCTAGTGAAGCGATGTGTGTATGTTTTTATGAATTTACTATACTATGTTGTGATAGTTCTGCATATAGGGGTTTTATTTTTATTAAAGAGCAAAAAATTGCGAACCAATATGATTGAAAGTAAAACGAACAAGCCTCAGAAAACCCTCTCTGAAACCTGAAGATGCATGTCCATCTTAGTGGGAGTTCAATTCCCAGCTGAGTCTAATCAATGACTTACAAAATTGATACTTGTCACTTCCTAGCCACGTGCTCGGCATTATTAGGATAGGGCAAAGGACTGGTTGGCTCAGTATCAGGATAATGTGACTGAGTTGGATATCAGGTCATGGTGCTGGTGGCCTGGTCTCCCAGTTCGGCAGCACTATAAAGTTGCCATGAATGTGCACTGTCACAAGTCGTTATCCATCCTGATATGACATTAGATGTTGCCAGGATGTAAAACTCCAACATCCAACCAATCTTAGTGATCGGTGAATTAATTGCAAAACGGGCCCCGACTGTGAACTCATGGGCTGTCTGCAGAAATATAAAACCTCTAACCACCCACCCACGCCCACACGGCTGCACGTAAACACACCACCTGACCAGCTCCTGTTTGTGGCACTGCGGATTCCGAGGGACACCAGTTTGCCAGGGACACTTCCATTCAAATGCATTGTCAACGGCCGTGAGCAAATCTTCATACAGAAAAAAATCAAATATCTCTAAAATTACACCACCTAGAAACAAATCGCTTCGTACACATATAGAAAACATCTTTACCATTAAGATTATATTAAATTGATATGGTTAGGGTTCTTGATTTCTATTAATTTTGAATAAAACTAATGTTTTTCACTGCGCATACTGTCCAACTCAAGGCATTGTCAATGGCCGTGAACTATCTTCATACAGAAAATATAGTAAAAGTTAAATATCTCTAAAAGGACACCACCTAGAAACAAATCGTTTGGTACACATATAAAAAAAAATCTTGACCAAAAACATTATATTAAATTCATAAGGTTAGTGACGATGCTGTTCGATTTTGACGCATGCGCAGAAGCAATGTGTCCCTGGCAAACTGGTGTCCCTGGCAAACCGCAACACCGGATACTGGATCACCGGCGTCTACTTCCGAATCGCGCAGTTTTACCAATAACTGCTGACGACCACGTGTGCACGACCACGTCACGTGATGCGCACCCCCAAAAGAGTTCCCGGCGTCATGGCGGTGTAATTATAATGGGTAGCATGTTTACAGGCACAACACGGATATAGAAGAAATCAGGATGCGTTATCCTTTGCTGGGAAAGCGGGCATTGTGCAAGCATTTGGGGGGGGGGGGGGGGGGGGGGGGGGGGTGTTCTATTCTATCATTTATATATTAAAGCAGTGTTGCCAACCTGGAGGTATTGACAATCTTTGAGATTTTGTGTTGCAGACGTGGAACCTGAATGGTGGGTGCTGCAAGCTCATTATGGGATTACCCCAAAAGACATTTGTTTAAATGGGCTATTTGAGGGCATTTCCAATGGGTTATAGGCTGACATTTTAGCATATCTATAATGTTGTTTTAGGCTTTGAGTTTACATTGTCATTACGAGGTTTCTTAATAGTTAGAGTTCAATAGTTCAGAGTTCAATATACCGTACATTGTTGGAAGGGAAGGTGAATGGCAGCAGAGGGAGAGGGAGACCAAGAACATCATGGTTTACAAATATTTCACAGTGGACAGGCTTGAATTATTCACAGTCTATCAGAACAGCACAACATCGGGACAAGTGGAGAACCATTGCATCCAACCCTCGACTAGAGGATGGAACTATTGATTGATTGATAATGTTGTTGTATTTACTCAAAGGGACAGAAATTCATACAAAAGTACACACAATTGTGGGATTTTGTACAAAAGTGCAGAAATTCGTGGGATTTTGGGAGTCGATCTGTGACTCATGAGGAGACTGATCAGAACCTTCCATTTCTGTGGCTCTCACAGGAATTTCCTGAGAGTTGGCGACAGTCTTAAAGTTGCACAGTCGGACGGATTTAAGTCTGCTATTTTCTTAGATAAGTACATTAGATTGATCGCTATGATCAGTAAATTTGATTTGGAATGGCGAAGTTTTGAAATATTTGAAGTGCAACCATGCCAAAATTAATTTTGGCAAGCATGCCAAAAGTCTGATACCAGAGGCTTATGCAGTAGCAGGTTTTGATTAAATTGACTCAGTATGCCAACAAATTACCATTCTATGTGGCTTAATAAATTTATCAGTATCTAAGTTTGATATGTGAGATCAAATCTAGTTCCAGTTTTGGTTTTGAAATTTGATGCTTCATCAGACTACTTTTTTTTGTGGTAAATATGTTTATTCTGCTGAATAAGCCTTTTGTCAGTGCCGAAGCGCTGGTCTTCCAGCCATTTTTCAATTCAGGGGTTATTTAAACAAAAGGTATATAGAATAAGGTGTACAATAACTGTTGAATACACAATTTGCAGCATGTAACACAATGAAATTATGTAACCCAAAAAGTTCCATAGCAATATGGTAACGGTAGTGTCATATAATTAGATCGATATTAGTCAGATCAATGTGAGTATTTACATAGTAGTTAGAATGTATGCATCTTTAATTACTAGGAAAGGGCTGACGAATCATTAGTCATACTAGTATAGTAGTATACATGCACGCTGATGTCGCGATATACCATTGAGTAAGGTTTCATCCCTGTTGTTTATACTGACACCACAATGCTATAGTAATTTGGCACAACCCTACACTCAAAAGGGATAGATGTGTCATTGAGTTTGGTGTGCGTGTTTCTATTATCCAATGCGGAAAACCAGACGGAATGGCCAAATGAGTTAGCGCGTCCGTCTCCCGTGTTGGTAGACCGTGCGATCGTGGGTTCGAACCCTGGTCGAGTCAAACCAATGACTTAAGAATTAATACTTTTGTCGCTTCCTAGCCAGGTACTGGGCATTATTAGGATAGGCCAGGGACTGGTTGGCTCAGTGTCAGGATAATGAGACTGAGTGGGATATCAGGTCATGTTGCTGGCAGCCTGGGCTCACAGTGGGGCAGCACTATAAAGACACCATGAGTGCATACTGTCACAAGTCGGTACCCGTAGTAATATGACCTTGGATGTTGCTAGTACGTAAAACAACAACAACAATCCAATGCGGGTAGTCTAATATGTATCCGTGCCTCGCATTGAATCCGACACACAGGGGGGGGGGGGGGGGAGAAAAACAATAGCGGTGAATATTCTTTTCTTCGGAATAACTCTATCCTTGTTCACTGACAAGGCGCTGGTCTTCCGGTCATTCAATATTAACAAACGAAATACACAACAGTTGGTAAATGACTACAAACTGCATCGTCATCAATTAACACGGGGATATAGTTGTAGTTGCAGTGAGAGAGTGAGGTTATGGTGCTGAGATGCAGTCGGTGTGCTGGAGGTGGGGAGTGTGAGGCTATGGTACTAAGATATAGAAGGTGTGGTGGAGGTAGCAGTGTGGCTATGGTGCTATGCAGTAGGTGTGATGGAGGTGAGTGTAGTTATGGTGATGTGATATGGTAGGTGTGATGGAGGTGCGAGTGTGGTTATGGTGATATGATACAGTAGGTGCGATGGAGGTGACAGTGTAGTTATGGTGCTATGATACAGTAGGTGTGATGGAGGTGAGTGTAGTTATGGTGCTGTGATATGGTAGGTGTGATGGAGGTGACTGTGTGGTTATGGTGCTATGATACAGTAGGTGTGCTGGAGGTCACAGTGTGGTTCTGGTGCTATGATACAGTAAGTGTGATGGGGTGAGAGTGTGGTTATGGTGCTATGATACAATCGGTGTGATGGAGTTGACAGTGTGGTTATGGTGCTATGATACAGTAGGTGTGATGGGGTGAGAGTGTGGTTATGGTGCTATGACACAGTCGGTGTGAATGGGGTGACAGTGTGTGGTTATGCTGCTATGATACAGTCGGTGTGATGGGGTGACAGTGTGGTTATGGTGCTATGATACAGTCAGTGGGATGGAGGTGACAGTGTGGTTATGGTGATATGAATGATGCAGTAGGTGTGATGATGATGAGAGTGTGGTTATGGTGCTATGATGCAGTAGGTGTAATGGAGGTGAGAGTGTGGTTATGGTGCTATAATACAGTAGGGGTGATGGAGGTGACTGTGTGGCTATGGTGCTATGATGCAGGATGTGTGAATGGGGTGACAGTGTGGATATGGTGCTATGATGCAGTAGGGGTAATGATGATGAGAGTGTGGTTATGGTGCTATGACACAGTCGGTGTGATGGGGGTGACAGTGGGGTTATGGTGCTATGATACAGTCGGTGTGATGATGATGAGAGTGTGGTTATGGTGCTATGATACAGTAGGTGTGATGGAGGTGACAGTGTGGTTATGGTGATATGATGCAGTAGGTGTGATGATGATGAGAGTGTGGATTGCTGCTATGATACAGTAGGTGTGGCTGAAGTGAGTGTGGGGTCATGGTAGTACACCCTATGGGCACATTGCCAGGCTGAGGGTGTGGGGCCCAGTGGAGATCGATCGTTGGTAAAGGGGCCATCACACTATGACGTCCGGTGTCAGCACGTGCTCAAAGTTTTAAAAAATTGCCAGTATATCGGCATTCATCGACCTTTTCAGCGACGGGGTGTAAAAATGGGCAGATACACAACATCCACAGAATGTATCTAACATATGCAGAACGATCTCTGATGTATTGCTAGCATATGAGAGCGTTCTTGTGCCTCGCAAAACGTTCACAGAACGTTTGAAAAATGCTCGCATACGCTCACGGAACGCTGACCAACATTACTCCATCGCTAGAACTATGACGCATAAGTTAAATAAGCTGGAGATATGGCAGGCATATGTTCGAAGTACTTTAGGAGTATGTGATGCATCCATTGGCAGTACGCGGACTGCACTTCCCAGCGGCTGAACGTATGGCTAACAGGCAGCAACATATGCCAATGTATCCCTAATGTACTCCCAATGTATGCTGACGTATCCCAAACGTACACGCAGCATACATTCAATGTAAGAGACACACGTCGATACACGTTGAAATTTTTTAGCATGCACACAATTTTTTCGGAGCCTCGACGCGCATCGACAGAAGATGACTTATCCAGAATTTATACGCCGTATACCCAACATACACGTAACGTATGACGACGCACGACGACCTACGCCGATGTGTTCATAGAAAATCACATACGTTGGCGCACGTTGAGGCGATACGTCATAGTGTGACAGTGCCTAAGCAGGGCGGGTGGACGCTCCTGGCTGCATACGTAGCTTACTGGTGGGAGAACAAACACGCATTGTCTAGAGCTGAGCCTGTTTATTCAGAAACTGGAGGACAATTTTGTCAGCACGAAAATTGAACGAATTGGTGTGTGTGCTATATTGTTGTGGTGCTTCGTGTGTTATATCATTGGGCTTACACAATATATATATATATATATAATATATACACACACAGAGTAAAAATTCTCTCAATCGACCGACCATGGGACTGACTTTAGGTGGTCGATTTAAGGAGGTGGTCGGCTTAGGGCGTTAGAATATTGTTACAATGTTATTGTTAGGTCCCAAATAAAGCGATCGATATAAATAGGGGAGTGGTAGATCTGTGCAGGTGGTCGGTTAGAGACGTTTTACTGTATGTATATATATATATTATATCAATTATCATGTGTACTATGAACAGATCAAAATTTACCATGGCTCATAGTATCCTGATACTAACAAACCAGTCCTTGACCTACCCTATTAATGCCGAGTGCTAGACTAGGTAGCAGCAACAAGTATCAATTTTGTAAGTGTTTTAGTTTGACTCCGTCGGAGTTTGAACCCACGACCTCCTGCACGGGAAGCCAGCCAGCGCTCTTATGGGGCTGTCACATTACGACACATCACGCAAATGTATGGTGATGTATGTGATATTTTGCCACTATGTTGGGATACATTGTTATGCGTTACGCGTGCATTAGGCGCGCGTTGGTATACGTCACTGTACGTCAACGTTCATCGACATATGGCAGTGTGCGTCAGGGGGTTGGCAAAGTTTTCTGCATGCGCAACACTGTTGATGTACGACAACGCATGGGTGCTTATGTTATGCCTACATTAGGCGTATGTCGAGATATGTTAGACGTGCGTTGGAGGAATGTTGTTCTTACGTTGTCCTACGTTGATTTTCGTTCCTCTGATGGAGAGCAGTCAGTCCGCGTGTTGGCAACGTAATGCCAACGTATGACAATGTTGTTCTAATGTATGCATAACGTATGGCCGACATGCGGTTGGCGTTTCTCCACCGTGTCTCGATGTATTTGACATATAGGGCACGCGTCTGGCGCTCACTTAACGTATATAATGTTCGCCGGTGCTCTACAAATGTGCCGTGAGCGTTTTGTTGGTGGGTCGGGTGCCCCCCGCATGTTGGCATGCGTTACTCACGTGTTACGCCAATGTTGCGAGCACTGGGTGCATGCTCTCGCATTGCCAAAATACACTGGATTGTCATTGGACATGTGTTGCTCATGCGCTGGCACTACACGCTCATATGTTGTGCAACACATTTAACGGTCGCTAGCGGAACGTTGGGAGCGCGTTATGCCAACGCTAGGTAAATGCCGCATGCACGAGAGGCGCGTTAGCCACATGTTGTGCTAAACATTTTTAGGTCTTTTTTCTCATGCATCGACATACGTTACCACTATGTTGGACCGACACTATGCTTACGTCCACTATGTTGCGCTAAAGTCCAACTTTTCCCCAAGCGCCGAAAAGTTTGACGCATCTCGACGTAAAAAAGTGATTTTACGCATTGGCAGCGTGCTTGCGAGCTGCGTCGTAATGAGACAGGGCCTTTACCGATTCGGCCATCATGCCCTATTGGTGCCAGTTCTAGAAACAGGACGTCAGGAGTGGGGTTGTTTCCATTGCACAAAACACCATGTGTGCATATAAACAACGAAACAACGCTGCGTACATTACAAACATGTGATTCGAGTTGTCGTGTATTTGGAAGGGTATCTGAAGGAAATGATCGAAGAAGCAATGACAAGGCCTCTCGGTTAAGGAGGAAAAAAAGATGCATTCTAGACTTGAGGAAACACAGCTTCGGCCACAGGATTGTGGATAGATGGAACTCCCTCCGTGAATCTGCTGTCTCTGCCCAAACTATGAACTGCTTTAAGTTCCAACTCGACAAGTTTGGGATACAAGAACGATACAGATTACTGTAACGGTGATAACCATCCTCAGTAAAAGTTATCTATTGAAGGACCGAAATAACAACAGCAGGCAATCAGCCAACCAAATTTTGTATATTTGACATTAAGGTATCAAGGATGAAGAACACCTACACACTTAGATCAATTACTTTAATTGGCAAGGTCTGCAATAAAGAGATTGATTGCGTGTGTCATAAAAACTTGCTCTATGAAGCCAACCTCGCCTCCCAGCAATATCACCGACTGCTATGTTTGTTAAGTTGTTGTTCTATGTATTATTATTATTATCATTGTTATTATTAGACGAGTTGAGCCAAAGGCACAGATAAATTGGCACGTGTCACTACCTCCTCTTGTGCAGAGGCAAGTACTAGTTGGCTCAGTGTGGAGATCTTATTTATGACTGAGTGTGGTTCATCATTGTTCTGTCGATGTATTTTTTCAGTTAGACAGCACTATACAACCACCAGGAGTGAGCACTGCCACAAGACTTGTCATATCAACACAGGTGCTGACTTGTGACGAAGTCAACACCTGTGTTGATATGACCTCAGACGTTTCTAGGACGTAAACTTTCAATCGCTAACTCATTCATATTATCTACCCAGTCTGTAAAGCAAATCCTAACCATACTTTTTCTTAATTCTCCATTGCCAATTCAGAATTATCACTCAGCTCAATATATGTACGCAATGCCCACCTGGATTAATTAAATGTCCACCAAATATATATGCCACTAAATTAAAGTGCAATTGCTGTTATGTAAACACTGTAGTCAATAGACCCCAGCTTGTGAAATATACATAGGGGATGTGTGTGCATGTGTATTGAACGTGTGTGTGTGAGTGTGCGTGAGTGTGTGGGCGAGTGTGTGTGAGTGCATAACTATAAGTATGTGTGTGAGTGTATAAGCGTGAGTGTGTGAATTTTAGCGTGCCAGTGTGTATGAGTGTGCGCGAGTGTTGAGTATGTATGAGTGTTGAGTTTGCATGAGTGTACAAGTGTGAATGTGTATGTGGATTTGAGTGTGTGTGTTGAGTTCGGTGAGTGTATGTGAAGGCATAAGTGAGTTAGTGTGTGTGTGAGAGTGTGAGCGCGTGTGTGAGTACATAGTCATAGTGACCTGTCATTAATCATTATGGGCGTAATCGATTAATCAACTCGGGTCACCCGAGCCACTTTTTGGTGCATGCGCACATCCTACAGACTCGGGTTGAATAAACAAATACGCTTGGGGTGGACAAAATGGTGCCTTAATCTAAAACTTAATATTTTTGTTCAATAACCGATATATGTACAGCAAAATAGGATTTAAAGTATTTTATGATTGTAGAAGCTGACAATCTGGGTTATTTTTTAAAAAGCATTAAAACAACACGTAGGAGTTGTACTGGTAGCGGTTATCCTACAGGTACCAGCACAGATGTGAAGTCATCGCTCCTAGCAAAGGTGGGTTACTGGGGTCGGGTCGTTTTGCACACGGTATGTGTATTTGTCGACTCCACTCGCGGTGTTCTATTTGAAATTCTGACGACTCGGGTGAGCCGAGTCGCCCGGGTCGTGTTAATCGATTACTGCCTATGATTATGCATTACTCCCCAGCAGTACTACTTAAAGCTGCATAGTCCGATGAAATATCAAATTTTCAAAACCAAATCAATTATCTAGATTTGATTTTACATATCTAAGTTAGATACTGGTGCACTTATTAAGCATTTGTTTCTGCGTAGAAGGCAATACTGAGTCAATTTAACAGAACCTGTTACTGCAGAAGTCTATGGTGTCAGAGTTTTTACAAGCTTGCCAAAACTAATTTTCAATCTTTGCACTCAAAATATCTCAAAAGTTTACCATTTAAAATAAAAGTAACTTTGAACTAATGTAAAGTAGATACTAGTGACCGATCTAATATATTTATCTCAGAAAAAATACAGAAATTCAAAACCATCATACTATGCAACTTTAAGCAACCCGATTTGCATCCAAGCTCATAACAAACAAACAAACCCAAACAGGCCCAGATAGATAGTTGACATGCCCAACGATGTGATGATGATGATCCTTGCACTAACCACCCCTTATCTCTCACCACTGCCAGACTCATAGCAGAGCAGTATGTGCCAAGTCGACACCACAGCTCACCACTGACCTGTTAGTTAGTAGAATAGTAGCTGCTCCCCAGCGTGTCCTCCTTACTGCCTTAGTGCACCCACACCAGGGGTCCTTTGAAAGAGAGGAAATACACTCCCACTGCTACGTAATCCAAGCGCTGGAAATATATGTTACAGGTCCCGTCGGTAGGCTGGCGATATTACCCCTGACCTGCATTCCCCGACATTACACACTGACTGACTGGCTGTGGGACAGTGGATTAGGAGTGTATTGTGTGTGTATGTCCTTTGAGTGGATTAAGTGCAGCAACTCGCCGCGCTGGATCCCGGCGTGTCGGCTGTCGTGACGACACTGGGTCGTCTGGTCCGCGTGTAGAAAAGGCGGGACGTGACCAGTCAGTGGTGGTGGTGGTGGTGGACTGAGCCGTCCTCACTCAGAAATCGTCTGCCACCGGCCCCGCCCAGACCCAGCCTGCCGCGCGACACACATTCTCTCCCACTCTCTCTCTCTCTCCGTCCAGACTGACGTGTGTGTCTGTGTGTACACAGCGGGACGCTCCAGTCGGAACTCAGTCGCGCACCACTCCCACTCTCAGAATGGCGGCGCAGTTCGCCGGCCCGCCGCCAGAGGGTGTAGGGTGTGTGGGTGGATGCGAGTTGTCAATAATGAAGCGACCAGGTGAATCGTGGGCGGAGAAGGTATACAAAGATAGGGAAACACCCATCTCTGTCTCTCTGAGTTTCTCCCTCCTTCTCTCTCTATAGGGAGTGATCAACACAAAAACACATACAAGGAAAACGTTATTACGCATATTAACGTTCAGTAAATTGCGTAATCCATGATAATTTTAATCAAATTTAAATGTGTACGGTTAGATGATTCCCTTGGTGAAAACTAGTAAATGTACAATAAAACCTCTCTAAATCGACCGACCTTGAGACCGACTTTAATATGTCCATTTAGGGAGGTGTTCGGTTTAGGGTGTTAGAATATGATTACAATGGTATAAGGGAGAGGTCGATCTGTGGATTTGGTCGGTTAGAGAGGTTTTACTGTATAATTATTTTGTGAATATAAATAATTACAATTCATCGCCAACTGTGTTTTTTGGTGTTTTTTTTAAATTCTATTCTCCCATGTTCTTAATATTATGCCCACTTATACATTTGACCTTGTAAGTTGTATGTTGTAAGCTACAGCAATTATGTAATGATTGCGATTATGTAATGAACTCCAGTTTGTACTTAGGTTAGCCTGTGTGGAGGCACAGGTATGTGCTAGTGGTAAGATTGGCAGCGTCTTCGCCTGTTGGGTGACGAAGGACAATGGTTAAGCCGCCCCCAAGGTATAATAATGATGCATAGGTCTACAGCAGCTGAGGTGGTCCATGCGGGAACTGTTGGCAGCATTCCATTTAGACTCACACTGGAATATCTCGATTTAAGACCGCCATGTACAGTACAACCCCGTTAAACCAAGCTCGGTTAAACCAAACGATCGGTTTATCCAAACTTTTTTCGGCGGCCCGGCAAAGTACTATCATTTATCATATAAACCAAAGTCGTTAAACCAAAGTTAAACCAAAGTCGGTTAATCCAAAGTATTGGTTAATCCAAACAGAATTGTTGGGAACCAGGCCACTTCCGGTACGTTTAAACCAAACTTTCATGTGGTTATAAGGTCATCTGAGACTTTTTTTATATGATAAATGGTAGTATTTTGCCAGGCCGCCGAAAATAGTTTGGATTAACCGATTGTTTGGTTTAACTGAGCTTGGTTTAACGGGGTCATATTGTATATACATACAAAAAAACAATAATCAAAATGTCCACATACACTGTATATTACATTCATAATGCACCCACCTTTTTGCCAAAGCCAAGTCAAAGTCGAAGCCAAAGCTCGGTTAAACCAATGATCGGTTAATCCAAACAAATTTCTAGGGTCCCTTCAAGTTTGGTTTAATGGGGTTATTTTATACTATCCACTGTTTTAGGGGTGTTTTTTGGTGGGTTAAACAAAACCATAATCTCCGTTCCTCGGCGACCGGGAAGGTTTGTTTTCACATCATCTTGCTTACTTATTGATGAGATTGATATTCACAATGTGAATTATGGAATCACATTCTCGGCAGATTTGGGTGTTGCTGTTGCCGACTTCCTTAACCACACAGGTGAATAAAAGTGGAGTCAAATTAAACAAGTGGTGTTCTCTGTGGCGGAGTGGTTAGAGTGTCTGACTTTTTTCTAGGTCGGACTCCTAATCTGAAGGTCAATGTTTCGATTCCCTGTGCCCCCCACCTCTGCCAATTTGGATTTCCACTGCTGTGTATAATTTACAGCGTCATCAAAGGCCAGTTGCTCTCATACTATGTCTATGTGGTGTGGGACGGTAAAAATCCCTTGGGTCGGTAAAAGTGTAGGCTCGGGCTTTCTATCAACAAACTGTCTAATGGTGTGAAAAAAGTCTATTCAGACTTATCCATAATAGGTAGTATAAATATTCAAGACAAACAAAATTGTTGCTATCTCATTGTGTGGTTCGGCTTGCTTATAATGGGGCGAGGACTAATGAACTGAGTGTCCAGAAAGTGTGACTGGGTGAGATATTGGGTCATGGTAGTGATGACATGATATCCTATTGGGTCAGCACTATATAGCATGTGTGCGCTGTCACAAGTCGGTGCCAATCCTGATCAAACTCCAGTTGTTGTTAGGAATCACACACCCAAACTAAATAAAACTGTCATCAGTGACAGTGCACAGTATTGCAAGTCGATACCCATCCTGACGTGACCACAGTTATAGCTAGGGCAGAAAACCCCAACCAACCATCCTCCCCAGTCACCGATGAGCGAGTTTCAAATAAAATTATCGGCTAGTGGCATGTTGCATTCGGGCTTCCTGATGTACCCACGTTTACGACCGATTAAGGATTTCACACAACACACTGCAACAACTCGATCAGGGCCTGGTCACGCCATGTTAAGTACTGCACCGCTGGGAGTCAAATGTGTGAACAAGTGTCGCATCACCAATCTGTATTATTATTATTATATTATTCTGTACCGTTGTTTCTATGTCTACCTTCCCGTACCTCTCGTGTTGGTAGACCATGGGATCGTGGGTTCGAATCCTGATCGAGTCAAACCAATGACTTAAAAATTTATACTTGTCGCTTCCTAACCAGGCGCTCTGCATTATTAGGATAGGGTATGGACTGGTTGGCTCAGTGTCAGGATAATGTGACTGAGTGGGATATCAGGTCATGGTGCTGGCGGCCTGGTCTCCCAGTGGGGCAGCACTATAAAGTCGCCATGATATGACCTTAGATGTACCATGATATGACCTTAGATATTTATATATATATATATATATAAAAGGCCAGAAATAACGCAGTATATGTTTCCATCACAGGCCGGCTTGGTGTTTTTTTCGTATAGTGTTTTTTTTTTTAACCTAGACCCTGCTTCCGTTGTTGTTGGGTTTTTTCCCGCCTACAACATGACTGCAACATTCTATGCTTACTCGACAGTTGAGACTCCTGAGGTGGCAGCACCGACTTGACACTGCTGCCTCATTTCTAAATGCAGCTTGCCCTCCCTACCTGAGTACAGTGAATAGAGTGCGTGGGAGTATGTAAATGTGTGCACAGTCCTCACAAATACTTGACGTGTGTGTGTGTGCGCATGTGCGCGTGTGTGTGGACATGAGTGTAAGTGGCATGGTGAGCGGGCATTGTTTGTTTGCTGGAGTTTTACATCCTAGCAACATCAATATGAGGGCGCGGACATCCTGGTCGAGTCAAAACAAGGACTTACAAAATTGATACTTGTCACTTCCTAGCTTGTCACTTCCTAGCTTGGTGCTCAGTATTAATAGGATAGACAAGGACTGGTTAGCTCAGTGTCTGGATAATGTGTCTGAGTGGGATATTGGGTCAAAGTTTTGGTGACCTGATTTCCCAGTGGGGCATCACTATTAAGTCGCTATGAGTTGGTGCTGTCACAAGTCAGTACCTGTCCTCATATGACCGTAGATGTTGCCAGGATATAAAACTCCAACAAGCGACCAACCAGCTAGAATTTCCACTGCCCGATGCCTAAATTATATATATATATATATATATATATATAATATATATATATATATATATATATATATATATATACGAACGCCCGCTTCAATGCACCTACCTATTCGGGATATGCAACCTTGTTAAATTATCTGGAAAAGCCAATGCACTGACCGGAATGGAAATCCTCGCCTTGAGGGAAATGTGCTCAGAGTTCATACTAGTATTACAGCGAAATTCCAACTTCCGTATTTGGACATTTTAATCGATTAATCGGTGTTTCTGGGGTTTTCTTGAGCTGATGGGGGGGGGGGGGAGTGTAGTTGTTATTCTGATCAAGTTCTGCTTTAGGGAAACCAGCAGAGCTCAGTGCGTCTTGGGCCAAAAGACGGATATGACGTTATTCGCACCTACTAAAGTATCGTATTTATTCACACAAATTAACTCACTCCTTCCACCCATACACATAACCACAACGATAAATAGTTAGTACCTCTACACAATCAAAAAGTGAAGAAAGAAATTCAACTCTGTCAGTCTGTGTAGGCACAACATATAAACCTTCATCTGAATATAGATTTTGGGATTATTTGTAATGTTTTCTGCTATTATTTGCAATGTTTTTACTTTTGGTTTCCATGTCACGAAAGTGGTACACAGTTTCGGAGAATGACCCACATACATACACATATACACATACAGTCTAACCGACCACTTCCACAGATCAACCACTTCCCTATATCCATCGCTTTATTTGGGTCTCAAATGATCACCCATACAATACCATTGTAACGAAATGAAAAACTCCTTAAACCTCCCTAAATGGACCATATAAAGTTGGTCTCACGGTTGGCTACACATAATTATGTGATGTATACCGCATTATGCGAGTATAAAGGCACGGAAGGGAATTAACTCCATTGTTATTATTATTATGTGCTAATTATTCTTAATATTACACGATACACTGTACTGCCTCCTCCATGTCGCGACTGGTGGCGCCACCCCTGGCTGTGCCTGGTACCTGCCTACCCTGAATACATCACTCGTGTCAGGGAATTTTTTCCTTTTTATTAGGTTAGGCTGGTATTCCTAGCCAGAGAATATATAACTCATACCACTACTCTTCTTGGTCTTGTTCCTTTGTACTGTAGCCTGCCTTTATACACATCATATACATATGGGATGCATAATGCATTATACGAGTATAAATGCTAGGGGAGCATATAGTTATCATTATTATTTCTCCATAGCATGCCTTGGTGGAGTGCGGCCCCCTACATGATACACACATTATATACACGTTCCCTGCCTCTATTCGGTTTCCGGCCTAATACTCCTACTCCACGCCAGGAGGCGCCACTGTGCATTGCTTCAAGCGATTCATCGTGCCCTACAAGTGTCCTCCTGTTGTATGTTTCATGTATACTGGGGAGCGATCAATAGTGCGGAGGACGTTCAGCTGGGCGCCGTAAGGGGTCACCTCATAGCTCAATTCGCACACACACGTGTGTTTATAACTCTTTACAAACAGACTAAGTCACTCGAAGTTATTTATTTCAGTGATATGTTTAATGACAATTTCATAGTCCGATAACCGCATCAAGTTTTCTAATGCAAAGCACTTATCTAGATTTGAATCTATATATCCAACTTAGATAGTGGCGCACATATTAAGTATTTGATGTTAGATTGTTACATAGAAGGGCATACAAAGTCAATTTAATAGAATCTGTTACAGTGGTAGTGCTGAAGCCTATGGCTTTGGGGTCAGAGTTTTGACAAACATGCCAAATTTAATTTTGCATGTTTACACCTAAAATATCATTGAAGTTAGTCATTTAGCATCAAAGTTACTTCAAACTAAAGTAAAGTATATTATAATAATCATCAACATGCTATATTTATTTAAGAAAATACAAAAACTCTAAACCATCGGACTACGCAACTTTAAATGGTAGGCTACTCGGCCGGCATATGGTGTTATTTACTAAATCCGCCATCTTGGTTTCCATTTGAATCGAATCGGCGTTTAAAAGGTAGACCACAATGGTGACATCTACCAGAAACACCACACATAATTATATATTTTAAATCATCATGACAAGTTTGAGTTCACCTGGATAACTGGTAAAGAGTTTCCATGTGGGGCAAGCTTAATAAATGCATGACTTTATACCTATCATCATCATCATCATCATGCTGTCGGTCGCGATGCGACAAAGACTGCTTTCATTACTTGACTGCCGCTCTCCATTTAGCTCCCTGGTCTGAGTGTGATGTCCATGAGTCGGTCTTCATGTCTCTCAAGCTTCAGGTTTCTCTTGATGGTATCCTTGAACCGGAGACGAGGGCGCCACATTTCATGAAAGCTGCCTGCAAAAGTGTTGAAATGCTGCTGGCTTTTGAAAGTTACCAGCGGCACTCTCTCGGGGAGCAAATAGAGGTTTCACACCGGCAAGAACATGTTGAGACAGGCGCAAAACTATTTGTCCCTGCAGTGGCTGGTCGGGAGATGTTGGGAGTTCCATACATCAACTGCCCTTGATGCTGCCACAGTGACATGGTTTTCTGTTCAGGGTTTGCTCCCTTAGCCTTCGGTTCTGTCAAGAACCTGTAGCACAAGGCAGTGGTTTACAACTCTGCAGGGCAGGGGCGTCAAACTCCCTGAGGTATTGCAATACCTGCATACCTGCTCTACCTATATATATATTCTATCCACACATTTGACACTTTCTAAATTTATACGTAGGAGTTTAGATTTAGATCTAGAGTAAGATTCACTACTGTAGCAGGTATATGTATTTATTTTCACACTATGTTGTATTTTATCCCAAAATTCTATCCACTCATTTGACACTTTCTACATTTATATGTAGGAGTCTAGATTTAGAGCTAGAGTAAGAGTTCACTGTTGTAGCAGGTATATGCATTTATTTTCATATTTTATTCATATCGAACATTTGCGTGTGGCCGGCATTTTCCTCCACACAACCTGATAACCACGTCCTTGACCTTGTGCGCTAATCTAGACTTGTAAACAATGACCAGTGTGCCCTGACAATGCTCTATCTCCTAAGTAGAGTCATAACTGTGTGTGTGTATATATATATTCCAGTGGATCATACACGGTAAAGGACCCATATTTGCCATCTACACGGCCCGATAAGCCCCGCCCGGTCCCACCCCACCCCCATCACCCCCAACGCCCCCTGCTGGGGCGCCGGGCTGCGAGGATCCGTTAAGTAAATCGGAACCAGATTCGGGCATCGACTGATACAGATGGACAAGTCGCACAAATAATTCACCAGACAGTCATGAGTTCACATCAAATATCAACGCGGCTGCAATTATTGCTGGGTGTTTTTTCTTCCTTATGTGGATATCCACTGCGCATTATTCACGAATATCTATTTTTGTTAAACTCACAAAGTAATTAATTATATTAGAAACAAGAAATTAAACAAGAAATAGAAAGAAGTGCTCAATTAAACGTGACCTATGGATGAGTAATCTATTTTTAATTGGGTATGTGTCAGCATTAGGATGGCGGGTTTTCTTAACCAACAAGAAAAACCCAACAAATCTGTCACTGTCTCCTAGCAACCACTACACAAACATATCCATCTGGTGCTGGCTACGCACACAGCCAGCCATTAGACGCTGATGGAACTCCCATGAGATATATGGAATTGTACCACTCACGTGGGAGGCATATGAGCAGCATTAGAGCTTAAGGGGCTGTCACACTACAATGTATAGCCTTAACGTATGCTGACGTATGTGATTTTCGACCAACACTTTGGCATACATCGTCATACGGTAGGTATATGTTGGGCGTACGTCTGGTATGTTCCTGGTACATCGTTATACGTTATCTTATGTCGCCGTGCGTCGAGGCTCCGAAAAAATTGTGTGTAGGCTCAAAATTTCCAATGTGTGTCGACGTGTGGCTTGTACGTTGGATGTGTGCTGAATGTATGTTCGGGATACATCGGCGTATGTTGGGAGTACATTAGGGATATGTTGGAATACGTTGCTGCACATTAGCTGTACGTTCAGCCAGTGGGAACGTGCAATCTGCGTACAGTCCGCATACTGCCAACGGATGCATAGCATACTCCTAACATACTTCAAACGTATGGCTGTCATATCTCCAGCGTACACAACGTATATGCCGTACTTCTAGCGATGGAGTAATGTATGTAACATTGGTCAGCGTACCATGAGTGTATGCAAGCATTTTGCAAACGTTTTGCAAGGCACATGAATGCTCTGATACACTAGCAATAGGTCAGAGATACGTTCTGCATATGCTACATACGTTGTGTGTATGCCCATTTTTATCCCTCACCACTGAAAAGTTTGATGAATGCCGACGTACTTGCAAATTTTCTAATGTTGAGCACGCGCTGACTCCATACGTCGTAGTGTGATAGGGCCTTTAGTGGCTGTTGTTAAGCATGCCACAACTTTTTTAAGATTTTTTAAATATTATTTGGTGCTTGTGTATGGCGATTAGCCCCCCTCCACACACACACACACACACACCCCTAATGGTATCTGACTGTGGATTTATGGTGAGTAGCGCCAGACAACAGTGGCGACCTGTCTGGCTGGGCTATATATTCTGGATTAGACAATAGATATTCGGGTAGGCTGTGGGCTTCTCACACTGACCAGAGCTCCTTTTGGTGGCGCTCAAGGGCGAGTTGGTGTTATATACACATGGACTATTGCGCATGCTTACGCGTATACTCATGTCTTTCGATTGTAATACCTTGGTGGGCATTATAGGATTTATATATATGGCATATATATTATATATTTAAATCCTATATATATATGTCATATATATATATATATATATATATATGACATATATAGTTGGTTGTTGGTCGTTAGAGCTTTACGTCCCAGCAACATATGATAGCAAACTAGCAGATAACGGCTACCACACGGCATTAATTCTGCCACTTGTTTTCCCCACATATTACTTGTTTTTAAAAGTTATTATTAACACAACAACAAAAACTAACTGCTTGGCCGACCCGTTAAATTGTGGTCAGTTCGATCACTGTCGGCCAGATAATGGAGGCCCGACTGAGTTGACTCAGGTCGGGTGCAGTCGGTGCATTCTCTGCACATAGTCTGACAAGGGTAAATGCAAATGTCAAAATAAGCTTAAAGCATGAGCCATGTGGTTTTAATAAGCCTGAAATGTGCCCCCATATTGTATTTGTAATGCGCGGTTGGGGTTTTACTTAGGGTACTTTTAAAAGAACAATGCCTCAGGTCATGTGTCCTCTTATATATATGTATATATTATTGCATATATATTCTTGTAAATATATTCTCGTATATATATTCTTGTATATATATACAAAGAATATGCATGTAAGAATATTTATATATATATATGAATAAATACACAAGAATATATATACATGAATATATACATATATACACAAGAATATATACACACATGAATACATATACAAATATATCTACAAAATAGATACATACAATTATATAAGAATATATCATTAACATATATACATATACATGAATATATAAAAAGAATATATATACAAGAATATGTACACAATAATATTCCTGTATATATTATTGTGGATATATTCTTGTATACACATATTCTTGTGTATATAATTGTACATGTTCATATATATAGTCTTAATAAGACTCTTATATGTCATATATATAGTCTTATATATGTATATATATATATATATATTCTTGTACATCTAATTATTCTCATGCACATATATCCAGTCCTACGTATATATTCGTGTGAATATATTATTGCACATGTATATATTCTTTATATATATATATCTTGATACATGAGATAAGAAATTCCAACAAGTCAGCCCCAACTGACCAAGTGTTGAATGATTGTGTGTGGCTGCTAACGTCTGGCATTATTTTCTTTCGAGTAGTACTTGCCGAGTTAACTAACCAAATAACAGAATTTACACATGAACCATAAAAAAAAAACATACTAAAGCTAAGATTCCTTATATGCGGTATGCGGCATTCAGCATGCGACATGCAAATGTTGTATATGCGGTGTCCCCCGCAACATTTATTGGGGTTTTTCGTCCTAATTTGCGAAGGAACAGTATTGGTTTCTATGGCAAACGCAGCAGCATTCACATTCGCATACCACACCCATGGCTACATGGACCGATTCAGTTGCCGCATTCGCATTCGCATTCGCATTCGGAGGCATGGAAGCACCCCCATACACTTACATGCGTTTCGATTTTTATTTGCATTCGCATTCGCATACCGCGTGTAAGGAATGCTAGCTTTATCCTAGATAAAAGATTCACCCAGTACTTGTAGTACACGGGTGAAGACCAGCCTTATATAAATACGGGGGAAAATAGCATTAATATGGAAGTGAGGCTACAGTATGTGGCTCCAGTATCAAATGGCTACCCATATTATGCATATAGGCACAGAGTTGGTGAAATGGGAGAGAGATGCAAAAAAGACAAGATGGCGGCCGCAGAACGCCGTCGATTTCACTTTTAAATCTTATTAAACTATATGTTATATTATATCTTTCAACTCAAAGGTAGTGGGTAAATAATAAAACATATGTAAAGAATAATTGTTGCTTGTTAGTTTGTTAAATTAGGCTCTCAATTCTTTGACCCGTTTTTTCACCAGCTTTTACATAGGGCTGGTATGCACCCCTCCTGTGGCTACTGCAGCAGTACGGGGTGAATCTTGTATCTAGCTTTATCCATGCTGTGTGGAATGTTCACTTGTGCATATATAATTTATCAGCGTGAAACAGGAGGTAGGGAAATGGGGTGTTTTACGGGAAGTGTGTTAGGGGGCGGGGCTCATCTGTCACTTCACGTGTTGTGTGTATCTGTCATGCCCGCTAGACACCTCCCGACAATTGGTTCAAACTAAAAGTAAGGTATTTATTACAACAAATATAATATATTCATTTATATAAAAATAATTAAAGAAGAGACAAACTCAAAATCATCGGATTGTACAACTCTAATCATACATGCATCTATATGTCCACATATTAATTATTCCTGCTAATTATATATCGCCTGGCCAGTCATAAATTATATAGTGCCCTACTCGAAGCTAGATATCTAAATATATACCCATATTATATTATCCTTCATGCCGCCGCTCCTCCTCTCACAACATCTCCCTTCGCCCTTATTTCGGGGGTAGATGACCTACTTTCGCAGGTCACATGATGCAGCCTCTAGTGTTCATGTTTATCGCCCACCCTTGTCCCCACCTATCAGGGCTGAGATTAGACTGTTGCAAGGCGACACCAGATGGTGCATAGCCATGTGAGATCTATTTATAAACACCGAGGAGATAGTGGCTATGGTGACTGACCTGTCAACTTCTGGCATCTAATAGTTTTAGCTGTCTGACTTTAAATTGTATACAATTAGGATTTACAGCCATTTCGTAACATTATTTCCCATAACACATCTACACTGAGAGTCGATCTACACAAATGATATAGTCAACTGTACAAAACAAGATGTCAAAACAAGGTTATTTTCAGATGATACCAATGGCTTCATGACCTCAAATTCACCCAAACAACTAAAACATTCAATTAAAACATTCCTTTCAGATATATTTACATGGTGCAATGATAACAAATTAACAGTAAACCTGAACAAAACATGCTACACAATATTTAAAAGCAGAAGTACAACCATTCCTGATTACCTAAACAACATACAGATAAACAATAACACAATAAAGAGCGCCCCTTCTGTGAAATACCTAGGTATAATTCTAGATGAGAACCTCAACTGGGATGAACATATTGATAACTTAAATAATTCAATAATTAAAACGGCTAACTCATTTAAAATAATCAGACGACGGGTACATGAGGAAAATAAAAAATTACTATACTATGCATACGTTTACTCCAAAATCCAGTATGGTATAGAGGTGTATGGGAGAGCCAAATCATCAACCCTAAAAAAGGTACAGACACAACAAAACAGAGCCTTGAAAATACTGTATAGCAAAGACTATCTCACCCCAACTAAATCACTTCATAAAGACCTGGACTTACTTATGGTAACTGACATTTATAAAATATACATTGCAAAATTTGTTTACAAGCAAAAGAATGGCCTCCTCCCTGAAATATTTGATAATCTCTTCAAAGAAAACAATCAGGTCCATTCCCATAACACACGACAGCTAAATAACATACATCACAAACACACTAGAAACAAATATGGCAAAATAACAACTGAAAACCAAGGAACCAATATCTGGAACTCAATACCAGTAGAGATTAGAAACCTTCAAACTTTGAAAAACTTCTGTAAAAAACTAAAGATAAGCTATCTCAATGCATACTAAATCGATTACCAGTAAAGAATATATATAATACCCCTATTAACATACATGCAAAATAACTACTGATACTGCATGTAAGTACATGAATCCATGACACAATATCCATATAATATTCCTATCATTACTTTGTTTTTTACTAACTGTGAAGAGACGCATCAGTATCTCATCATAATCATGAGTTAAAAATGTAGCTTAAGTTTAATAATTTGTTATTGTCATCACTTGTTCATTCACATCATGGAGACCAGCTAGATAAGCATCGCTTTTCTGGGATCCTTTCTGTCTGTAAGTAATTTGTATGCATTTATTGTATCACCTCAATTTATTGTAAACATACCTTGCAGAGAGTTAAAATAAAAGAATTGATATACATGTATGTACTGAATATCTATAAACACACGCAACTAGCTCTTTCAAGAGTACATTTTAATATTCGTTGCGGAGTAGGACCAGACTAAAAAAGATATTCACCTCCAGTAGGGGTGAACAATGACCAAGTTTAAATCCGAGCAAAAACTGCTTCGGTAGGAATCATATGTAAACAAGCTGTAAGAGTATTTGTCCCCCCCCCCCCCCCCGGCAGTTTATCTGCATAGACGAGATCACCGTTCTGACTGCGCATGCGCTGAAAACGGCGTTGGCAGCAAAGCAAATGCGTATCGCCATTGAGTTTGCCGATACACGTAGGTCAAAACTTCGATTTTATTCAAAATTAATAGAAATACATAACAATTTGGCATAAACATGTATGCACACATGCAATATAATGATCTGATGAATATAACTAACACAAAACTAGCCATAGTTAAACATTTTGAGCTTAGAAACATACAATTCCACACAAAACAATCAGTCACTTTATCCACATATCACTATTATTAATTCTTGTTCTAAATATTAAAATGCCAAATGTGTCAACAGACACTTGTTTCAGAGAAATATATAACCAATATCTGATTAACCCTACTCATTTTCTAGGTCTTATGCCATGTGCATTTAGATTTAGACAAATCTGGGCACTCAGACTAATGTTAGAGCCATAGCCGGAGTCAGTTTTACTTATTTTATTCATGTTTATATTTATATCCAATGGTTAATGACATATATAGCATACATATAGCATACCTATAGCATACATATAACACACACATATATAGCATATATATGACATAAATATGACATATATATGACATATATATACGAATACTAGTGGAAATTCAGACGGACAAGTGAAAATCACAGCAGACTTCTCCGGTCAGACTGACAATTTTTACTTATTTCTATCACTGTAGGATCAAATTCTGGTAAATAGTTTGACTTCCAAAATGTAATGCTTTCATTGGACTATGCAGCTGAATCCAAAATAATATACCTTCACTACCTGCCTCTACCACACTGGCGGTAATCAGGGACTGCAAGTGCATGGCATGGCAGGCGGATGTTTACTTACCTCAGCATGCAGACATGCTATTTTAACGTTTAATGTAGTTTCCACCACACGCCACTCTAGCATAATAAATTCATATGTGCATCATAGAGTACACATATCCAGCAGTAGCTTAGGGTTTAGCTTTCTGCCATTTATCACAGTATTTGTGTGCTAATACATGTGCAACTTCAATCTCAGTTTAACCAGACGGGATGGCCGAATGAGTTGAGCGTCCGTCTCATGTTTTGAGAGATCGGAGGATCCGAACCCATGGGTTTGTGGGTTTGAACCCTTTTCGAGTCAAAGCAATGACTTAAAAATTGATACTTGTCACTTCCTACTCTACTAGCCTGGCTCTCGGCATTATTAGGATATGCAAGCACTGGTTGGCTTAGTGTCAGGATAATGTGACTGGGGGGGATATCAAGTCATGGTGCTGGTAGCCTGATTCCCCAGTGGGGCAGCACTATAAAGTCACCATGAGTGTGCACTGTCACAAGTCGGTACCCGTCGTGATATGATCTTAGATGTTGCTAGGATTTAAAACAACAAACAAACAGACAAACAAACTCAATTTCAGTCCCAAGCCATTGTGTAATGTTGCAGCATTCAGCACAAATGATAGGTAGTTGCCAGTCTGCTCCCTGAACACATGCGGAATTAGATAAAAGGTTTACCTTTAAGCGGCTGTCACACCTCGTCGGATTGAGCAAAGGACAGAATTGTCTAGGCCGGTGGTGATAAGTATCAAAATGTATTAAAATGTGTGAAAAATGTTGTGCTATCGGGTCAATGGCCACTGGATGAACGGACATGAAACGGACATGAAACGGACCTGAACGGATAGCCAACGGACAAAACGAACTCAAACCGGACAAGAACTGTAGACGTCAATCCGGTGGCATCCATTCCTAGTTTTGTGCATGTTCAAAACTTGTAAGGACACAAACCGGACTTTGTTCAGTGTCTGTCCATTTCCCCCAATCCGGTGAGGTGTGACTGGGGCTTTGATTCAGAGTAGACAATCCAGACTAAATCCAAGCAAAAACTGCCTCGCTAGGAATAAACTATAAATAAGCTGTGGAGAGTCAGAGGAGGTCAATGTTTCAGTAATCAGTATTTATCAATATTGGTGTACTGTGGAGGAACTTCAGAGAATGAAATATAACCAAGATGGCGGCCACTGAATGCTCTCGCTTTGACCTTTAATCAATGTTTCACCCCAAAAACGGCAGGCTATGATAGAAAGATATGTGAACAGTATATTTAGCATATTAGATTGCAAAACCATGTGGTTAATTCTATAACCCAGCCTTCAGACACTTTTTCTAATGGGTAAGTTGGCAACCCTGTACACTATGCAGGGCTGTGGGAGTAACTAATGCCAAATAGGCAGCATTGGTGACTAAAGCCCTGTTTACACGGGCGAGTTAAGCCGCTTCATATAAATCGCCTTGTCTAGTTCGCCTCACATTCGCCATGTAAATGCGACTCTGAGGCGGATTAGGGCTGATTCGATTCATATGATTCACTTTATGTAAACCGCCTCGCGAGGTAGTTTATATGAAGCGAACTAGCTTAAGCACGTCACACGCATGCGCAGTCGAGATCTGAGTTTGTTGATTTTCCGGTTGAACAAAAGCGCATATTATAGAATTTAGTCTATGAAACCGCTAGCTGTGCGCAGATATTTTTTTCATCATTTATTTTTAGGTTTTCACTACCCAGCAGAAGTGTTGATCGTTCCAAAACAATATGATTCAGTCCATACATATCTAGGTCGAACCCACACTCTCGTGGCGACGTCGACTAACCGAAACTGGCGCTGGTTAGTCTGGACTTGCTCATGCGCAGATATCGATTTCCGCCTTAAACCGCTCCGTGTGTAAACGCGCCGCTACTTCGCTTCATATAAATCGCTTTGTCTAATTCGCTTTACAATTTCCCATGTAAACACGGCTTTTGACTCATTTCTCGCCATGAACGCTGGCCCTTCTTTGTTGCTGACATGACGTAAGCCGGTCAGTCACTCAGATAGATTATCACACAGACTTGCTTGCTATCTGTGGATTGCAGTCTTCTAGCCTAGACGTGTGGGACTGGGGTAGGGCTAAGCAATCTTCTCACAGGCGGCTCGGGTCTAGTTGCTCCCATAGACCCATTCTTGAGATGGGGTGGCTAAATAACCAAATAAAAGATTCACCCCTACGCAGAGTATGCTACGGGTGAATGACAGCGTAGTCAAAATATGGGCAAAAATTGCTTTAGTATGGAACAGGAAGTGGAATTCCTGGTTCCAGTATCTAATGGCTATTTATATTAACTGAGAGTTGGTGAAATGGGAGAGCATGCAAAAAGACAAGATAGCGACCACAGAATGCTGTCGATTTCACTTTTAAAGACCATTAAACTACATGTTTTATTATAATTTTCAATTCAAAAGTAGTACGAAAATATGAAGATGCATATGAAGAATATATTTTGCTTCTTAAATTAAGAATTTATGTGCGGATTTCATTTACGCAGCCTTTTTCCACTTTTTCTAATGGGTTGTTATTCACCCCTATTGCAAGTATGGGATGAATCTTTTATCTACTAAACAACTCAGTAAAAAAAAAGTATCGGAAGACTGGGTAAAGAAAATGACCGCAGAAATTGTCAATCTAAGCAGCAACATATATTTTTCACATACCTCTTTATATTTGTACCTGCTACTTTTGAATTGAAGAATAGATTAAATGATGGCAATAAATCAACTTTAATAGTTGAATTGAGAGCTTTCTGTAGCCCCCATCTTGTCTTTTTGCATTCTCTCCCATTTCACCAACTCTGTGCTAATATAGATAAACACCGTGCATTGAAACCACTACCTCCACAGTTAATTCCTACGAAAGCAATTTTTTGCTCGGATTAGATAGGGTAGTCACTCACCATTACTATGGTAAGCCTGAATATTTTATCTAGCTAGCATCCTGTCGGGTATATGTGCAGAAATGTTTTCATTCTCAGGTCATGAACCGAGCACTTCCAATAGTATCCACACCGTGGTACTAGCAAATCACTGACAATGCAAATGCCTGACATTATTCTATTTCCTAAGTTGTTGGTTGTTGGAGTTTTACATCGTGGCAGCATCTAAGGTCATATGAGGAGAGGCGCCGACTTCTGACGGTGTGCACTCATGGCGACTTTCTTTATAGTGCTATCCCACTGGGAGACCAGGCCACCTGCACCATGACATGATATCCCACTCAGTCACATTATCCTGACACTGAGCCAACCAGTCCTTGTCCTATCATTATAATGCCCAGGGCCTGGCTAGGAAGCGACAAGTATCAATTTTTAAGTCATTAGTTTGGCTCGGCCAAGGTTCGAACCCGTAGGTTCAAATCCCACTATATACCAAACCGGGAGACGGACGTTCAACTCATTCGGTCTTTCCTCCTGGTCACTAAGCCTATATCCTAAGTGCATGCAGAACCGAGCTTTATATATTTTTAATGACAACTTAGAATTGTGGGTGCATAGGTTTTTACATAGATGGCGCCACTTGACCATTGAGCATGAGGCGGATAGTGTGTGTGTGGGGGGTCTAAGCATTTTGTGTTTAGTTTTTTGCACAAAGTTACCTAGATAAAAGATTCACCCGGTACTTGTACTTTGTAGTACATGGGTGAAGACCAGCCTTATATAAATACGGGCGAAAATAGCGTTAGTATGGAACATGACCTAGAAACTGTGGCTCCAGTATCAAATGGCTACCCATATAGGCACAGAGTTGGTGAAATGGGCGAGAATGCAAAAAGACAAGATGGTGGCCGTAGAACGCCGTCGATTTCACTTTTAAATCTTATTATATTTTTCAACTCAAAGGTAGTGGGCTAATAATAAGACAGATGTAAAGAATAATTGTTGCTTCTTAGATTGTGAAATTAGGCTCTCAATTCTTTGACCCGCATTTTCGACAGCTTTTACATAGGGTTGGTTTGCACCCCTACTGCAGCAGTACGGGGTGAATCTTGTATCTAAAAGTTACCATGAATTCACACATATGATGGAAAGTGGATGAGTTAACGTATAGGATAGTTGTCAAAATTTATAACCACATAATATAATATATGGAATTTGTTATATATTCTATTATGAAATTACATATATATTTGTGTACAAGTGTGTGACTATGTACATATGACTAGTTGCTTTTATTTGCATGTCTGTGTGTATGCATACATGTGCATAGTCCTTTAAATATTGGTAAGTGAATCGTTAGAAAGAAAGCACAAAGCGTCTTTCAAATGTAAGAAATATGTTGTGACAAACATACCCCTCCAATAAAAAAAAAACACCCAAGGATTTTTATAGACTCCTTCGACTTATTTTGTATACCCTAAGGTTGCCCACGCGAAATAACAAACTGCCTACGCAAAGCGGCAAACAAAAAATGGGGGTCGTAAAAGGAGACCGGTTGTTGGCTCCTTCCGTTCTGCTTGTATGTGGGTGGTGTGTGGGTGTTTGCCGTAGGGAGGGGCGGGGGCAATTGTGTAAACATTTAGGTGTGTCACAGTAATCATTTTTGTTGTTGTAAATGTGTTTATTCATCTGAATATATAATTTGTCATCGCCGGGGCACTGGTCTTCCAGCCATTGAACAATCATGGCTGCCTACACATTTTGGTGATAGAGTAATCTGTGCTGTATTGTCACACACATTATGTACAATATAGGGTATGCACTGACGTCACGCTAAACGGAAGTGCGGCCATTGTGGCAATAGTAACCCCAATAATAAAGGCTGTCACACTGCAAACTCAATGGCTATGAGCAATCTTCCTACAGAAAAAGTTAAATATCTCTAAAACCACAACACCTAGAAACATGTTTACCAAAAAGATTATATTAAATTGATACGGTTAGGGTTCTGGATTTCTAATAAATTTGAATAAAACTGATGTTTTGCACTGCGCGTACCAGTGTCGCGGTTTCAGTTCTCAACCAGTTTCAGTTCTCAACTGTCACTTCTGCGCATGCGTGGATTCGAGTGACAACTTTGCTTTTGCTGTTGATGTGTGTGTGTGGTGATTTCTAATGTGTAAATCACTCTAAAACCATTAAAACCTCATATACCGACCGTATATTATTAAATGAAACACACAAGTTGGCAAACGCCCATTGCGGCCATGTTGAATATGTTGCATTGAGATTTAGACGCATGCGCAGAAGCGATGTTGAAAACTGAAACTGGTTGAGAACTGAAACCGTGACACCGACATACTCAACGCATTGTCAATGGCAGTGACCAATCTTCAGACAGAAAGAGTTAAATATCTCTAAAACCACAACACCTAGAAACAAACTGATTGGAATACACATAGAAAACATGTTTACCAAAAAGATTATATTAAATTGATACAGTTAGGGTTCTGGATTTCTATTAATTTTGAATAAAACTGACGTTTTGCACTGCGCGTACTGGCAAACTCAATGGATTGCCCATGGTCGTGAGCAATCTTCATACAGAAAAAGTGAAATATCTCTAAAACCACACCACCTAGAAACAAATCGCTTGGTACACATATAGACAACATATTCAACGAATAGATTATATTAAATTTATAAGGTTAGGGTTCTGGATTTCTATTAATTTTGAATGAAATAGACGTTTTGCACTGCGCGTACAGGCAAACTCTATGGGTTGTTTACTGTTTGATATCGCCACAATGGCCGCGCATCCGGTTGATGACGTCACGTGAATACCCTATATTAGAAGCGGAGCCTGATCGTGCCATGGTGTCTATACATGATGACATTTTTCTCTGTCCACTTTTGGTGCACAATTCTAAGATACATGGAGTGAACAAACCAAACCATTCCCGTAACGTTGAGTCTAGGCAGCGGATCACTGTAAGGTGTGTTGAAGGAAGTGGATGCAGTGTAATGTTGGAATCACTTGTTAACACCCCCATCACACCAAACTACATGTAGTTCTCAAAACGTCCGACGACGTTCTAAAACGGGCTGTGGTCGGGGTAGAACGTGTTGGGCATGCTCAAAGTTGTGGAGCACCATTCCGTTCTAGCTCTTCTATTCCGTTCGTAAAAAGACCGTAAAAAGTTGCTACTACGTCCATTCCGTTCGCACACAGTTTGAGTCCATTCAGCAACATTTTCGAGAACGTAGTGAGAACTAGTTTGGTGTGATGGGGGTATTAAGGTGTACATGGTATTCCCAATTACCCTCGCCACATCGTCATGGAAGAGGAGCCTCTCGGCTTAAACAAAACCATTTTCTTTTTTCAAAAACAAAAGCAAAAGCATTGATTGATTGAGTTGTGGTTTGTTTACGCCGTGTCGGCAGCATAGGCCATATTCACAGCGAAAAGCAAAAGCAAAGCCACAAGACTACTCTTCCGGCCTACTTAATTAACGACCTGTCCGAACTGCGCGCGGTGACCTAATCGGTAGAGTGCGGATTTCGCGTGCGGAAAGTCGGGAGTTCGATTCCCAGTCGAGTCAAACCAATGACTTTAAAATTGATATTTCTCTCTTCCTAGCCAGGCGCTCAGCATTAATAGAATAGGGCAAGGACTAGCCAGCTCAGTGTCAGGATAATATGACTGAGTGGGATATCCAGCCATGGTGCCAGCGGCCTTATTTCCCAGTGGGGCAGCCACTATCAAATTGCCATGAGTGTGCACTGTCACAAGTCGGTACCCGTCCTGATATGATACTAGATGTTGTTAGAACGTAAAACAAACAAAACAAACTACCTACCCACTCTAGTATGTGTATTATAATTAATTATAATAATATAAATAACGTAGATCGTACTAAGGTTCTTTATTCGGTTTATTGATGTTACACTGTATTACATGTATTAGGAGTCGAGCACCTGTTCCAACCTGGGCGCGCGAATGGGCCGCCACCTGTACAGCGCCCAAATCAATTTCACTCCTGCTACAGTTTTCTTTTGTAGGTGGGCATATTATAGCCCCGCCAGAGGACTAATAAATAGAACTCAGCCCAACTCTGGTTTGTCTACCTTTCTCCCGGAGTGACTTATGGTAGTAACATTAGGACCTCTCCAATAGAATGCCATTGTCACTCCACAGCTGTACTTATGCACGGTCGGTAATGGATCAAGGGTACCGTCCAAGGGCATGATCACACCTCCGCACATCTCCGATCGACTCACCTGCTAGCCAAGGGAGGGACTTTTTCCTGCTCATATCGCTTTTCTGAACATAAAGGGGCTGCTATAACCAGCGTCTTACGGTTCATTACCTCTGGGTAACCTTGAGTCTAACATAAAACAACTTACAGCTGCATAGTCCGATGAAGCATCAAATTTTCTAAATCAAAACAATCATCTAGATTTGATTCTACATATCTAACTTAGATACTGATGCACTTGTTATATTAAGTATGTGTTGCCATGTAGAAGGGAAAGCTGAGTCGATTTAATAGAACATGTTAGTAGCCTATGGTATCAGAGGTTTGGCGTGCGTGCCAACATTATTTTCACATGTTTGAATTTCCATTTCAATTAAAAGTTACTTCAAACTAAATTAAGGTAGATTATAATGATCAATTTAATATACTTATCTCAGAAAAATGTCAGAAACTCAAAACCATCGGACTATGCAACTTTGAGTTTAAATAGTAGTAATAATAGTAGAAGGGGTGCATAGTGATTTATGGTTTCTATGAGGGGAGGGGGAGACATCAATACAATATATAGTTTCTCCTGGCGAACTATAGGGATGGTCTGCATATGAGGATTATCTATCCAGCGCAGAGTTACTTGAACAAAACTCCCCTTTATCTGTAATGTTTTAACCGAGCTTTAACTTCAGAACTGGTGACTCATCGTGGTACGTGACAGTAGACCCGTTACTACGGAGAGGGTTGTTGTTGTTTTACGTCCTAGCAACATCTAAGGTTATATCAGGACGAGTACCGACGTGTGACAGTGCGCACTCATGGCGACTATATAGTGCTGCCTCACTGGAAGACCAGGCCGCCAGCACCATGACCTGATATCCCACTCAGTCACATTATCCTGACACTGAGCTAACCAGCCCTTGCCCTATCCTAATAATGCCAAATGCCAGGCTAGGAAGTGACAAGTATCAATTTTTAAGTCATTGGTTTGACTCGACCAGGGTTCGAACCCACGACCCTACGATCTACCAACACGGGAGACGGACGCTCTAACTCATTCGCCTATCCCGTCTGGTCTGACTACGGAGAGGAAATGCACGGGTGGAAATGGAGGCTTTCTAGTTGGTATAAAAGAATACCTTCTCTGAGAGGTATGGAAGTTTAACCCGACAAAGAGGATATGATGACACAACTGCGTTGTGAAGTTAAAAGCGACTAGGAAACAATCTTGCACCTTGGATTGTATGTTAAACACTAGATAAAAGATTCACCCGGTACTTGTAGTACACGGGTGAACGACAATGTAGTCTAAATACGGGTGAAAATAGCTTTAGTATGGAACAGGGAGTAGAATGCCTGCCTCCAGTATCAAATGGATACTTATATCGGCACAGAGTTGGTGAAATGGGAGAGAATGCAAAAAGACAAGATGGCGGCCATAGAACGCCGTTGATTTCACTTTTAAACTTATTAAACTAGATATTATATTATATTTTTCAACTCAAAGGTAGCGGGCTAATAATAAGACATATGTAAAGAATAATTTCAACTCAAAGGTAGCGGGCTAATAATAAGACATATGTAAAGAATAATTGTTGCTTCTTACATTGTGAAATTAGGCTCTCATTTCATTATCCGAAAGGCAATGTTATATTTAATATTGCCTTTTGGATAATAATATATAATCAAGTGTTTAATATTTAATATTTAATGAGTCGTGGGTTCGAACCCTGACCGAGTAAAGTCAATGACCTACAAAAATCGATACTTGTCGCTCCCTGGCTTGGCACTCAGTATTACTAGGACATGGCAAGGACGGGGTTGCTCAGTATCAGGGTAAAGGAGACTGAGTGGGATATGGGTCATCATGTCAACAGTTTGGTCTTCCAGTGGGGCATAAAGTTGCCATGTGTGTGCACTGTCGCAAGTTGGTACCTTTCCTGATATTGTCTTAAATATTGCTAGGACATAAAACCCAAACAAACAAATACTCATATCCTTGAAATGATATGAAAACGGTGTAGATATGTTAAAAATCCACTTCCAGCGCCTTTATAGTGCTGTTATACTGAAATACCGCGCTGCCAGGCCCACAATGTAATGTCCCTGTCAATACAGTATCCAGACACTAAACTAGCCAGATATTGCCCTAGCTACCTAATTAGCACCAGACGAGGTGGTAATTAGTGCCGTCTGTGTGAGTGTGGATGTGGAGGGGCGGGGGGGGGGGGGGTTAAAGCTGCATCGGGCGATGAAAGCATCACATTTTCAAAACCAAATTACTGACCTAGATTTGATTATACACATCTAATTTAGATATTGATGCTTTTATTAAGGAGTTGTTGTAAAATAGAAGGGAATACCAAGACAATTTAACATAACCTGCAGAAGCTTATGATTTCAGATTGTTGGTGTGCTTTCCAACATTAATTTGCCCTACAAATTTCACAAAAGTTAGCCCTTTAAAACAACGTTACCTTAAACTAAAGTAGAATATATTATAATGATCAACCAAATATATTTATCTCAGAAAATTGTGGTGTTCTCTGTGGCGGAGTGGTTAGAGTGTCTGACTTTTTTCTAGGTCGGACTCCTAACCTGAAGGTCGGTGGTTCGATTCCCCGTGCCCCCATCTCTGCCAATTTTGATTTCCACCGCTGTGTATAACTTACAGCGACATCAAAGGCCAGTTGCTCTCATACCATGTCTATGTGGTGTGGGAGGTTAAAAATCCCTCGGGTCGGTAAAGGTGTAGGCTCGGGCTTTCTATTGACAAACTGTCTAATGGTGAAAACAAGCCTATTCAGGCTTATCCATGATAGGCAGTATAAATCTTCAACAACAACAAAATGACAAAAACTCAAAACCGTCAGGCTTTGCAACTTAAACAAATGTATTTGGTTGGACTTGTTATTTTCCATTCCAACCAGTTGTCTACAACTGGTTCACCAAAGGCTGTGGTATGTACTATGCTGTCTGTGGGAAAGTGCATATAAAAGACCCCTTGCTGCTGATCGGAAAGAGTAACCTATGTGGCGGCAGCACGTTTCCTCCAATGAAATATGTAAAAATTACCATATGTTTGATGTCAAATAGCCGATGATAAAAATCAATGTGCTCTAGACATGTCGTTAAATAAACAAGCTTTCTTTTGTTTGGACTTGCTAACCATCTAACTACATGCACTATTCCAACTAAGCTACCTTGTTCGATCTATGACACCAAAATAGAAACAAATTCGCAACTAATCTATTCACAATAGATACATATATATATGACAGTTGGACTAGATCAGGTGAGAACCAGACGTATCCAGGGTGGAAAAGGAGAAGGGTGGTCAACACATGTGTTGGGTGCATTAGTGGTTGGTTATTGGAGTTTTACATCCTGGCAACATCAAAGGTCATATCAGGACGGGTACCGACTTGTGACAGTGCACACTGATTGTCACTTTATAGTACTGCCCCACTGTACTGGGAGACCAGGCCAACCGCACCATGACCTGATATCCCACTCAGTCACATTATCCTGACACTGAACCAACCAGTCCATGCCATATCCTAATAATGCATCGCGCCTGGCTAGGAAGTGACAAGTATCAATTGCTAAGTCATTGGTTTGACTCGACCAGGGTTCGAATCCCACCATCTACCAATACGGGTGACAGATGCTCAACTCATTCGGGCATCCCATTTGATCAGTGTATTAGTGGCAGTGACGTATTAAAGTGTAGCATAAACAGAACGGATCAATATGCTCAGTGCATGTCTGAGTAGAAGGCAGAGCACAAGGGGAGGAAGGGGTTGGGCCTGTACCTGCTGATGATATGGATTGATTATATATATGACCCCTAGATCAAAATACACGCACTATCTGGAGTAGTTTGATTAGAGAGCAATACTGATAACGATTAGAAGTCTGTAATATAGATTATACTGTCTTCTAATCATGCGCAATATATGCAGACGCACCTATATATATATATATAAAATCCTCTGGCACGACTGACAATGTCGGCCAGGTGGAGGGTGGGGTGAGCGCAGGTGGCGCCACCGGTCAAGTGCATAGTCTTACGGAGAATAACAATGGTATGAAGTAATAATAATAATATGGAATAACAGGAAATTCCCTTCGTATTTTTATACTCGCATAATACGTTATACACCACATATATATATATAGATCGTACAGTTTTGAGTTTTTTTGTGACCGAACGAGATATCGGATCATGGTGCCAGCATCCTGGGGCAGCACTATAAAGTCACTATGAATCTGCTCTGTCACAAATTGGTAGCCGACCATAGATGTTGCTAGGCTGTGTATATATATATATACAGTAAAACCTCTCTAAATCGATCGACCATTGGACCGACTTTAAGTGGTCCATTTAGGGAGGTGGTCGGTTTAGAGGGTTTGAATATCCTTACAAATACAATGGTATTGTTGGGACCCAATTAATGCGATCAATATATGGGAGTGGTCGATCTATGGAGGCGTCGGTATAGAGAGGTTTTACTGTATATATATATATACCGGAATTGGTGGCCGAATCTGTAGAGCGCAGGCTTCCCATGCGGAAGGTCGAGAGTTCGAATCCGCTCTGAGTCAAACGAATAACTTATAAAATTGATACTTGTCGCTACCTAGCCTTGCATTCAGCATTAATAGGATAGGACAAGGACTGGTTAGCGCAGTGTCAGGATCATGTGACTGTGTGGGATATCAGGTCATGGTGCTGGTAGCCTGGTCTCCTGGTGGGGCAGCACTATAAAGTCACCATGAGTGCACACTGTCACAAGTCGGTACCCATCCTGATATGACCTTAGAAACTTCTAGGACGTAAAACAACACAGACAACTATATATTTATATATATGTATATATATATATGTTCATTTTAAAATTAGAAACAACTCTCTATTGTCTAGAATTTCTTAATATAATATCAATTGCCTTCGGCAAATTCAATACACTGCTGATTGGATAGTAACAATTAATCAAGAATAACATCACATCATGTCAGTTCTATATTGAGTTCAAATGTTACCACCTGCTTATAAAGCTATCAATGGCAAAACACCAGAATATCTGTGGTAATGTTATCTATTATCCCTGTCCCTCAAACAGTCATCCTGATATCTCAGATCTTCAATGTCCCTGTATCTAGACTCAAACCATCGAGGTCTGAAGGGCAACAGGTAGAAATGCCACACTCGCAGGGAGCGTCACCGTGTTAGTGAGAGGAACTAGCAGTATCTCCTAGCAATACTAATGCGGTGTAATATCGGAGATTAAGGTGTAGGTGTAGAATGGTGTAGTCTAGATTCACATAATTACATTAGATAGCATATATAAATGTTTATATATATATGTAATTGTGTGAATCTATATATATCATCATCATCATGCTGTCGGTCGTGATGCGACAAAGACTGCTTTCATTACTTGACTGTCACTCTCCATATAGTAGGGTGGATAGCATGATTGCATGGTAGATCTTTGACCCGCATGGATACATGGTGGTTGTTCCAGAGTCTCTGGCGTAGTTGGCCGAAAGATGCGCTAGCCTTGGCCATCCTCCTCTGTATTTCAGCATCAATGCGTCCATCACTTGATATAGTGCTTCCGAGGTAGGTGAATTCCGGAATATATATATGATATAATGTATTATATATATAAGGACACGCAGTAGGTACAGGCTTGGAATTGTTTGAAATAAGTAATTGTCTGTATTTCGGCAGGTGCCGTTGGGCGGTTCGGGCCACTGATGACAGTGGCACCCTAATAATAGACGAGATCACCGTTCCAACTGTGCATGTGCTGAAAACGGCGTTGGCAGCAAAGCAAATGCGTACGGTCATCGAGTTTGCTGATATGCGCAAGGCAAAACTTTGATTTTATTCAAAATTAATCAAAATACATAACAATTTGGTACAAACCTGGATGGATGGATGCAATATAATAATATAATGAATATGTTTAAGACACAACTCTCCATAGTTAAGCATTTTCAATTTCAGTCACTTTACAGGCAGATGTTTACATCACCATTGATTAGACATAAGTAATTCTTGTTCTAAATATTAAAATGTCAAATGTGTCAACAAAAACTTGTTTCAAAGAAATATATAACCAATATCTGATTAACCCTGCTGATTTTCTAGTTCTACATATGTCATTAAGCATAGGATATAAATAAAAAGATGAATAAAATAAGTAAAGCTGACTCTAGCTATGGGTCTAACACTAGTCTGAGTGCCCAAATTTGTCTAAATCTAAATGCACATGCCATAAGATGTGCTGATTATATTCATGTAAATGCAATGCTGGATACAAGATTATTTTCTTTTTTTTAAAGTTGGTATTCTATGTTTCAAACAAAAGCTAAGATGAGCTGAATCTCGCACATTTCATAGCTGCACCCAGTGTATTAGCATGTGCCATGTGCTTCTTGCGGGTTTGTTTTTCTACCACACATACTACGATGCACCGCGCGGCTGGAATGGTGGTGTAGTCTATTCGCACCTATATAATGTTGTGCGCGAAGACCAGACAGGATGGCCGAATGAGTTAGAGCATCCGTCTCCCGTGCTGGTAGATCGTGGGTTCGAACCCCAGTCGAGTCAAACCAATGACTTAAAAAAGTATACTTGTCGCTTCCTAGACAGCTGCTCGGCATTATTAGGACAGGGCAAGGACTGCTGTGCTCAGTGTCAGGATAATGTGACTGAGTGGGATGCCAGGTCATGGTGCCGGCAGCCTGGTTTCCCAGTGGGACAGCAATATAAGTTGCCATGAGTGCGCACTGTCACATGTCTGTACCCGTCCTGATATGGCCTTAGACATTGCTAGGACGTAAAATAACAACAAACAAACAACAGCATACGGCGCTCCGCCCTCACATCACTGTATTGCGAAATATGTGTGTGTGTATAGTGAGGTATACAAAGTTCCCTCTGTGGAAAGCAACATACACAGTTACGTGTGAGTAGGTTGATTGCATGAGGGAGCCCAGATAGACTAATACTAATAGTTAGGACCTTCGACCTGGAATAGCAGAAATATGGGTTCGAATCCCGTTTCAGGGATGTGTACATATACAACTGACACAATATCACCATATCAGAAAACAATAGCATGTATGTTGTTGCTATCAATTCTATTTAAACGGCAACGAATGTAAATTGTCGCTTAAAGTCGATGTAGGTCATTCACCAAAATAACCTTCAATAGGTGAATGCGAGTGTGCCATGTGTTGAGCGTGCATCTCGCATACAGAACCACGTGACCATCTCCGCGCATGTGTAAGTAGCCAGGGGTCACGTGTGTGAGTATGACACATGGGTAACATGTGGTCTACATAATCAGGAGACAGCAGTGTTTATGCTAGGCGACCGGGGAGGGGTGGACTGTATTAAATAGCAGACACTCGTGTACAGACATAGCACATCTGAAGAACTGTCTCGACTTCTATTAAAGCTGCATAGTCTAATGAAATATCAAATTTTCAAAACCAAACCAATTATCTAGATTTGATTTTACATATCTAACTTAGATATACTGGTGCACTTATTACGCATTTGTTTCTGCGTAGAAGGCAATACTGAGTCAATTTAACAGAACCTGTTACTGCAGAAGTCTAAAGCTGTGGTCACACATACAGAGTTTGGCTGACTTAGATGAGGCAAACTACATGAGTCGAACTAGCGGCGCGTTCAGACATACAGAGTTTTCAAAGTGTGTCATGTTCAGACACATATGTTAAACCGACTCAGATCGATGTTTGTTTGTTGTCATTTTACATCCTAGCAACATCAAAGGTAACATCAGGATGGGTATCCACGCATACATACATCTACATGCCACATCCACATCCACACATACATCCACACATACATCCACACAAACAACATACCTAACGAAGAGATGGGAGGAGTAGAACGGTCCAAACATGTGCTCCAACCACTATCAAAAGCAACTACCTGTTAGGAAGCATCACTTGCTATCTGGACCGCACTTCATCCACACCTCTCTCTATCTCCTCTCTGCTAGCCTTGCTCCTCCTTGATAATGTCTGAAAAGAGTTCCAGGAGGGGGAGCCCGCCAGCATTTCACCTTCTATTCTTACTCTGTCTGTGTCTTTGGCCTGCCGGCTGGTCACCATAGAGCAAAGAGACACGGTCCTTTGACTCAACTCTCCTCATTTCTCTGTCCTATACTCTACCCTTTTTTTCTCCCGGGCTTACTTCTCCCCCTGATCAAGGGAGTTGTTTGCTTCGGTGGGGCCCTGTACCTTATCATTTCTCTCGCTTTGTTCTTGTTGCTTGAACCTGCTGGACCCACCTTTACCCATCCCTTCCTCCTGAACTCTTGCTGCTGTTACTGGATACGGGTACTCTGCTACCGCTGGACCGGAGTGATTCGGGGCCGCCCCAACGACTCATTGTTTTGAATGTTGTAAAGACATCACCAGCTTCTACAACCATCCCACCTGAAGACCAACCAAAGATTGGACCGTTTTATCAGGGCCTTTCTATATTGCTACAGTTTTGCAGCCGGTAACCGTCTTAAGGTTACAAACCCCCCAAAAGCAAGGAATCAGTCTCAATATATGAAGAAATGGGATGGTCCAAATATGTAGGAGAGTCCAAACTTGTGTTCTAACCATTATGAAAGCAACTACCTGTTAGGAAGCAGTCTCCATCCATGTGCTTAAGCCGCCTCAACTAAACCAGTTGCATTCACACATGCCACTTAGGCCAACTCAAGCTAGTTCACCTCATCTAATCCACCTCGCGAAGCGGCTTACTTGAGGCAAACTATTTGAGTCGCCTCAGCCCTAATTCACCTCAACAGCGTGGTCACACACCCGTTCTGAGTCGACTTAGATGAAGCGAACTAGTTGAGGAGACTTAAGGCCCGTGTGTGAACGGGGCTTATGGTGTCAGAGTTTTGGCAAGCCTAGCAAAACTAATTTGCCATGTTTGCACTCAAAATATCTCAAAAGTTTACCATTTAAAATAAAAGTAACTTTGAACTAATGTAAAGTTGATACTAGTGATCTATCTAATATATTTATCTCAGAAAAAAATTAAAAAATTTAAAACCATCGGACTATTCAACTTTAATTAAGAGCGGCTAACAGGTCCAAAGCCTATTAATGTATTATAGCTGTATCCTATTGATTGATACCCTATTCATTGATAACGGTAGTCAAACACGTGGCCAAGGCTTTCTGCTGTAATGAAGGCACGGTTAATTCCAGTGCCTGGGACTAGCTAGAAATCGTAAACGTTTTGGGTTTTTTGTGTGACCGAATGAGATATCGGATCACGGTGCCAGCATCCTGGGACAACACTATAAAGTCACCATGAATCTGCTCTGTCACAAGTTAGTACCCGACCTTAGATGTTGCTAGGCTGTATAACTCCAATGTACAAGCAACCAAACAGGATGGCTGAATGAGTTGAGCATTTGCCTCCCATTTTCGTAGGTCGTGGGATTCGAACCCTGCAAAGTCAAACCAATGACATAACAATTAATACGCGTCGCTACCTACTTAGGAAATGATAAGGAGCCGTGAAAATGAGGAAGGCCAAGTGTCCATGATTAAAATTCCCCCTACTTTATAAACTAACTAACGTACAAGAAAAAAATGTGTGATTCAGTATATTATTAGTCCAGTTCTACATGTAGACATGGCCGCGGCAGATACAAGTATGTGATGTATAACGAGTATAAATGCAAGGGTAACATGCACACCCTATATTTCCTCTGTGCGCATTGGTGGAGTGCCCCCCCCCCCCCCCCCCTGCTGTTGGGTTATCCGCTTGTATGGGACAAGTGAAAATTCCGACGGACAAGTGGAAATCACACCAGCCTTGTCCAGTGGACAAGTGAAAAATTGTGTTTATTTCGATCACTTTATAAGTATGTGCATATATATATATATGTATATACTAGTTACCAGTAGTATATAAACATATACTACTAATGTATGTATATATATATATATATATATATATATATATAAATATATATATATATATATATATATATATATATATATATATATATATATATATATTAGTAGTATATGTTTATATACTACTGGTAACTAGTATATATATATATATATATATATATATATAAGTCAACTTCAGGTTGGCCCCACTTTTGGCACACTGTGGTGAAAATGTCTGGATTAAGGGACCATTCCAAATGGTCATGAAAATGTCGACTTTTATGATCTGCTAAGGTATTTTTCGTTCCGGGAATATATGCTACTGTTAGCCAAACTTTATTCATTTGGGCCCATTCCCAAATTTTTCTAGCCATCGCATTACATGGCCTGGACTTTGTCCCACCCATGTTTCGTACATATGCCATTGCCGTTGTATTATCCGTTAAAATACGGATGTGTTTACGTGGTACCTTAACTAAACTAGCAAGGCCTAAATAAATAGCTTGTAGCTCTAAAACATTAATGTGATCTGCATTTTCTTCTTTCAACCAACGTCCCCCTGTTGCTATGGAATCGCAATGTGCCCCCCAACCTTCTAATGAAGCATCAGTAGTCACTACTGTGTTGGGTTCATTCATCCGTATAGGATTGGGGGAATTTTGAATATTATTAAACCACCAGTTAATGTCTTTCATTCCATCTTCTGAAATAAACATTTTCCTTTCAAAATTGCCTTTAGTACGAGCCAACCCTAAGTTCTTATCTATTTCTAAAGATTTTATGTGGGCTTTACCATATAGAATAGCCGGGGCGTAAGCAATAAGTATGCCAACTAGCACCGCGACCTGTCTTATCTTTGGCCTACTTAAGGCGACCAAGTGAGACGCCGTATCGTGAAACTTAGTCAGCTTGTTATCGGGGAGTGAAACAGTCATACAGCGTGTGTTAATAATAAAGCCTAAACATTTAAGTTCAGTTGTGGGGACAAAAACTGACTTGTTATGATTCAAATAAAAACCTAACGTTGTCAGAAGGGAACATAAATCGTCAACAGCGTGTTGACACTCATCAAATGATTGTGAAACAATGAAAGAATCATCAATGTAAGGGAACATAGTATGACCCTTATTTGCCATGACCGAAAAAACCGGTTTCAATAATTTAGTAAACAAGCGTGGAGCGCATGCTAAGCCATTTGGCATACATGTAAATTGAAATAGTCTATCTTCCCAAATAAATCTTAAGAATTTGCGGTGTCCTTCAAATATCGGGACAGTATAATATGCATCTTGTAAATCAACACTAGCCATCCAAGCATTCTCTGTAACCAAGTCTCTGGCAGTGTCCAGGGAAAACATTTTGAAATGTTGATATTCTACAAGTACGTTCAACTTAGTTAAATCTAAAATCATGCGAATATCGCCATTTGGCTTTGGCCTTGAAAATATATTAGAGATAAATTCTCCTGGGGTGTGAGGCACCTCTTCAATGATACCTTTAGATTCAAAAAGTGCAACTTGTTCTGATAATGCTTGTTTTCTCCAAGTCATTAAATCTATATGGGAAAGGTACCCGTTGTTGTAACGGGATTTCAGTAAATGGAATCTTAACACCGGTAACAATATCTAAAATGTTAACGTCAGTAGTGATTTCGTACCAAGAAGAAATACAATTAAATATGTTCCCCGCACAAAATTCGCTTACATCTGTTTGTGTAGATTCCGCCAACTTAGGAAGTTGGGTTTGTGTAGCAATGTCTATTTGTTGCCTGGGCGTGGGAAGGATTGTTTCGGGGCAAACTCCTTCCTGAACGGGCGGTTGCCGTCGTTCCAACCTTGCCTGTCTCCCCGACCTCTGCCTCTGGGCTGAAAGCCGTAGGACGGGCCGGACCTGCCAGCTCTGCCTCCTCGGCGAGGACGAAAATCCCCTCGGGGGCGACGAAATCTTGACGAGTCGGCTTTCTTGGCCGGCTCAAGGTTACGACCACTCTTGGCTTCCGTCTCGACCTCCTTGAAGAGGTATGGAAGTTGGCCACCAAACATTTTACCTTTATCCAAAGGTTTGCCCTTGATGGGTTTGGGCGGCAAAAAGAGAGTATACTCCTTGCCATCGTTGTCCATGACCTTCTTAGATCTGGCTACTTCCTTCCCAGCTTGTGTGGTGACCGCTTTGAACACGTTTTCGTATCTACGGTAGCTCAAGAAGTTACTGGCAGCTGTGAGGAGGGCCACGCCCTTATCCATGCCTCTGGCCAGTGAGGAGAACTTGTTCTCAGTTTGCATCCGGTTAGCTACCGGAACGACTGAGGCGAGGACCCCTAAGACCGCTTTGTGAACGGTAAACAGAGCAGTCTCGAAGCGCTTCTTCTCCTCATTCAGATGGATCCCAGCGTCCATCTCTTTCACTACACTATCCGGGATACCTTTTATCCCGGAAATTTGCTCAGTGATTTTGTTGATCACCTCAGCTGGCTTAAAGGTGTTAAAATGTCCCTTTATAGTCTCGCGCATCATAGTCGTTGTTCTGACTGTCTTTCCCTTTTGGATCGGGCAGCGCTTCCGAATCTTGCCTCCCAGGTTGGCATAAAGGCCAGCCCTTTCCGTGTCTGAGTCCGACTCAGTAGTTGACGAGTCGGACGATGAATCTTTCTTCTTCTTCTTCTTACTTTTCTTCTTTGGCTTCTTCACTTTCTTGCCCTTGGTGGCTTTGGTGTAATCATCACCAGAGGAGCTAGCCGGTCGTTTCCGCTTTTTGGCCTTAGGGCGCGGGGGCTCAGGTGCCGAATCCGTCTCTTCGAAATCAGAGACATCCTGCCAGTCTGAGTCAGCTGGCGGGAATTGTTGGTCCTTGCTGTGGAGCTCCTTCATCTTTTGCTCCACTAGCCTATTGACCTGTAAGGTCAAATCGCCTGGGAACACCTCGTCGTCCTCACTCTCTCTATCTGAGAGCACATGTGCCCCCTGTAGTGGGGACGGCGGAGCTGTCCGATCCGGTGACGTATCGTAGCCGGTAGGCACGCGTCCCTCCGCAGCGGCGGGCGGCGGTTTGTTTCGCTTCGTAGCCATCGGTAGTCTGTAACCAAAAACGGAAACTTAGTAACCGGAATCAACTCAACTGAACACCAAAGTGACGCCAGGGAACCTGGGTTGAGGATCTTATTGGTAAAGAGTAACGTATTTACACCGTTCTCAATACAGGCGTGGTAAGCTAAGTTTTCCGTAGGTTTTTGGGTATCGAAACCAACCATACGTGGGGTAGGCTTCTAGAACCTCCCATCTCTCTGTCGCGTACACTTCTCTCACCCGCGGCTACTGCGCCAGCAAGTGAGAGAAAATGCTACGAAACTCGGAGAAACGCCTCATCAAAAGGGGAGTCTATAAAAGAAACCCAGGATCATCCCCAACAACACCCTCTATTAGGGTCCGAAGGAATCTCCACAGGAGATGTGACGGTGTCAACATCTCTACCCGTACAAAGCGGGTTTAATCGAACCACAGAACCAAGACAAAGGAATCCTTTGTTCTATCCGATTCAATTTTTAAAATGCTAATCTTGTCCAAACTGGACGTACGAAAGTTCTGAACTTTCCAATCTAGATGCGATAGTGCATCATAAACAAGCTTAACCAAAATAATCACGATTACTTACAGTTATTAGCTTTTTGTAGATAAATCCAACTGGAGCAACTCACGAGCGTCCTCCGGTCGTGAGTTTTTTATGCTAATTGCTGGACCGGATGTGCTTACCTCTCCCCCCCCTAGCCTGAGGCTAGCCTGAGGCTGTATACCGAGGTAAAATATATATATATATATATATGTGTGTGTGTGTATTAATTATAATAAATAGTTGTTCCCTAATGATAACTACAGAGTGCATTATAATTATAGTGGTGACGAATGCTAGTGGAAGGTGATCATGCCTAACTTAATCATTCTCGTTGAGTGAGTAGCCCTTATTAACATATGATCCAGTTCACATTAAGTCACTATGACTCAGCAAACAAGGGACGAGTTACATATGAACACATTAATTGTGTCACTCTTGGCGTGTAGTGAATGTGGGTATCATCAACAACCAACTCACAGGAGTGTGCTGGGAAGTATTGAACAAGTGCCTTTTGTCTTCTGTTTTTCTTCTTTTCAAATCAATAATTAATTGATATTTTAAAGTTGTGTACACATATTACCACATATACAGGTATATATGCGTCATCTTTGTCAAATGGACGTGGCGTGGGTGACTGGTGTTTTGTGCGGGTGGAATGGAAATATGTTCAAACTATGTATGTGATTCTCCATTTCCTTGCATATAACGAATATATTGTAGCACTTGGTCAAACGATACACATATTTAGTGTGCGCTCCCGCCCCTCCCCTCTACCCCTACACATACACAAAGATTTGGCACTGTAATTTATTGCCCTCTATCTTAAATCTATAGCCTTGTTCACACACACAACTTTAGGCCGAACTAGATAAGGCGAACTAGATGAGACGAACTAGGCGTGTAAGTGTGTCGTGTCCAGACATGCAGTACTTGGGGCGGTTTAAGCCGGAAATCGATATCTGCGCATGAGCAAGTCCATACTAACCGGCACCACTTTCGGTTAGTCGACGTCACCACAAGAGAGTGTGGGTTCGACCTAGATATGTATAGACTGAGTCGTATTGTTTTGGAATGGTCAAAACTTCTACTGGGCAGTGAAAACCTAAAAATAAATGATGAAAAAAATATCTGTGCACAGCTAGCGGTTTCATAGACCAAATTATATAATATGCGCTTTTGATCGACCGGAAAGTCAACAAACTCAGGTCTTGACTGCGCATGCGTGTGACTTGCTTAAGCCGCCTCAAAGTAAACCGCTACTGTCCACACAAGCAAGATGGGCCGACTTAAGCTAGTTCGCTTCATCTAGACTACCTCGCTAGGTGGTTTACTTGAGGCGAACTAGATGAATCGACTCAGCCATAAACCGCTTCAGTGTCGCGTCCACATGGCCAATGTGAGCCGAACTAGACAACGCGAACTAGTTGAGGCGACTTAACGCCCGTGTGTGAACAGGGCTTATGTCTCCCGAGGATGCTTTTCCATGTAGATCTAATCGTCTTATCAGTTTTGGTCGCTCTCATTTGTGTACTGATAACGAATGACCGCGAGTTTCCATACCTATCTACCTATCTTCATATTTAGTTGTATATCTAGCTATATATCAAGCACTGGCTCAATGTCGATGTCTCTATCTATTATGTAGCTACGAATACCCAGTCACAAGTCGGTACCCATCCGGATATGACATTAGATGTTACCAGACGTAAAACACCAACAGATATCTAAGTTATCTATATATATCTGTATATCTCCGTATGTATCTCACCATACGGGTGGCTGAATGAGTAGAGCGTCCATCTCCTGTTTTTGGAGATCGGGAGATCCGAACCCATGAGTTTGTGGGTTCGAATCCTCGTCGAGTCAAACCAATGACTTAAAAATGTATACTTGTCACTTCCTAGCCTGGTGCTGGGCATTATTAGGATAGGGCAAGGACTGGTTGGCTCAGTGTCAGGATAATGTGACTGAGTGGGATATCAGGTCATGGTGTTGGTGGCCTGGTTTCCCAGGGGGACAGCACTATAAAGTCGCCATGAGTGCGCATTGTCACAAGTCGGTACCCATCCTGATATGACCTTAGATGTACCTAGGACGTAAAACAACAACAAACAAACCGTATGTATCTCTTATTTCTCTCACTCTACCTTTCTCTCCCTCTCCCTTTCTTTGTCTCTATTGTTATGTACGGTGTTATCTGCAGCGGCGCGACGGCCGGGACCGAGCAGAGCGGAGGAACCAGTGTAGTGGTATCGCACGGGCTGAATAAAGCATTAAGTAACTAGACCTCAACGTGTGCAGTCGTTGGTCGCTTAATCACATTACATGGTGTCAGACGTGGAACCTTAGACGGACATGTCGCTACCAGGGTTGAAGCCTCCCGGCCCGTTGAATTTGGAGGAAAACATTTCCGCGAATTGGAAGACATGGCTGCATGCTTTCAACATATATGCCTCCGCAGCAGGAGTCCAAAGCAGGAGCGAAAAAGTTCAGTGTTCGGTATTCCTGCATGTCGCTGGAACCGAGGCGCAGAAACTACATCAATCGATGCGGTTTACCGCCGCCGAGAGAGACAAACTACAACCGCTAAGGGAGGCATTTCGGGCCTACTGTGAGGGCAAAACCAACATCACGGTAACCCGGTATAAATTCAACACCTATAACCAGGGCCAACAGTCAATGGACGCGTACATCCGGGAGTTGAAACACCGAGTTGGCCTCTGTGAGTACGATGTACTAGAGGAATCCCTGTTACGGGACAGACTGGTAAGCGGATTCAGGTGCGACAAGCTCCAAACACCAAAACTATCTTTACAAATATGTGAGGAAATGTGCCGTCTAAGCGAACACCATGCCAACCAGTTAACCGCCGGGAACACGACCGACTACACGCTGGATACTATACAACAGCGCGAGCCGGCACGGCGACAGTTCCAACCATCGGGAGGCCGCCAGCAGGGCTACAGGCGACCTGCCGCGAAGGGCGGTCAACAGAGCCGGAATGCAACCAGCCAACTGAGATGCGGCTGGTGTGGCTACTCACATCGCTCTGACCGAGACGCTTGCCCGGCCAGAGGAAAGACGTGTGATGTCTGCAGGAAAGTCGGCCATTTCGCAAAGGTGTGCCGAAGCAAGACATCAACGGTCAACGAAATTACGGTGGGAAACGCAGACAACGATGATGAGTGGCAGGGCGACCAGGATGACACAGACCTGTTCGTGGGCGAGATGTCTGAGGATGCGCAAGATCGAGATCAGTTATGGTACGAGACCATACCTGTAGGAGGGCGTGACATCCGTTTCAAGCTAGACACCGGCTCGGAAGCCAACATCATCCCCAAAGACGTCTTCACAGAGCTGCACGCAGAACTCAATAAGGCCAAGTGTCGCCTGGTAACGTACTCAGGGGAGAGGATCACGCCTCTGGGTCAGGTGGAGCTACAGGTGTGGGACCACCTGTTACAATTCCACATAACGAGCAGCGGATGTGCCATCCTCGGGAAAGATGCGTGCGTCCGCCTACATCTACTCTCCCGCCTAGACAGCATCCGTGCAGAACACGACGAACAAGCAATGAACATGGTAAAAGAATTTAATGACGTCTTTACTGGGCTCGGGACAATTAAGGTAGACGCGAAAATTCATATTGATAGACATGTACCTCCCGTGGTGGACCCTCCGAGAAGGATCCCACATGCCATTGAAGATCAAGTCAGAAAAGAGCTGGACAGAATGTTGCACTTGGGGGTTATCATAGAAGGGACTGAGCCGACCCCATGGGTTAATTCCATAACGATAGTCAAGAAAAAAGATAAAATCCGCATATGCTTAGACCCCACCAAATTGAACAAAGCCATAGAGCGGGGTCCCTACCCAACTAGAACGATCGAAGAAGTTGTAGCGAAATTAAATGGGGCAAAATACTTTTCGGTGGTAGACGCAAAAAGCGGATATTGGCAAATTCAACTCGACACAGAAAGCTCAAAACTTTGTACTTTTAACACACCATGGGGGAGGTTCAGATACACTAGACTACCGTTTGGTATAAAGACAGCTGGGGATATATTCATATATGAAATGAATAAGATCCTGCATGGACTAAAAGGGGTGAACGTCGTAACGGACGACATTCTCGTCTACGGCAGTACAATCCAGGAACACAATGACAATTTGCGTGCCGTGCTCGAGAGAGCAAGGCAGGTAAATTTAAGACTAAACCCAGACAAGTCATCCGTATGTCAGACCAGTGTCAAATATGTGGGTCACGTCATTTCAGCGAAAGGGATAAACCCAAACACCGAAAGGGTACAGGCCATAAATGACATGCCAACTCCAGGAAACAAACAGGCAGTACAGCGTTTCCTGGGCATGATTGCGTATGTGGCAAAATTCGTCCCCAATCTAGCACAAATTACGAAACCGCTATGAGTACTGACCCAAAAAGAGACAGCATGGCATTGGGAGGAACATCACGAAAAAGCATTCCAGAAACTGAAAACAATGATCACGCACGCTCCCATTCTGCGGTTTTATGATGTAAACAAAGTGATCACGCTCCAGGTAGATGCGTCAAAGTCAGGGCTAGGTGCAGCCCTGCTTCAGGAAGGCCAACCCATTGCCATGGCCTCTAAAGCCCTCGATTGCCATGGCCTCTAAAGCCCTCGATTACCTCTACTACTAATTGACGTTTCAGGACGCCACATCCGATGTTCTAGCAGTGCATCAACAAAAGCGATGAGAGGTCCTGATTGCTGAATGCCAGCAGTGCGTTAACCAGGCACATAACCTACTTACATCATGATGCCTATATATGGTATGGACATGGCAGACAAATTTCAGCATATCATGTTGGTGGGTTCAGATATATATCTTGTACACTTGATTCATCAATGAAACTTGCAGCTATAATAAAATTCATACAATTGCAATTGGATAATTTCTTTAAATTCTCACCAATGACTCAAACTCTTGCTATTAGTATTACTAAACCCAATTCCATATTACAGTGTTACTAAATAATTCAGTCAACACTCATCTAATCATGCTAGGCCCTATAGCTAATTAGTGCGTCACTGAAATACTGGTCTTTCTCCAGCTTATGTCACCAATAAAGATATTAAAATTTAATAGATGGTCATATAGAATCATTCCTTATGTGACTCACACTCACGGGTTTACTACTAACTCTACGATCCTTCAATTACTGAAGTAACAACTGCACGTAAGTATTAAATATACAAATCAAAACAGACTAAAAAGATTCCTGGCATACCGAACTGGTTGGTTATCACTTGAAATCCTAGCGTGCGTGGTAGCTTTCTGATATCATATCCCAAGTAATACCCCAGTCATGCGAGGCCTGCGTTCGCTAACGATCGATTCGCGACGTCAAAACGTCCTCCTTGCGCCCTCATTGAGTGCTGTCGCCACGAGGACGCCAACCTCCCGGTGTCAATTTCGGGAATTTTGGACGCAAGGAGGTTGCTGCTGCTGCACGTGCAACCTCCTTGCGTCCTGTTTGGCCCGCGCCATTAAGAAGTGGTTGGTGACCTGGCGGCGACCTGGCGCCGTGAGGTCGCCGCCAGATCGCCACCCACCGTTTCCCGCCAGTTTTGGGCCGTGGGAACGGTGGTGGCGCAAGGTTGGCGACCAGCCGGCGACCTGGCTGCGACCTGGCACCACGAGGTTGTCGCCAGGTCGCCAACCACTTTTGCCATACCGTGGTGGCGCAAGGTTAGCGACTGGTTGGCGACCAGCCGCCGACCTGGCGCCGCGAGGTTGTCGCCAGGTCGCCAACCACTTTTGCCATACCATGGCGGCGCAAGGCTGGCGACCAGCTGGTGCTCTCGCCGCCGCACTGGTGCCGCCAGGTTGGCGCCAAGGCGGTGCCAGAGCAGCGACATCATTTCTGAATCAATGTATCGAATGGGACGCTGGGTGGTTGGCGTCCTTTTGGGCGTAAGGAGGTTGGCGGCGAATGCTGGCTCTCGTGTGACTGGGGTATGAGGTAAACATTAGCAAAGCACCACAGTTTGAACAGAGATGTGTGTGGGGGTGATTTCGGACTGAATTCTTGCAAAGCTATATAGATTAAAATGGTCGGCGAATTATTAGCAAAGTGGGTCACAAGACCAGCTGGAGCAACTTCATAGTCATACATACACACACCTGACACCCACATAATCATTCACTCACACACGCGCGCGTGCACACACCCACCCACCCACACACACAGGCATACACATACGTCTCACGGGCAAGCAGTACCCCTGGGGCCGTATGCACCAATCGGGGATAGGCTTAGCCGGAGTTAAGGCTCTAGCCGCGGATAGCTACCCCAGGGTAGCGGCGGGTTGGCGAAATGTGTTAATCGGTATGCACCAATGTTTTAGCCGCTGCGGATAGCTAACCATGAGTTTATTTATAGATTTGGGAATTCCCTCTGCGTTTGTACCCATATATTAGGCTCAAATAAATTAAATGCTATCATATTTAACAAAATTAGATACGCAATAAGTGAGATTTGAAGAAATTAACCCTAAATTCGAAGCAATATTAACGCTGCCGCCGTAACGGCGGCGATATTACTAGTTATATTTTCGAATCGACGAAAGTAATGTAAACAAATTGCCGCAACCGCCGCATCGACGTCGCGTTCCATACTGGCGGCGCCGGCAGTTTGTTTACTGTACGATCGTCGATTAGAAAATATAACTATTAATATCGCCGCCGTTACGGCAGCAGCGTTAATATTGCTTCGAATTTAGGGTTAAATTGATAAAATTTCACTTATTGCATATGTAATTCTGTTAAATATGATCGCATTCAATAGATTGAGAGCCTCACACGCACACTAACCGCCCCGGCTAGGCGTAAAACCTGATTTGAAACAGGGGTAGCTTAGCCGAGGCTACGGTCGGCGGTTAGCCCTAACTCCGATTGGTGCATACCAAATTTTCACTTTTAGCCCTGCGGGGATACCTTAGCCGCGGTTAAGGCCCTAACTCCGTTTGGTGCATACGGCCCCTGGTATTCCCCAAATACCATTCACCCCCAAAGCGCAGTTCCTAAAGCACGAAGTGTCCATAGTGGTGTCGAATTTAGGGGACAATCCGCTAGAGCTCAGTTCGAGATTGGCGCCCGCAGCGCTAAAGGCCAGTGTGGGGAGCAGGCGGGGAGCAGGCGGGGAGCAGGCGGGGAGCAGGCGGGGAGCAGGCGGGGAGCAGAAAGTTCAATTAAACAACTCGTGTAGAATCTACACCATGCCCGGTACATGTAGGCTGTACCTCATAGAGAAACTGGGGCTACCAACACTACCGTGGGGCCTGAGGTTGGTTTGGTTGGTTGTTGGAGTTTTACGTCCTGGCAACATCAAAGGTCATTTCAGGATGGGTACCGACTTGTGCCAGTGCGCACTCATGGCGACTTTATAGTGCTGCCCCCTGGGAAATCAGGTTGCCGGCACCATGCCCCGATATCCAACTCAGTCACATTATCCTATGTCTAGTCACCGCGACTGTAATCTCCGCAGCCCATGGAGATTTTGTGGTGAGTGCCTTCCTGATGCTTTTTGGTATATGAAGCTTAGAACCAAGGCTCTACATGCTTGACTAGGCCGACAATTCAAAATGAGCACCTTTGAAGAAGAATTCAATTCATAGTGAGCATCTTCGCCAACCATCACCCCTCCCTTTCCTCTCCTCCCTCGCCTTTTCTCGTTCTACCAAATGGACAGTGGTATGTCTTGGCTGTACTATGTCAGGGAGTGCATGTTTGGGTACTTCGCCCTGGCGTTCCTGTTACCTGGACGACAGCTGCTTAAGTCATGAGTGTGAGGGCGGGTGGGAGCGAAAATATAGCTACCCCCCCCCCCGCCCCAACACAAATGTGACTCCCACGACACGGTTCCCTCACTAAGATTTTCTTACATGATAGGCAGCTACCAATGCATATGCCAGACAGGGCAGCCTAGTGATACAAAGTTGGCATTTCAGTGAAACAGCACTATAAAGTTGGGCTACGGCAAGAGAGAGACAAGAGGCGGTGATGGGTAGGCGACTTTATTTGCGTCAGGGCAGCAAAATATAGGCTACCGGTAAAAAAAAAAAAAAAAAAAAATTTCAGAAGCAGGGGAGAGACTGACTGCCCGGGCAAGTAGTGCCAGGAACCCACAGGTGGTGGCGCTGGGGTAGGCAAGGACCGGGGCAAACGCGGGCAAGTCAGCGATTGGAGAATAATAGTAGTCGAAATAACAGAGGAATAATCGTGATAATATTATAGATAATCATGAGAGAGCTCCGCCCCTTTTATATACGTATAATACATTATACTCTCTATAAAGTAGCCAGGTATGTGCACTGTCAGAAATTAGCAGCCATATTGATATGATACCAGATGTCGCTAGAACGTGAAACCCCCAATCACATATTCACATGCATGTATTTAGATATGAATGTATGTATGTATGTATGTATGTGTGTATGCATGCATGTGATGTATAGTTCTTCCCACTCTGTTGCTTGACATTCGATGTGGCGCCTCTAGCAGGCTCCTCGCTACACTAAATACCGGCGAGGCTACTCTCTCACATTTTGCTAAAAACTGTTAGATATCATTGCATCTGCATACAAATAGGTTTATCAGTTATTCATAGACAATGGTTTTATATATCATTATCTATGTTACAGCCATAGTGTTTAGTTGTTGCATTTTTCTGTCTTAATAAAAAAAAATATAAAAAAAGCTACAGTATGTGTCCTATGTAACGACCCATTTGTCTCGGCGATGCAAACTGACTATTTGATCAGAAACAAATTATCAATGCTAGTTCTTTCACCAACCACAAATAGGATGGGGGACAGGTTGAACCATATGATGATTTATATATATAGTATATATGTGAAGTGGGCGAGACTTATATATATGAAGTGGGCGAGACATATCTATATATGTGTATATATATGTGTAAATATGTGTATGTGTAAATTTGTACATATATGTGTGCATAAGTGGGAGCAAGATGTAGCTCAGGTGGTAGAGTGTTCGCCTGTGATGGTGTGGGTCATCCGATCGATCCTGCTCAGTGGACACATTTGCAGTTTGGGCTATTTTCCATTCCAACCGTGGTCCACAACTGGTGCATCAAAGGTTGTGGTATGTGCTGTCCTGTCTGTGGGAAAGTGCATATAAAAGATTCCTTGCTGCTTATCGAAAAGAGTAGCCTATGTAGTGGCAGCGGGTTTCCTCCAAAGAAATATGTCAGAATGACCATATGTTTGACGTCCAATAGGCGATGATAAAAATCAATGTGCTCTAGAGGCCTCACTAAATAAAACAAACTTTCCTCTATAATGTATGTGTGCATATGTGTGCATATGTGTGTGCATATGTATATATACATGACCTATTTAAATATAAACCAACAATAAGAAAATTACATACACGACGCCTCAATTCTGTCTCTATTTAGTTCAGCATCAGCTCACCTGTCACATATGCACAGACCCGTTGACACCCCTTCCTGACCCCCTCACACACCGGGAAGAGGTGGGCGACACTGCCTCCACCTGTACCGTATCCTCCGCTTCACGTAGTAGCCATATGGTTCCCACTTGCACTTGGTTGATCTCCGTCAGACGTCTGTCTGCACCGAACAACACCTGCTGACACTAGCGCAGTTGCTCAAATCAATATTGACGGTGTCATATTGTCTACACTGGCGGTTAGCTGGATGCCAGCAATTTTAACACGATGATGTTAAATCATATGACGGACACGACGAATATAAAGGCACTGCACTGGAAACTGCCCTGTACCCAGACTGTCTCCTTCCCGCTGTCGTCTGCGCTGGTGTTGGTGCTGAAGCTGGTATTTGGCGCGCTGCCTGCCGCTGGTGTCGGCTGGTTGGGGGACCGGCAGCTTTAATTGGCTGCGTTCTGCAGAGGCTGGACGCCTGCTAGATGGCGCTGTTTGTTGTAGGGTGTGTCTGCAGGTATGTGTGCGCGTGTGTGTGTGCGCGTCCATGAACGTCAACAGCATCCACTTGAAGGTTGCCATCCGATTATGCTAACCATTGTTATTGTTTTGCATATACTAATATAACCTAAAGTTCCTTCATTCAATCAAGCCACTTAATCAATTAACTACAAGTTCACGCATTTTTACATAAACACACAAACAAAATACTGATTCCTATATGGCAATAAACTGGGTTAGATGCATCACAGTGTTTGTAATTGACTTATAATTGAGGCAATGGTGTAGATGTGTTAGTAAGTCGAGCCCAAGGTAGAAGCAGCTTGCAATAAACCCTGAATGTCAGCGTTCTGGCTCCTCGCGTGAATCTATAAAAGGCTGTCTGAACGAGCCACTTAATCTACTAACTACAAGTTTGCACATTTTTTCAAACACACAAACAAAATACATTATTCCCATATGGCAATAAACTAGGTTAGATGTGTCACAGTGTCTGTAATCGACTTATAATTGAGGCAATGGTGTAGATGTGTTAGTAAGTGGAGCCCAAGTTAGAAGCGGCTCGCAATAAGCCCTGAATGGGAGCGGCCTGGCTCCTCACGTGAATCTATAAAAGGCTGTCCGAACGAATCCCTAACCCACTCGGCTATGTGGAATAATCCGGCCATCCAATCTCTCCCTCTTAAAGCTCGCGCATTTTGTTTGTTTTTTTGTTGTTTTTTTCCGTGCATTTCTTATTTAGAAAGGAAAATGGAGCTTTATTTTATCACAACTTACGTCAGTATCAGGTCTCCTGGTAATAACAGATAACATCTATAGATATTATGATAAAATGGGTAAATATGGTTATCAACTAACCTTCATATTGAAATTATAAATGCTGTGCCATTTACGAGACGGACCAGATGGGGTGGCCGAATGAGAAGAGCGTCAGTCTCCTGTTTTGGGATATCGGGAGATCCAAACCCATGAGTTTGTGGGTTTGAATCCTGGTCGAGTCAATCCAATGACTTAAAAATTGATACTTGTCGCTTCCTAGCATGGCGCTCAGGATTATTAGGATAGGGCAAGGACTGGTTGGCTCAGTTTCAGGATAATGTGACTGAGTGTGATATCAAGTCACAGTGCTGGCAGCCTGGTTTCCCAGTGAGGCAGCACTATAAAGTCACCATGAGTGTGCACTGTCACAAGTCGGTACCAGTCCTGATATGACCTTACATGTTGCTAGGACGTAAAACAACAAACACATTTACGAGGCGGTTCTGTAAATACTAACTCAGCAGCCGTGGCATTGGCAGACTTATTGTGACTGGCCACGTGACCGCCACAACAACAATAACGTAAACTCATTTTGCAAGCGCTAAGCCAATGTGATCCTCATACAGACAGCTACTTCGCCGACAATTCCAGCGAATGCTAGATCACTTACACCGCAGCGTATATTCCAGATTACATTATCATCGCCTAGTGCTGGGTGAAAATCTCGCAAGCACCTAATTCAGATGGTTAGAAATCTGCACAGACCACAATAGGAGACGAAGTACAATATATGTATACTGGTGTATGATAGTATGAATAGCGTTCGACTATATTGTCTATTTGTCCCATGAGAAGATAAGGAAAGCTCAATAACGACAACGGTGCTTAATCTATGTAGGCCTACTAAATGAATGATATCCATAATCCGTTCTTAAAGGCCCTGTCACACTACGACGTAATGACGTTAGCATAGGGAGAACGTGAAAAACGTCGAACCTCTTGGCGTAGTATGCAAATTTGGGCACAAGTTGAACGTGGATGCAGCGTAGTTGACGAGAGCGTAACGTCGGTAAAGCATAGTGATAGCGTCATTCAACGAGAGAGGACAACGTAATTATGCTCATGGAACATTATGTATGTCATTCCATCGACAGAACTACGTTGCTTTACGTTACGTGATGTTACATACGTCATGACACGGTGGTGAAACGCTGAACATATGTTGGACGTACAATTGGCATACATTCTCCTGATGTTCCCATTATGCCACATGGACGTTTCCACCGGCTTTAATGTAGATCAATGTAGTGGAACGTAGTGAGCAGCATTTGACTAACATCCGTTTAACGTCACTGACGTTCACCGAACGTGTACAGAACGTATGGCGAACGTAAACCCTTACGTTCGAGTTACATCGAAAGTTTTGAACAGGTTCAAAACCTTGACGCATGCCGACGTAACACAACATAACATGACATAGCTCGACGTCAGTCTAACGTGATTCTGACGTCATCATAACATAACCCAACGTACGTCAACGTAATGACGAAACGTGAGCATGTCAGGCTTATGTTGGCTCGTTACGTCATAGTGTGACAGGGGTATAATCGATTTAAGCATATCTGTCAGGGATCCAGTTGGGTCAGTTCGGTTACATGATGAAGGGGAGGGGGTTCTGCCAGTAGCGACATGAATCGTGCAATCCATAATAACCAACGATGTGATCACGCCAAGGGAACCCCAATAACAACAACAGCGGTGCCTAATCTATATATAGTCTAGTACCCCCAGGTCCCGAACAGTCTGATAATAAATAACATCGTCAGATCACACTGGAGCACGCCATTTCCCCACCAAATAGAGCCTCGCTCCTCATACACCCGCTGCAATAGATGCCTTTCAATGTTTGTAAACATTGTGTATGCGCGCGCAGCTCGGCTGCAGGACGAATGCACACTGCCACTGAGTTTGCCCGTACGCGCAGTGTAAAACCTTTATTTTATTCAAAATTAATAGCAGTGCAGAAGCCTAACCATATAAATTAATATAATCTATTCGGTGAATATGTTTTCTATATGCGTTCCAAGCGGTTTTTCTCTAGGTTCTGTGGTTTTAGAGATATTTCACTTTTTCTGTATGAAGATTGCTCACGGCCATTGACAATGCACTGGCACTGACACTCAGAATATCCCAACTTTCACTATTATCTCTGTTTTTAATACTTTCAGCGTAAATTGCTCTTAGGTTACATTAAATACTTCAGATCTTCCTCTTTAATCGCGCATTAAGATATTTTTAATCGATCCAATGAAAGTTTTTAAATTTATTTTACAAAAATAAATGCTCCACATAGACACAGCATTGCCGTATTTTAACTTCGCGGAGTAGGGTAAACACTGCAGCAATGCTATGTCTATGCAGAGCATTTATTTTAGCAAAATTAATTTAAAAGCTTTCACTGAGTCGATTAAAAATATATTAATGCGCGATTGAAGAGGAAGATCTGAAGTATTTAATTTAACTTAAGGGCAATTTTCTATTAAGTATTAAAAACAGAGTTAATAGTGAAAGTTGGGACATTCTGATTGAGTTTGCAGTGACCGGATGTTGTCCTGCAGCCAAGCAGCGCGCGCACTGACCTAAATAGCCATGCTGACGTCATATGAAATTGGTCAATAGCAACACATTCTCTTCTTTTTTTTTTTATTAGAAGGAAAAAAGAGTGAATTATGAAGACTTGTTCCACGTATGCTATGCCCTTTGGGATCAATATAGATTCCCTTATGCCGTTATGGGTAATGTGGTTAATAAACACTTAATTATGGGATGGCGGGCAGTGAGTGAGCAGCGCGCGGGTACACTGCTGTTGGTGATACAGGCGTGTTATGCGCAGTCATCACTTACCTAGCCTGTGCCCGGGGGGCGCCCGGTGACAGCTGCACAGCCCGGCGCCCATCGCGTTGGTTGCCGGCCGCGCGGCGCTGGCGGGCGGCGGCGGCGGAACCTGTCGGTCCTCCGAGAGTGTTTTTAGTTGCAACAGTTCCGTTACAGCAGTGCTTCTGTAGGTGGGCGAGTGTAGATCTAGGGCTGAGTGTGAGGAGTGGTAACGCTACCTCCTAGACACCCTCTGCCGCCGCCAACAACAACAACGACAACAGCTTTCCTCCGCGCGGCCGCCCGGGGAGGCCTGTAAATGCAGTTTGTTGCCGGCCTACCTGGCTCAAAGGCGGCGGTGGACAGGGCCAGAGGGAGGCGGGCTCTTTCGGGGTTACGGAAGGCACTGCACTGCACACCGTCGTCTCTCCTGCTCTATTCTATTGTCCTGGTCCCTGTCCAATTATGATGTCACCGTCTTTGTCTTCATGCCACCTCCACCTCGTCCACCACTTCCTAACGCCCGGCGGCCACCGCCACCTCCTGCTTCTATGGTCCGTATGGTGTTACTGAGGAGGTCGGGTGGGGGATGGGGGAAGGGGGAGGGCTTCCTCGAAGCCAGTGTCGGCCGCCCTCAGTCAGTGCTGCCCGCGGCCCTTCTCCCACCCGTCCCGCCCGGCGTGTTGGTTGTGACGGCCGACCTCCCATGTATTCACCACCCCACCGATATCTCTACCCAGTTCCTGCTCCAGTCCCTTCTTGGGGAGACTTATATATAATTGATATATAATATATTTTTATATAAATACAATAAAACCTCTCTAACCGACCACCTCCACAGATCACCCACTCTCCTATACCGATCGCTATATTTGGGTCCCAAACGATCACTCATACAATACCATTGCAATAAAACCTTAAACCAACCACCTCCCTAAATGGACCATTTAAAGTCGGTCCCATGGTCGGTCGACTTATAGAGGTTTTACTGTACATATATTATACCCGCCCTGTTATGACCTTGAATGTTGCCAGGACGTAAAACTCAAACAAACATATATTATATGTGAAGTTTATATGGGGTGCTGCTGCTAATGTGCTATACATTTGTGTTGGGGTCGGACTGCTCCTGCTCACTGCCATACAGCCTCAACAGCTAACTGACGGTGGTGTACCACCTACCAATGGTAATACCATTGGTAGGTGGTACACCACGGATACCATTGGTATATAGCTCATGGAGCAGAGCCGACATGTACAGGTACACACCTCGGCGCACAGGTAGCACCCGCAACTCCCTGCAAGCGCACCACACGGTGTGCACGCGAACACATCTGGACTTTCCTCCAGATACCAGTATGTACACTACTATATACCGTGTAAGCCAGTCACGGTGAAACCTGTTTGTAGTCTACCCCCCCCCCCCCCATGCCCCCCGCGCCCCCACTCCCCCTCCCACCCCCCAGCTACATCTCTAGCATCTAGCTGACGTTGCTACTGTGCCTTTCGGAATTCAATGTCCAAAGCGCTGCACTGAGGTAGGCTGTCACGCAAGGTAGGATTCCCGTCCTGATATGGTCATAGATGGTGTCAGGACATAAAACTCCAACAACCAACCAACCAATGTAGGATTGCATACATATATATGAAACATGCATACATTAAGTTAATGTTTTCTCCAAATTAAAAACTCTCATAACGAACAATAACTGCATAATGTATGTATGCATGCATCCGTGTATGTATGTATGTATGTATGAATGTATGTATGTATGCATGTATGTATTCGTGTATGTATGCCTGTATTATGTGTATGTGTGCATGCATGTGTGTATGTTTGAAGACTATATATACGTGAAGGTATGTGTATATATGTATGCATGTATGTTTGTGTGTACATGTATGTATGAATGTGTATATATGCATATGCATATAGATGGTTATATATATTAATTTTATTATATGTGATGTATAGTGCATTATGCATTAAAAATCACAGGAGGGAATTATTTCCCTATTATTATTATTATTATTACTACCTGATACACTGTACTGCCTCCTTCATGGGTCATGACTGGTAGCGCCACCTCCGGCGCTCCCCGGAACCTGTATACCCTGAAAACATCACTCGTGTCCGAGGATATACAAAATATATGTAAATATGGATGTCTTTAGTAGATATATGAATGGATGGATAATTCATAAGACATCCTATAATCAACTATTCTGATATATAAACTGCACTTTTAAATCCGGAGAATAGTTCTCCTGAATTGAATTTGATTTGGTCATGGAATATGACAGTGTGGTTTTTGGTCGCATTCTTCGGTAGGGGGGGGGGGGGTCTTCTTATCTGTATGGAGCTACATTCTTTAATCATAGTGCGAGGAAACAATGTGTAGACAGACCAAATGACACAAGAAATGGTTTAGTTTTAACAGGAAATATTTCCTAGGTTACGATCATCCAAACAATCTTCAGTACTATCCTTTGTCTGGCTGAACACGGTGGCCTAATCGGTAGAGTGTAGGCCTCCTGTGTGGCAGGTTGGGAGTTCAATTCCCAGTCGAGTCAAACTAATGACTTGCAAAATTGATACTTGTCGCTTCCTAGTCACACACTCACCAGTATTAGTATAGGGAAAAGACTGGTTGGCTCAGTGTCAGGATAATGTGACTGGGTGGGATATCAGGTCATGGTTCTGATAGCCTGGTCTCCCAATGGGGCAGCACTATAAAGTCACCATGAGTGCACACTGCCACAAGTCGGCACCCGTTCTGATATGACCTTAGATGTTGCAAGGATGCAAAACTCGAACAACCAACCAACCTATCCTTTATATGACCATTCCGCCCTCCTCTCAATTCCCTCTTTTCAACTCACGCATTCCCCTCTGAAAGAGAATATACCTGATAATCATATGGATGATTGTTAATTCCTTATATTAAAATAATGCCTATGTAATTAATGCTGAAACATTTAATATAGCGACCATGAAGGCAGCAGAATAGTGAGCAAAACGCATGAGGCTGAATGGTTATTTCTGGTCGTGATGCATTTAAATTCAAACCAACGTCTGACACATTGCCATCGAATATGCCCCCTAACATCATTTCGACAGATGCAGCAACTGAGTGATCACAATTTATTTATGCGCAATTGGTAAGAAATTGTTAGTAAATTGTGGCTATCACTGGGAAACAGCTGGAATATATGTACCTATAGTAATGACCCTCCTATTAGTACTGACCAGACGGGATGGCCAAATGAGTTAGAGCGTCCGTCTTCCGTGTTAGTAGATCGTGGGGTCGTGGGTTCGAACCCTGGTCGAGTCAAACCAATGACCTAAAAATTAATACTTGTTGCTTCCTGGCCTGTCACTCGGCATTATTAGGATAGGGCAAGGACTGGTTGGAACAGTGTTAGGATAATGTGACTGAGTGGGATATCAGGTCATGGTGCTTGTGGCCTGGTCTTCCAGTGGGGCAGCACTATAAAGTCGCCATGAGTGCGCACTGTCAGAAGTCGGTACCCGTCCTGATATGACCTTAGATGTTGCTGGGACGAAAAACAACAACAAACAAACAAAACCTACTAGTGCTACGCTCCGTACCCACACTGCTGCAGTGAATGCGTCACTATATAGGTCGGTTATGTGACCCACACTATGACGCACATATTGGGCTTTCAATGTTGAGGCTTATATTATTATTATTATTATTATATAGTAAGGCGCGAAAGAGGTTTATGAGGCTGGGAAGGTTTACCGATGGGTTGTGGCGGCACTCAATAGGAGTTGCGACAGCCGCGTCCCATTCTCTGGTTGTAGCACGATGCATAGCTGGTTGGTTGGTTGGTTGTTGGTGATTTACATCCTAGCAACATCTAATGGCATATCAGGACGGGTACCAACTTGTGACAGTCTGCATTCATGGCTACTTTATAGTGCTGTCCCTCTGGGAGACCAGGCTGATGGCACCATGACCCATCCCACTCATTCACATTATCATGACACTGAGCACACCAGTCCTTGCCCTATCCTAATAATGCTGAGTGCCTGGGTAGGAAGCGACAAGTATCAATTTTTAAGTCATTGGTTTCACTTGACCAGGATTCGACCCCACGACCCCACGATCTACCAGCAAGGGAGATGGATGCTCTAACTCATTCGGCCATCCCGTCTGGTCCATGAAGCTCGGAAGGTAGCTAGTTGGTTGGTTGTTGGCGATTTACGTCCTAGCAACATCTAATGTCATATCAGGACGGGTACCGACTTGTGACAGTGTGCACTGATGGCTACTTTATATTGCCGTCACTCTGGGAGACCAGGCTGATGGCACCATGACGGATATCCCAGTCACATTATCCTAATACTGTGCTAACCCGTCCCTGTCCTATCCTATTAATGACAAGCACCAGGCTCGGTAGTGACAAGTATCAATTTTATAAGTGCTTCGTTTGACTAAGTTGGGATTCGAACTCCCGATCTTCCTCATGGGAGGCCTGTGCTCTAGCGATTCGGCCACCGCGTCCGGTTCACGCACATACCCACACATATATACATATATGTATTTATACACAATTATATACACACAATTATATACACACATGCATATATATTATAACTAATATAAGTGCCTTCGGTACCAGTAAATAGGTCCCTCCTTTCAATGATATCTCCCTATGCAGAAGGAAATGCAACAATAATCGCGGCCCACTTGAAAAGGTCACACAACTGGGTTTCCAATTGACACTGATTGAGAAGCGTTTGTTAAATTAGGCTGCCTTAAATATTTTAGAGGCCTAAGGAAAGTAGGTTGTTTGCTATCGAGGTCGAAAAAATGACAAAGCAGTCAACGCATTTGGCCTAAATCTTTAGAAATGAAGCGCTGATGCATTATAATTGTATGTCAACTCTTGTTTAATGCTTTCCCCGCTACTCACCTGCACACGCCCTCCCCCCCCCCCCCCCTCTCTAAATAGACATCCTAAATGAGACGATTTGTGTGAAGGGGTGGGGGTGGATGATGACAAATTTTGTCTTGTCAAGTTAAAATATATACAAGTTAAAATATACACATATACACATATACACATATACACATACACACATATATATATATAAATATATATATAAATATATATATATATATATATATATATATATATATATATATATATATATATGGCGATACCTCGGTAGCACTCTAGATAGGTTCCTAAAAATGCAGTGCTAAAATGCAGCGTCATTATAACATAAAATAAATAGAGTTTGTTTGGTTGCTTGGATTTTACATCCTAGCAATATCTCAGATATTATCAGGACGGATACCGACTCATGACGACGTCACAGTGATGCTCCACTGGAAGTCCAGGCCACCAGTAGGCTACCAAACCCGATATCCCACTCAGTCACATTATCCTGATATTGAGCGAAACAGTCCATGTCCATTCCCATTAATGCTGAGTGCCAAGTAAATCCCCACTCACACTTTTATTTTTTTGTGGCAAGTTTTTTTTTCTGCCCATAACGTGTAAGCTCCCATTAGGGTGCTTGTTTTCAACACTGGACAGCTGTGATACTGGATTGGTCTGGTCCCGCACTCAGGAGTGTTTACCTGATCTTTCTCGGGCCAACCTTTTGCAGTTTGGGTGTTAGTAGTTTCTATATTAGTTTTTTTTAAATTTTCAAAGTTTTTTCCTAACCTTTATATGATAACTTAGCCTACTAGTACTATGTACATCTACACAGAGGACATACAGGCCTGCACTTGAGGATCCCATCCCATTGTGGTTTGTTACAGCATCCTTTCACCCACGCCCTGTCCTTATATAGTACACCAGTGTGCCAGAACACCCCTGGACCCTTCAGGACTGCGACTAGGTGGGATGGTTGTGGTGTATGGTTAGCCATTTTGTATTTCAGGGTGAATCGGATGCATGACCGTGGCCTGCCTGGTTCTGCTTTGGTTTGTGCCAGTACACATACCCAGACGGACTGTGCCCTATGGTGATAGCCATTTCGAATTCCTTAGTACTTAGTAGGGCTAGTTTCCGTGCTTTTTGTGCCACTACATCTTGAGGCCACTTTGCGACCACTTTGCGACCACTTTGCGACCACTTTGCGACCAGAAGCTGACTGGTCTCTGACTGTTCACCAACAAGTGGTCGACTGTTCGCCGACCGGTCAGTAACCAGTAGCAAGTGCTGAACCATCTTGATCCAAGGAGATTTTTGGTGCAGCACCAGCAACTTCCTTGCAACCAAAATGTCTCAGTCACAATATACCCCAAAACATTACAATACATGTTATGATGTCAGTATAACGTTACTATGCCGTTATAACATTACAATACATGGTATGACGTCAGTACAACATTACTGTCATGTTATAATGTACCATAACCAAATACTAACGTTAGCCTGACGTTACTTAACGTTATGTGTTAGCTGGGTTAGGCCTTAGGTAGTTAGCTATAAGTATCCATTTTGCAAGTATTTGAGTATCAATTTTGCAAGTATTTGGTTTGACTCAATAAGTGTGGTTTAGCTATATATTTACATATATATACTGTATATACAAATGTACCTATATTCATGTATGCATGTATATGTACATACATTTATACATATATACACAGTTACACATACACATATAGGCCCTACATATTATATTAAGAAAACAGCCTGACATGATTCATTTTTATTTCGTGTCTGATATTTTTCATTCCCTACACACATACTCATGTTAGCATGAGCTCGGTGATTTCTTTACTAGTAATAGATCATGTTATGACAATAGTGAAGCCATGCACCTTTGGTTGTAACCGACCATGCGCTGTACATCAGTTAGACCAGGAATTATTGCAACATGGCAGACCAGTTAATTCAACTCGGATCTAGACTATTTTACCAAATGATCCATTTTGTAGTACAGCAACCAAGAACGTGGTTAGGTTAAATACGTCCATGACTACAGTGTGTGTGCAGAGGTGGGGGTGGGGTAGATAAAAGATTCACCCGGTACTTGTAGTACACGGGTGAATGACAACCTAGTGTAAATACGGGCGAAAATAGCTTTAGTATGGAACAGGGAGTAGAATGTCTGCCTCCAGTATCAAATGGATACTTCTATAGGCACAGAGTTGGTGAAATGGGAGAGAATGCAAAAAGACAAGATGGCGGCTGTAGAACGCCGTCGATTTCACTTTTAAATCTTATTAAACTAGATATTATATTATATTTTTCAACTCAAAGGTAGCGGGCTAATAATAAAACAGATGTAAAGAATAATTGTTGCTTCTTAGATTGTGAAATTAGGCTCTCAATTCTTTGACCCGCATTTTCGACAGCTTTTATATAGGGTTGGTTTGCACCCCTACTGCAGCAGTACGGGGTGAATCTTGTATCATGGGGTGGGGTGCGGGGTGGTTGGTGAGTAGACCTGCATGTCTTTATTCCACTATTCGGAGAGGTTTTGTTTATGTTATATCACTGTATATTGCCTACTTGTTGTATGCCTAGTTGTACAAAGTAAGTGCCTTGCTAAGGCATACTAAATATGCGACACAACAGTTGCAACGTTACCAAGCAACCAATAACATTATGAAAGCATAGTAACACAATGGCTGATAAGACATCTTAAAATTTATATTGGGTCTAATTTTATTTTATTTGATTAATTAGAAATGTCTGTATCATTCGACTCCCGATTTTAATTAAAATATCATTACCTTTCAACTGTGCACAATCAATCGTTTATTTTCGTGTTTTTACTAATTTTGGAGAGTGACACTTTTGCAGTATACATAACTATTTTTAGTTTAGAACGATTCGTTCTGATGAGTTTGTTTGTATTTTTAGTGGTTCGGTGATGTATCCCATGTATAGTTACTTCTCAACATCGTGTGAACTGTCGGTAAATATCAATCCTTTGTGTGTGTGTGTGGCTGAGTGTGTGTGTGCAACTAGGCCTACTATGGAAAACATTGTTTATTCTCATGGAATTATGATACTATCCTATGCGTTGGTAAGAAATGTGCCGGCGCTCCGGTTTGCCACTCAGATACACAATAGCCAGAGGGAATATATATGTATTTGGCTACTCGACACTTGCTAGCTATGTGACTACGAAATGTCATCTTTTAAAAGACATGTCTGGTCACCAGTTCAACATAGGAAGTCTTGAGTCATTGCCAATTGTCGCATTGTCTATATATGCTTAATAATTAGAGAAGGGGTATGAAAGTTTATCAGGTGACTGCATGGGAATATCAAGGAATGTAGGCCTATAAATATAAATAGGCCCAATAGAGGTAGTGCACTTGACATCATTACTTAGGAATCAGCGGTCAGTGGGCTGCCATCTTGGATTACGAGCACACTTCCTAGCCATGGTGTGAATGCATGCAGATGCAGTAAAACAGAGTTTTCTTGTGTTGTGGGAGGTTCTGAGCAGTTTATATCCAATGTGTTTACTTACAGCACTTTAGCAACAACATCTGAGGCCAAACTGTTCAAAACAGTGACAAATAAACCAACAAATCAGTAAATAAGCACAGTGTAGGCAGTTGCAAGCCTTCTTTATGTCATCCAATATGGCCACCGAAAGTTGTCTTGTGATGTCATTACACCCCCTCTATAGTTCTATCATTGCTTGACAGTGAGAACATGAAATATCGTTCAGTTGATACTTTATTACAAATTGGGTGAACTGGATAAAAGATTCAATTCTACACAGAGTGGGAGAGACAGTGTTGCATGAGTAATTGATTGGCAGGAGTAATTAGAGACGAATCAGTCTGCCAGAAGGTGTCCTGACCATAGCGGCAACTTTGCGAACTCGTCGTCGGGTTCTGGTACTCCCTTTAACCGTTTGGTGGCGTTTCACTTCGACACATCTGCAGGGGGTCCTTATGGCGCCATCTGTCGAAAAGACTAGGCACCAGACTAGCCAACCGGTTTCATTCGGCAAGATGGCGGCCACCGAAGTTGACAGTGTCAGGGAAAAGGCTTTGACCGATTACCGGAAAAAGCTCTTGGAGCACAAGGAACTTGAGGCTCGGCTAAAGGAAAGTAAGTGTTGTGATTTATAAATGTTATGTTTATATTGTACTTGTTAACTATTTCGCTACAGTGTTGTGTTCCACGGTGGAGTGAATCAGTCAACTAATAACGTGAATCACTGAATGCAAATTGATTTTGCTGATTCACGAAACACAATTGCAACTTTATACCGTCCGCCAATCTTTAGATCACAAATATCCACTGTCATGTGGTATCTTTATTGATATAGAACATTGTTGATTACGTTCATGTACAATTTCATCATCGATGGTCAGATGTGGTTGTAAATGAAAACGACTATCAGATCACCGACTTTCTGTAATTATCGCCCACAACAATATAGGGTATGCACCGGGTGCATGTAAAGGGGCTGTCACATTAGGGTTTTTTGCGGGAGCGTATGGCGGCGTAAGCGCGTTACGTCATATACGTCGGCATACGCCGTATACGCTACTCATACGCTACTCAGATGCCGGCGTATGTGAAGCGTATGAGGCATACGCCGCCATACGCTTTCATAAATCCGTCCGTCCAAATTTTTGTGTGCATGCTAAAAAAAAAAGACCTATGAGGGCGTATGGCCCATACTGTCAAAACATGTCACAGCACGCTCCCATACGCTCCCGTACGCTCCTCGTAGGTTCCACATACGCTCAAAACCACCCGAAAGGTCACCAAATGTCATCAAAGGCCGGCACGCGCAGGACCTACGTAGGTTTTCAATACGCTCCCGCCATACGCCGTAATGTGACAGGGCCTTAAACGACAACGGGTCCAGTGCGGCGGAAGTAAATAGACTCATGAATATTAAGTTTGACCTATATGTGATGTATCACCCCCATCCGGCCACACACAACTTAGGGGAAAAGTATTCAACCAAGATGTTTTGATAAAAAAAACGAACTTAAATATACGATTGCTATGAAATATGAAGTAAGTTATATGTGTTCTAATAACAAACCACGAGGGCATCCTAGAACACACTCCACCTGTTGTGTTTTGTAAATGTACAACAAGTCAAGTGAGGTATCCCCAAAAATAACCCCCCCCCTCTCAGCGATACAAAAATAATGATTAAAATAATCGCTTGGTACACATGTATAAATCATGTTTACCAAAAAGATTATATTAAATTTATAAGGTTAGGGTTCTGGATTTCTATTAATTTTGAATAAAACTAGGTTTTGCACTGTGCATACCGACAAACTCAAGGCATTGACAATGGTCGTGAGCAATCTTCATACAGAAAAAGTGAAATATCTCTAAAACCACACCACCTAGAAACAAATCGCTTGGTACACATATAGAAAACATGTTTACCAAAAAGATTATATTAAATTGATACGGTTAGGGCTCTGGATTTCTATTAATTTTGAATAAAACTAATGTTTTGCACTGCGCGGCAAACTCAATGAAGCACAGAAGCGATGCGGAGACCAAGTTCAAGGTCGATTCATCATATATATAGGTCAAACTTAATATTCATGAGTCTATTTACTTCCGCCGCACTGGACCCGTTGTCGTTTACATGCACCCGTATGCACCGACGTCACGCAAACCGGAAGTGCGGCCATTGTGGCGATAGTAACCACAATAATAACACACTGTCACACTGCAAACTCAATGGCTATGAGCAATCTTCAGACAGAAAAAGTTAAATATCTATAAAATTACAACACCTAGAAACAAACTGATTGGAATACATATAGAAAACATGTTTACCAAATAGATTATATTAAATTGATACGGTTAGGGTTCTGGATTTCTTTTAATTTTGAATAAAACTGACGTTTTGCACTGCATGTACCGGCAAACTGCCCGCGAAGGGTAAAATACGGCAATGCTATGTCTATGTGGAGCATTTATTTTTGTAAAATAAATTTTAAAGCTTTCATTGGATCGATTAAAAATATCTTAATGTGCGATTGAAGAGGAAGATCTGAAGTATTTAATGTAACCTAAGAGCAATTTACGCTGAAAGTATTAAAAACAGAGATAATAGTGAAAGTTGGGATATTCTGAGTGTCAGTGCCAGTGCATTGTCAATGGCCGTGAGCAATCTTCATACAGAAAAAGTGAAATATCTCTAAAACCACACCACCTAGAAACAAATCGCTTGGTACACATATAGAAAACATATTCAATGAATAGATTATATTAAATTTATACGGTTAGGGTTCCGGAATTCTATTAATTTTGAATGAAATACACGTTTTCCACTGCGCGTACAGGCAAACTCTATGGGATGTTTACTGGTTGATATCGCCACAATGGCCGCGCATCCGGTTCGTGTCGTCATGTGAATACCCTATATAGCGTATAAAATCTACAAAACATTTGGCAAATCAAAATGATTTTTTTGTTATGAATTGCTCTTTTGACAGTCTTTATTAAAAATCTGCTTGACTGATTTAAATTCCTTTATATATATGTATAATGGAAATTGGTTAGCAGAACTCCCCTCACATCCTTTCACTTTTTATTATATTTGGTCAAAGTTCCACTTTTAATTCAAAATTAATACATTTTTTACATTTAATCTTGAAAAATGATTATCTTAAGAACAATAATATATATAGCCTAACTGTTTTTGGATTTGGGCTTGTAATTTCAACGTATACAGGAAGGAATACAAATATTGAACCCTATGCATATTTTAAAATCTTTCTGCAGGTACCTACTACTAATGATGTCCAAACCACAACACTTTCGGCCGTTCAAAAAGGATGGTTTGAACCATGATTATATGATTTAGAAATGTGTAAATTACAAAGCTATACTAGCTTTACCTACTGCTATTGCCATTTACTTAGCTTTTCTGATGATGCAAAACTTCAGATCCTAGACTAAAGTGCTCAGAATCAATTGTCAGGAGCGAAAATTACATAATAATAGATGAAATTCTGTCCCAAATCTTTTTGAATGTATTGCCACTATTGTGAGGCCTTCTGGGTATGTGCAAAACTGCCCGCTTTGCAACCATGGTAACTTTGATTTGGTCACAAAAATGGCAGTCAGAAATGTTGGCTATTTCAATATGCCACCTAGTGGAAATGCGGGTGCCTAGCGTATACAGTAATGTCCAGTATTATACTTATAGTTAAGTACCCTCCTAAATTTTTCAAAGGGGTCCAAACATTAAAATTAAAATTTCACTGGCGCTCCAATGAATCAAAAGCAATACGCTTTTTGAATTTGTTAACTATTCCCAAATTTGAGTGAGTTATATGCATTTGTGATTTGAAAATTGTGGACTTTCACTAGTTTCAGATCTTTTGTATTAGCTAATCCTAATGTAGGTATCTAAGTTCGATATGTAGATTCAAATCTAGATAATTGTTTTGATATTGAACATTTGAAGTTTTTATCGGACTATGCATCTTTAAGTTGGTTAAAAAAACAAACAAATCTGTTAAAGAAAAGAAATAAGTTGATTGTTATATGGAATTGGATGATATTGTAGTGGTCTGCACTGACCTCTCAGGCAAGTAACCACATAGACAGGTAGGCGTGTTGTTGATATCAGGGAGCTTAGGTGGTGTAATGGTTAGCACACTGGCCCGGAATGCAAAGAGATGTGGGTTCGAGTCCTGCTCTAGGCACAGTATTTCCCATTTTCATCACCCCCATGACACTGGTGCCGTGACCAGGATCCTGTACAAGCTTTGCGCTGTATGGTTGTTGAACCTACCCTGTGTATGTATGCGTTAGTGCATTGCCTGTATGTATGTAATTGTAAGCATTACAAGACTTACAATTCCAGGGGGACGAGTGTAGTGGTCTGCACTGACCTCTCAGGCAAGTAACCACATAGACAGGTAGGTGTGGGTAGTGTGTTGATATCAGGGAGCTTAGGTGGTGTAATGGTTAGCACACTGGCCCGGAATGCAAAGAGATGTGGGTTCGAGTCCCGCTCTAGTCACAGTATTTCCCATTTTCATCACCCCCATGACAATATATTACTAAAAAAAATATTGAAAAATATTGAATGCAAAACTTGGCCTGTAATTTCTAACTAAGTCTAAGAAAGATGCAGCATCAAAAATATGATTTTTACATTTTCTATGCGAATCTATGGCTCGGTAGTAGAGTGAAATGGTTACTTTGACCATATTTGCATATAACCAGCTTTGGCAGTGTATGTCTCTAGCTGTGCGTGGGGCGTGGTGCTGGTCGAGTACCTGCAGGTTAAAAAAAAAAATCCGATGTGATTATATAACCAAACGAGGTGGCCGAGTCAGTTGGACGATGCTTTCGGTGTGACAGCTCATGGTCATGGGGTTCAAATTCGGCCGAGTCAAACCAATAACTTTATTGATATGTGTTGCTCCCTCGCCTGATACTAAGCATTACTAGGATAGAGCAAGGCGCAATGGTAGGGACTTACAGACACATTTCAAATCCCAGCTAGGCTTTCAAAATTGTATTCTGATAAAGCCCTTCTTTAATCCCTTTAATTTGCCATATGGATGGACTTAATAGGTCAAGTAGAAGCAAAGTTATGATATGTAATGTACCAGGATAATAGGCTATTTATCTCACAGTAAGTGCATTGGTTTATAGGGCGGGAATTTTGACCAGAGTAGCATCGCGCTGCCAAAAACCCAATATGGCAACCTACAACAACAACCCAAAATCATCATTCAGAAAAAGTGAAATATCTCTAAAACTGCACAACATAGTTCTATGTTGTGCAGTGTTCTATGTTTGTTTCTTCACAAACCGCTTGGCACACAAACAGATAACATCTTTAAAGGCAGATTATATTAATTTTATATGTGGGCCATTTACCAATTAACACGGCCGTGGTTTGAAAATTGGGGAACTTTTTAGTTCTTTTCTCAGCTCATTTGGCACACATTTCTTTCTGGAATTGGTAAATGACTTACTCGCATGTTGGTATTTCAAACATTCAAATTTTCATTCAAGATTTGTACTGTGCTTGCATAAAACATAAGAAAAACAGTATTTCCTAGAGGTTGTTTGCGCGCCGCGATACTGCACGCGATCAACTTTATCCTGTTGGGTGTGGCGTGAGGACCCGTTCACGCGGATTTGCAAGTGTTTAGCGATGGTCCAATGGAGTAAGGAAGCCCAATTGTCTGCGATTGAAATTTCCACTGTTTAATCACCGAATGTAGTAATAATATCCATCGTTCACTGGATGGCTTCTTTACCTGAAGTGTGTAGGAATTTTGTTTGATTAACCTTTCCACTTGGTCTTTCAGTGCGAGAGCAGCTAAAAGAGCTGACAAAGCAATATGAGAAATCAGAAAATGACCTAAAGGCTCTTCAAAGTGTAGGACAGGTAAGAACCTACTAACATTTTAGTTCAAATTTAATCTGAAGCTTGTTAAGATTAGTGGCGGTGGTAATCGCTTATCAAATAGCCATAATTGTATATGTGTGTAGGCATATGTAATGGTCCTAGTGGGTTAAGGAGAAATTGCAAATTGACCAAAGGTACAAGCAAGTTTAATTTTGTTACTATTGCAGATGTTCTCAGTTATTTCACTATTTTGTCATTTTTAATGCATGCAGACATTAAGAAATTTCATCATCATCATCATGCTGTCAGTCGTGATGCGACAAAGACTGCTTTCATTACTTGACTGCCACTCTCCACTTAGCTCTCTGCTGTGAGAGTTGTGTCCATGAGTCGGTCTTATGGTAACCCGGGTGACGACCAAGCCGGTATGGTGTTTTGTGTGGTTGTACATTTCATGAAAGCTGCCTGCAAAAGTGTTGAAGTGCTGCTGGCTTTTGCAAGTTACCAGCGGCACTCTCTCGGGGAGCAAATAGAGGTTTCACACCGGCAAGAACATGTCAAGACAGGCACAAAACTATTTGTCCCTGCACTGGCTGGTCGGGAGATGTTGGGAGTTCCATACATCAACCGCCCTTAATGCTGCCACAGTGACATGGTTTTCTGTTTAGGGTTTGCTCCCTTAGCCTTCGGTTCTGTCAAGAACCTGTACCACAAGGCAGTGGTTTACAACTCTGCAGGGCAAGGGCGTCAAACTCCCTGAGGTATTGCTATACCTGCAATACCTGCATATCAAAAGAAATTTAGTGTATATATATCTGCAGGTTTTGATAATTAAAGCTCTAATGCAATTTTACTCTGCATTCATTTTCACTCAGATTGTCGGAGAAGTGTTGAAACAGCTAACAGAAGAGAAATGTAAGTACCTTATATTGGATTAAAGAATGTTTAAAACGGTATTGTTTCATTAATTTTCTGAACAAAGTAAATTGCATTGTAGTTGTGAATCTTTACTCTTAGTCTTATTTGAATATGACCATTGTAACTGGGATAGGGCAAGGACTGGTTTACTAAGTCTCGGGATACTATAACTGAATAGGATATCGGTCATGGTTCCAGTAGCCCGGTCTCCTATTGGTGCAACACTATGAAGTCATTATGAGTGCAACCAGACGGGATGGCTGAATGAGTTAGAGCGTCCATCTCCCGTGTTGTTAGGTCGTGGGTTCGAACCCTGGTCGAGTCAAACCAATGACTTAAACAATTGATACTTGTCGCTTCCTAGCCATGCGCTCGCCATTATTAATATAGGGCAAGGACTGGTTGGCTCAGTGTCAGGATAATGTGACTGAGTGGCCTTGTCTTCCAGTGGGGCAGCACTATAAAGTCACCATGAGTGCACTGTCAAAAGTCGGTACCCGTCCTGATATGACCTTAGATGTTGCTAGGATGTAAAACAACACAAACAAAACATTATGGTGCACTGTCACAAGTCTATCCCCCTACTGATATGACCTTGGATGTTGCTAAGATGTAAAGCCCCAATAAACGAAGCAATGCCCAAATAAGTACATCATTCTTTAGCAATGGAAATATGGCCAAGCATTGTAATGGTGATTACTTTAAAAAAAAAAAAATGTTTAATTGTCGATTGCGCTCACCTTGTGAAAATATACCTTTGTCGTTATAATATTTGTTCCACGTTTGTCCATTTTCCATAACAGTTATTGTCAAAGCTACAAATGGACCCCGTTATGTGGTAGGATGTCGTCGGCAAATAGACAAGTCAAAGTTGAAGGCTGGGACTCGTGTGGCGTTGGATATGACAACATTAACAATAATGAGGTAACTAAAAGTCGCCATTGATTTCTTTTGCAAATGACACTTTGTTCAGTGCTTTCAGAATTAGCCAACACACGCCGCAACCGTAGTCTGCATGCTCACCTGCGACCTGTACGGTAGATTATAACAATCAATTTAATGTTTATCTCAGAAAATGATAGAAATCTAAAACCATCGGGCTATGCAACTTTAAATAAATAAATATGACTTTATGTCATAAAAAATTGGAGGGGAAGAGAATGGAAAACAATAGGGAACAAATTATATTCTGAACTAATTCAAATTAAATAGAATTCTATTAACCAAGATAAATGGAATTAACTGATATTATAAATGGGAATTGTAATGGCTTTACATTGTTTCAATATCCACTCAACTCAGAATTTCAATCCGAGCAATGGTGAAAATACATTTTACAAACCGAAGTTGATGTGTTGCGCTATGTGTATACATTTAAGGGGAGACACAGGTGATCGGAACATGAATTTGGGTGAAACTGGTGATTTTGGGTTTTCGGTATACTAATTTGGTGTAAATGATATGTTTTTTGGACAGATAATTACTTGACTGGATATTTGTTAAGGCCAGGCGCAGCTGGCATACAGTGCACAGGGCCGCTCACAGGGGGCGCCACCGTGGTCTATGTCATAATAACAGGGTCAGCTAGATAGGATAAGTGCTAACTATTACATAGGGAACTGAAGATCGGTAGTGTCCTTGTTTATATTCCCATAATGGATTATAGAGCACATATATATATATGGAATTCTAGATGATGATACTGGACTTTAACATTTGAAAGAAACACTTTGTGAACTTTGAAGCTCGTTTTCTCAGAACTGCTTTTCCCAGAGTTTTGCCAATTTGCCCCCTCTAAAAATGTAAGTTATAATTGTAGCAGAAAGTTGAAACTTGGCAGTTATCTTTCATAGTTCAAGAGCTAGGGATGGAGACCCAAAAATTGACCATTGAATTTTTTTTACCTCTGGTTCGTCATGTAGGGACATGTTGGTAATGACATATATAAATTCACAAATCACCTTATTGCACTCAACTGGACCAGTTCTTCATATAATAACTTGATTCAGGCAAATCTAGGCACATTCAGTATACTTTCTGGAGGGGGTAGAATTTGGGAAATAAATTGGCCAAGATCCTTCATCATATGACCCCTACTCAAGATAGAGCTTTGAAACTCTGCAGATATGCTTCTCTTGATACAAAGAATGTGTGCTCCAATTTTCAAAGCTCTATCTTTACTAGTTTTTGAGATACGGAAATCACCCAAAATTCACCCGTGTCTCCCCTTAAGATTGATTGATTGGTGGTTGCTTTACGCCGTGTCGGCAGCATAGGCCATACATTTAAGAAGGAAATGACAAATTTCCTTTATGAAAAATCTCCATTTTGCGTCCTGCAATGTCTGGCCCCCCACGCCATATCCTCTTCTTCCTCTTCGATTGCTATCTGTGATGGTCCATATTGAATATTAACCTGAAACGAGTTGTGTTCTACGACAGGTACTTGCCCCGTGAGGTGGACCCATTGGTGTACAACATGTCGATTGAGGACCCTGGAGAAATAGGATACAGTGCAATCGGTGGTCTTGGTGAGCAAGTGCGTGAGCTGCGAGAGGTATGATTACCAACAAATTGTTTCCCGCCGAATTAACAGGACAACCCTACATCGAAACCCTTTTCTGAGATTTCAGCTATGCTAGGCGTACATTCTCATTCACGTGTTCGAAGGCAGTAACAAAATTCCCTAAATTTATTATCGGTAAATCACCCGAAACCGTCGTTTGTTTGTTTGTTTACAGCACAATAGCACTACGTGAAATGTATGACTGAATTAAAAAGATGAGTAGTTGGGAGAGTGTAGATAATGTATATTAGAACCAGTCAAAGCATTGGTAATATGGTAGCGACCACCGAAATAATATTTGATTTAAGTTCATTCTTTTTAATAGCCAATAGTTCGCCAACTTGCTCACAACTCTGTGGTTTCTGAGGCTATAATGGCACTACCAACTTACCAAGTGTAAGAGCAATTGATTTTTTCTCTCTTCAAGTGCCACCTTTTAGCACCAGTACAAACTTTGTAAACTGTCAACGCTGGTCGGCCATTTTGTTGCTGCTACATGACTCCGTTTTTTGCATGGTTTGGTTCGGTGGCTGAATCGGTAGAGCTCAGGTTTTCCATGTGGAAGGTCGGGAGTTCGAGTCCAGGTCGAATCAAATCAATGACTTCCAAAATTGTTACGTTTTGCTACGTAGCTCGGCATTACTAGGATAGTGCATGGACTGGTTACTTCAGTATCAGGATAATGTGACTGAGTGTGAAATCGGGTCATGGTGCTGGTATCCCAGTGGCTTAGCATTATAAAGTCGCCATGAATGCGCACTGTCACCAGTCAGTGCCTGTCCTGATATGACCTTAGATGTTGCCAGGACGTGAAACTCAAACAAAAAGCATGGTGTGGGGGGGGGGGGGAGGGTCTATGTGCTAGTTTGATCTAACTGATTTATTTTTGTTGACAGGTTATTGAACTGCCCCTCATGAACCCAGAGCTGTTCCAACGTGTGGGCATCACCCCGCCCAAAGGATGCCTGCTGTACGGGCCGCCAGGCACTGGGAAGACGCTGCTTGCTCGTGCTGTGGCATCACAGCTGGATGCCAACTTCCTGAAGGTATGTGCTCATTTCTGGTTTAACATAATAGCAGGGTCTGTGCGGGGCCTGGAAAGTCCTGACAAGTCTTGAACTTCATTTGCCCCATTTCAAAGTCTTGAAAATCCTTGGAATTGAACCTATTTTGGGTAATTAGTCTTGAAAATCCTTGTATTCCATTAAACTGTCCCCACTGGTCTAAATTAGTTCAAAATCACCAATCGCCATTGTTTTTCCTAAAAATCCAAATGAAAATAGTCTTGAATTCCTATCAAAAACAGCTTTGAAATAGCCATGATTCTTCACATGTACGGACCCTATAATAGTAAAATATCCTCGGATTGTCTAATTAAAAGCTAATTTAAAGCGGCATAATCTACTGAAAACATTAAAAAAGATTGTACCCAAACCACAGCCCTAGATTTTATCCTAAATATCCAATTTAGATACTGGTGCACTCGCTACATGTCCAGCATTTCGGTGTGCACACCAAAATTAAGTTTGCATCTTTATCCCCAAAGTTAACCCTTTAAGATAAAAGTTACTTGAACTAAGGGAAAGTAAATTATAGCGATCAACCTAATAAATTTATCTGAAAATAATGTGAGCGAAACTTAGACCCGATGGACAATGCAACTTTAATAGCTAACTGTTGGCATTATGTAAAACATTTTTATAGTCCAAACTAAATTGCAAAACCAATATTTGATGTGGTCAATAGAACGCAATGTCATAGCTGTTTTCGTGTGCTGCTAATTGCTATTTTGGATGTGGATACTGAGAAGTTTGCTTGTTTTGTAGGTTGTATCCAGTGCTATTGTGGACAAGTACATAGGAGAGAGCGCTCGCCTAATTCGTGAGATGTTCGCCTATGCCCGTGATCACCAGCCTTGTATCATATTCATGGACGAGATCGACGCTATCGGTATGCTTTACGGCTTTAGTGTTCCACATTAACTCCATGTGCAGTAATCTAGATACAAAGTTATATTCCATGTTTTCTGCTGTCAAATTGTATTGATTAATTGTTGATGGTTTAATACCGCGTCAGAAGCAAGGGCCATATTTTACGGTGAAAAGTTAGTGGTGTTTATTCTGTCAGTTTTGTTAATCAGTCAGAAATTTCTGAAAATCTGAATATCCAAGTCACTACAAAGGTGACCTTCGATGCAATTTTGAAGTGGTTAAATTTGTGTCAACTGACCGCAAAGTTTAATTAACAAAACATAGCTAAAATTACATTTGGTGATACTGTCCAGTTGTTCTTAGGACCTCTAAACCTTGTTTGTGCTTTACATTGGTAAAGAGGTCTCACATGCTATTTATATAAGAACATTATTGTTACATGGTCATGAAATCCACACACTTAAGCAGAATGTGTCTCGAGTGTCGATGGACAAACACTGCTGTCATGGTAGTTGGGTCAAAATGCGAGAAATCAATGTAGTCAGAGGATGGTTTAATGAATTATGTTGTGTATTGATCACTATTTAATTGTCATAAATTAAAAACAAAAATCGGGTTGTTCTTTCGAGAGAGAAAAGTCGAAAGATTCATCCATCCACGTAGAAAAACTAGCCAGCTATGTTTCCCTCCTACCCCCCTACTCCCAATATACATGAGGGTTTTCAGAATTTTGGTGTCTTTAAATTCAAGATGCAGTAATAATATGGTTTCGTTGGTTATGTTGCTATGCATATATGCACTACATGATATTCGTGACTTGTTTTCAGGTGGACGACGTTTCTCAGAAGGTACATCAGCGGACAGAGAAATTCAGAGAACACTAATGGAGGTAGGCAGGCCATGTTCTGCATCATTATTTATAATGAAAGCAAGCGAGTTGAGTGTTCTCCTATTAAACATTCTTTGCTGCATAGAAGGCAACATTAAGTCAATTTAATAGAACCTATTACTGCTGAAGCATATGGTCGCCCAGTATTTCTATGTGCAGGCCAACAGTCACTTTGCAGGTTTGCACTTCAACCATCTCCAAATTTAGCCAGTTATAATAAAAAACTAAAATAAGGTAGATTATAACGATCAGCCTAATAGTAATATATTTATTTAAAGGGAAAAAAATGATATGCCAGACACCCGAAACCATCGGACTCTGCAGTGTTTACGTAAAACTCTGTTTTGCTTTTGTAGCTTCTAAACCAGATGGACGGATTTGATGCCCTCGGTCAGGTTAAGATGATCATGGCCACTAACCGACCAGACACACTGGACCCTGCCCTGCTGCGTCCGGGGCGTCTCGACAGGAAAATAGGTACGTCTCAGTCGGTGGATTTGGGTTACTTTTGATTATTGGCTTGCATTTTTCTCAGGATTTGTTAAGATTTGTACTTATACTCTCAGAGAAAAAACCCGTATACATTCTTGAAAAGTGACACTTGTAGAACCTCTTAGCTTTCTTTTAGTTCGAGACAATAATTAATCTATTGCACAGTAAAACCTCTAAATCGACCGACCATGGGACCGACTTTAAATGGTCCATTTGATGAGGTGGTCGGTTATGGCAGGTTTTTTTAAATCGTTACAATGGCATTGTACGGGCGATTGTTTGGGACCGAAATAAAGCGATCGATATAGGGGACTGGGTGATCTGTGGAGGTGGTCGGTTAGAGAGGTTTTACTGTATTGTGTTTTACTTCTTGATGTTTAAATTTGTGTTATTTCACTGCAATACAAACAAACAAATGATAGAACCATGTCCATGGCTGTACTAATATAATAACGCCATACAAATTTATTAATTTATATACGGATTAAACTGAAATATATGTATTTTTAAATCGAAATAATATTGACACTATAGGACACCTGCACAGTGCTAGGTTCAGGGGCGGAAGGCGGGAATGGTCTTGACGCCTAGGAATCTACTGCAGACTTCTTGCATCTATGCTGCTCAAGCAGAATCTCTTGAACCCACAACATTCCTGTGGAAAAATGTGTTGCATGACCTTAGTAAATAATATTGTTACGGGCGATATTACATATCAATCATTTTTATAATTTGTTTATGCTTGCAGAAATCCCACTACCCAATGAGCAGGCTCGCATGGAGATTTTGAAGATCCACGCCCAGCCTATTGCCAAGCATGGAGAGATTGGTATGTCACACTTTAATATTATTATTATTATTATTATTATTATTATTATTATTATTATTATTATTGTACCGTTCTGAACAATTAACAAATATTAATTTTTATAACGTCAAATTTGATTATGATGGCGTGTATTTTATCACTCACCTTTTGATCGTATCCGTTATGGTTGAAGTTGCATAATCCGATAGTTTTGACCTCATTTTTCAATAAATATATTAGGTATATACTTTGGTTGACGGTAACTTGGAAATAATTGAATTCAAAACATTTTCGTGGCCTCACCGAAATGCTCGTATTAGGCTTTGTCTATCCATTTTCAATAACTGGTTAGTGGTGCACCAGTATTATAGAATCAAATCATAGTAATTGTTTTGGTTCTGAAAATTTGATGTTTTCATCAGATAATGAGCATGAATTACTCGCACTTATTTTGTTATTTGATATATTTTTTATATCCACGTAATACATGGGTCATATACCAGAATGTCTTAATCTACTTAATTCTCTAAATATGGTATGATTTTGCAGATTGGGAAGCCGTTGTCAAGCTGTCTGACGACTTCAATGGAGCTGACCTCCGGAATATTTGCACAGAGGGAGGTATGTAAAGTTTTCGAAGTAAAATACCAGTGGAGTATAACAGTTTTGTGGATGCTTTAAAAGAAAATAATTATTAAAGAAGTACATTTCAGAAGTAGTAAGGATCGGTGTCATCGGTTTGAGTTTCAGGTATTAAACCGTATACAGTTTCCAAAAAGTTCTCAATTTCACCTTCAAGTCTGGCTTCTTTTTTTTTAAGATAGAAAGATTGCGTATTTATTTAATTATTTATTAAATTATCGAAAACAATGGTGAAGTGGGAGGGCTTGGGAGATGAATTGTAGAAGTATAGACCTATTTCATATGACATCAGCCGAGGTATTTAGATCAGTGCGCATGCAGCTTCGTTGCAGGACGATACACGGTCACACTGCAAACTCAATGGCTATGAGCAATCTTCACATAGAAAAGGTGAAATATCTCTGAAACTACACCACCTAGAAACAAACCGCTTGGGACACGTACAGAAAAGATTCAACGAAAAGATTATATTAAATTTATATGGTTAAGGTTCTGCATTTTCATTAATTTTAAATAAAATTAATGTGTTGCACTGCGCATATCGGCAAACTCAATGCATTGTCATTGGCCGTGAGCAATCTTCATACAGAAAAAGTTAAATATTTCTCAAATTACACCATCTAGAAAGAAACCGCTTGGCACACATACAGAAAACATATTCAATGAAAAGATTATATTAAATCTATACGGTTAGGGTTCTGCATTTCTATTAATTTTGAATAAAAATTGGCGTGTTGCACTGCGCGTATTGGCAAACTCAATGCATTGTCAATGGCCATGAGCAATCTTCATACAGAAAAAGTGGAATATCTCTCAAACTACACTATCTAGAAACAAACAACTGGGCACACATACAGAAAACATTTAACTAAATGGTTATATTAAACTTATAAGGTTAGAGTTCTGCATTTATATTAATTTAAAATGAAATCGATGTGTTGCATTGTGCGTATCGGCAAACTCAATGGCAGTGTGCTTTCGTTCTGCAGCCAAGGTGCGCGCGCATACGCGATGTTTATAAACATTGAAAAGGGTCTATTGGGGAAATGCTTCAAGACGCTGTAGGTGATTCTTTTCTTTTTAGTGTACCGGCGTGATATGCTGGAAATAACTAGCAAAAAGTATTTAACTATTTAAAGGTCAGTAGGTACATTCCTCTTCCCCCCCCCCCCCCCAAATATATCCCATCCCCAAACTATTCCAGTCTACAACATTTATTAATATAGTTTCTATCTTTTCTAGGCATGTTTGCCATCCGTGCAGAGCGTGATTACATCATTGAAGAGGATTTGATGAAAGCTGTCCGCAAAGTGGGAGAAAACAAGAAGCTTGAATCTAAACTAGATTACAAACCTATCTAATTTGGGACACAGGTCTACCCATGCGACAATTCAAATAACGACAGTATGCTTACAAACATTTAACAAGAAAAGGAATAGGCCTACGAATTGAAATGGATTGTGTGTAACAAAACTCATGATTTATCGGATTTATTATGGCGCTTAAAGCAATTTGTCTTTAATACAGTTAACTGATGTCAAGGATAACGTGTATCTTATTGTTTTCAACCGTTCACAAGAAGTGAGTTGAAACGTGCCTGGATGGCCTTCAATGTGAGAGCTAGTTTCTGAGAAATTTGGCATGGTTGTGCGCTATAATAGTATCCATGTGCCATTTTCATCAATACATATGACAAATGAGATGTGTAATTAATACATAGATATGTTGCCCCAAACTTGTGAAGGAAGATGACATGTATGCGGGGTTTATTTGTCTTGTCATAAGACTTATTGAAGAAAAAAAACCGTGATTAATTTAAGATAATTTGCCTGTGTAAGGACTCATATTTGTGTTTAAGGGGTTTAATGAATGAAATAAAAATAAATTAAAACACCAATTGTTACATTTTAATTGATCTAAACAGATTAATTATGATTTATCAAATCTCGCTGCAATTTATATAAAATTGCCTGGAACTGAATTATGTTCTGCTGATTTGGTTTTGTCGTCATCCTCATGTATACTTAATTTTTATTTAGCAATGTATTATCGAAAGACCTTTTAAATAGATAATCTAATTTTAGACAAATATTGATTAGCAACAAAAGACGTTCATTAAAAATATTATATGGGTCATGGTAGGTGTTTGGCTAAAATTGCCTGGAACTGAATTATGTTCTGCTGATTTGGTTTTGTGTGATCCTCATGTATACTTAATTTTTATTTAGCAATGTATTATCGAAAGACCTTTTAAATAGATAATCTTATTTTAGACAAATATTGATTAGCAACAAAAGATGTTCATTTAAAATATTATATAGGTCATGGTAGGTGTTTGGCTAAATGTCCAATAACTATAAGAGCATCAGTCTTTGTAACTAGTCATGTATACTATTGCCCGTCCTGATATGACCTTAGATGTTGCTAGGACGTAAAACAACAACAAACAAACTATACTATTGTTGAGCCACTTAATTTTACAAAGCCTTCTGATCATGTCAACTAAGTTCCTTTTAACCTTTAGTAGATGTGCCATAAAAGAATAAAAATCCATCTACATTTGCATACTGGCCCACTCAACTCTCTCGAACAACTACGACTGCTGCTGTTTGTATCAGACGTCAATGACTGACTAGAGATGTAGACGCGTCACACCGCAAAAGTTCTAGATATAATTCCTATGTCGTAATAAAGCTAAGAAGCGATGCAGTGTATGCTGACGTGTATCTAACTGCGCATGCTCAGTAGCAGACACAACATGGCAGTGACAAGCGGGGGCTTCGGCCTTTTATTAACAGTTTTGATGATAAATATCGTTCTTGGGCAACTTCCAACTCACCGATTGTGTTTAGATCAAAACTGTGACGGTAAGGCAGACCCTAACTACTTTTTATTGTGGGCCAAATAAGAAGTACTCGAATATAAGAACCCTTTTGTGTGAACTGATGGCTCCAGCCGGCGGTGACCGTAGTAGTTTGCTATCACTTTCCATTGATTGCATTATTTGGATATGTCGAGAGGAGACCCGGTCCACTTTTTAGCTGATTGTATCTATTAACTATGGTCAGTTTACTCCGTTTCATTTATATCTAGCTCAATTTAAGATGTTTTTTTGTCAGGTTATAGGTGTTAATTGTTCATTAAGTTAGTATATAATATAGACTACAGTAATATACCTACCGAATTTAATTAACACACACACGCGGCGTTGCGATTTATTATCATATCTGTGATTTAGGTTTAGGGCTTGCAAAGCAGTAAACCACTGCCATAGCACCATGTGTCACAACCACCACACTTTCACTTTTCCATCATCACATTTGTCATCCGTTTACATATTTGGTAATTGATTAGCAAACATAGGGTTCCCACGCGTCCTGGAAAACCTGGAATATAAATTCATTTTCCAGGCGTGGAAATGTCCTTGAATTTGACCAAATCTGGAAATTGTAATGTATGTAACACACTGTGTATACGTATGTACAGAGGTACGCCGGGACCCAGCGAGGGGGTCACGTGGCGGAGTTAACAAGGTAAACAGTAGACCAAATAAACCTCACTTGGTATCATGAACTGCAGCCGTCAACGTCTTGACTTTCTATGGGATCTTACATGGTGTCAGATGTACACGAACAATTGCTAAAATGACGTCGACAGGATTGAGACCACCGGCTCCCCTAAATTTGGAGCTAAATTGGCGCACTTGGTACCGTATGTACACATTATATGCCGGAGCAACAGGCATAAGCTCCAAGAGTGAAAAAATGCAGTGCAATTCGTTTCTGTATGTAGCGGGGACGGAGGCCCAGAAAGTCTATGAAACGATGCAATTCGACCCAAGCGAACAGGACAAAATGAACCCATTAGCGGAGGCTTTCAGGAAGTACTGCACGGGAAAGTCGAACCGAACAATTGTAAGATACCAATTTAATACGTACAACCAGGGATCCGAAGGAATCGACTCATACATAAGAGAGCTACAGCACCGTGTCACCCTATGTGATTTTGGTGACACGGAAGATTCGATTTTGTGTGATAGGATGGTATGTGGTGTCAAGAGTGACAAATTAAGGGATAAGCTGCTACAAACTCCAGACTTGACATTACAACATTGCTTAGAAGTATGCAGGCTCAGTGAGCATGATTCAACTCGGTTAGCCGGTAATAGTGACAGACAGACAGACGCTGAAGTGCATGAGGTGAGCCGGTGGGATAGCAGAAGGACACGCCCCCTTGTGACAGCACGACCACAGGTGACTACACGCCCCCCGCCAGCCGTTCCGCCGGTGCGCAACAGGCGGTGGGCACCGAGGGGAAACGCCCCCCGCCGCAACGAGTGCACACGGTGCGGGTACATACACACAAGCGATACATGCCCTGCACAAGGAAAGCAGTGCATTACGTGCGGGCGCATCGGACATTTCGCTAAAGTGTGTAGGAGTGAACAGCGGTTACGAACACCAGTAAATGCCATAAATATGGACGACCAAGACTCGTATGAGTACGGACAAGAAGGGGCAACAGCGAGGCAAGAGGAAGAAGATTTGGACGACATGTTCGTCGGAGCGGTGTCGTGCAGCACAGAGAGGCAAGTCGGGGCGGGCAGGACCAACGGAAGTGGACACCCGAGATTGTGGTTTGAAGATATCAACATATGTGATGTGAGTGTGAGCTTCAAGTTAGACAGCGGTTCGCAGGCAAATATTTTGCCTGAGAATATCTTCATGACATTACCGAATCTGAAACTGAATAAACCACGGTGTCGACTCATCACATATTCCGGAGAGAGAATACATCCACGAGGAGAAGTAACAATCAAGGTGCGAGGAATACCCCTGACATTCCAAATAATTGACAGTGGCTGCCCCATCTTAGGCAAGGAAGCGTGTGTTAGCCTAAAACTCATCCAGAGGGTGCATACTGTAGACGTGGAAGTGCAGCCTAGGGCAGCAAACCAAGCAGCAAGAAACATGGTAAAGAAATATGATGATGTATTTTCAGGGTTGGGTTGTATTAAGGTTAATGCTACGATCCATGTCGACAGTAAAATTCCCCCAGTAATAGACCCACCCAGGCGCATACCACATGCGATTAGTGGTGCAGTGCGAGACGAATTAGATCGCATGTTAAAAATGGGAGTGATAGTAGAGCAAAACGAACCAACGGAGTGGGTTAATTCTATTACCATTGTAAAGAAACCGAATAAAATTAGGGTGTGCCTGGATCCCACTAGATTAAATAAGGCTATTCTTCGGGGACCATATCCAATAAGAACTGTCGAGCAGGTCGTAGCGAAAACCGCGGGGTGCCCAATATTTTACAGTATTAGATGCTCAGAGCGGGTATTGGCAAGTTGTCCTTGATGAGCCTAGTTCACGCCTGTGTACTTTTAATACGCCTTGGGGTCGCTATAGATATACCCGGCTGCCTTTCGGAATAAAGACGGCTGGGGATATTTTCATCCAAGAAATGGATCAAATACTTAGAGGTCTCCAAGGGGTAACAGTAATAGCTGACGACATTCTAATTTACGGCTCCACTGTAGAACAACATAATGAAAGGTTGGAAGCCGTACTGGTAAAAGCTAGAGAAGTTGGTTTAAAGCTGAACCCTGATAAATCGCGTATCTGTAGAACACAAGTAGAATACGTGGGACACTTGTTAACAGCCGAGGGCCTTAAGCCAAACCCAGAACGAGTTCAGGCAATTAATGAAATGACAACCCCGTCTGACAGGGCAGGGGTACAAAGATTCTTGGGGATGATAGGATATGTCCATAAGTTTATCCCTAATTTATCGGAAACAGCAAAGCCTTTGAGAATCCTGTTATCAAAAAGTGTAGCCTGGCATTGGGACACACCACAAGAGGAGGCGTTCAAGAAGTTAAAAATGTTATTAGTCACAGCTCCTGTTTTAAAGTATTATGAAGTGGGAAAAAAACTGACGATGCAAGTAGACGCGTCCATGTCAGGGCTGGGTGCAGCATTGTTTCAGGAAGAAAAGCCTATCAGTTTGGCATCCAAAGCGTTAGATAAATGTCAGAGTAACTATGCTGTTATTGAAAAGGAGATGCTTGCGATCTGTTTCGGCTGTGCCAAATTTCATGAATATATTTTCGGGCAGGAAGTCACAGTCGAGACGGATCACAAGCCTCTCGTCAATATCATGAATAAACCAATACATCAGCTAACTGCCAGGTTACAGCGAATGAGAATGAGAATGCAGAATTATGATTTAAAGGTAACATACATTAAGGGGACAAGTATGTACTTCGCGGATACGCTGTCCAGAGCGCATACAGAAAATGTGAAACCGCATAATTTATATGATGCATCCATGTCTATTGCAGCTGTAAGCTACGTTGAGGAAGAATTGGAAAAGATAGCGTATGAAACCAACAAAGATCCAACCCTAAACAAGCTGACAGAATACATCCAACAGGGTTGGCCCGCAGAGAAGGACACTCCTCTTGAAATGAAGCCATATCAAACATACAAAGACGATCTAACAATACATAAAAATTTAGTAATGAAAAACACGCGAATAATAATTCCACAAAAGTTGCAAAAGCATATGCTTGAGAAGATACACGGATCGCATCTGGGTTTAGTTAAATGTAAGCAGCTGGCGCGCGATTATGTTTTCTGGCCGGGGCTAGATAAACAAATACAGGATACGGTATCGAGATGCACTATGTCTAGCTGAGAGAAATCGGCCACAAAAAGAGCCATTGATTAGCCACGAAATCCCACAGATTCCTTTTTATAAGATAGGAGCAGACTTATTTTACTATGAACATGAAAACTATTTATTGCTTGTTGACTACTTTTCAAAGTATCCGGAAGTAATTAAGTTAGTAAATACCACAACAAAATCAGTAATCGAAGGGATGAAAGAGTGTTTCGGCCGCCATGGGATACCGAATGAAATTGTTTCTGATAACGGACCTCAATTCGTAAGTGAAGAATACAAAAAATTCGCAGCAGAATATGGGTTTCAGTCAAATCGTTCTAGCCCATTATACCCACGGAGTAATGGGCAAGCTGAAAGGACGATTCAAACCGTAAAAGCGTTGCTAAAAAAGGCCAAAGTAAATGATACAGATGTTCATCTAGCTTTATTAGCATACCGGAATACCACCCTTGGTCTACTAAAAGCATCCCCAGCCCAGCTCTTAATGAGCAGAAAACTAAGGTCAAATATACCCACGATACCAAAGTTATTAAAACCAGCAGTACCAAAGACACAACAATTACAATTCAAACAGGTACAAAACAGCCAGAAATACTACCATGACCGCAACGCGCGAAGATCCCATAAGGAACTACAACAAAATGACAAAATACGATATATAAACCATAAAGGGGCATGGGAAAAAGGCACGGTGATAGGTATAAATCACAAGAACAGACGAGATTATCAAATAAAAAACAGTGAAAATAAAATATTACGAAGAAATAGAACTCTTATGATAAAAGAGCACAGTCTAAAAGAGGACACACATGTACAAAGTCGGTCAAAATGCACAGCTGACCACCAATGCAAGCATAAACAAACAAACACACGAACAACACACATGCCACAGGACAATGACCAGTCAGCACAAAAGGCAATTAAGGCACCGTACACAACGCGACATGGCAGAGTAGTCAAGCCAAGCTGCAGGCTAAGCTATTAATGACATATGGGTGCGCAATTAGTGTGACTCAGAAGGTGAATGAGAGGTATGAAGTCACCGATCGCATATGTAAGCAAAGGTACGTAGTATGTTAGTATTAAGTTGAAACATTCGTGAAACAAAGATTTAGTTGATAAAAGGTTTGTTTACTAAAAAGGTAATAGCCAATAAGGGCAATCTCAACAAAAGAAGTTACCATGTCATAAAGCAATGTATTACCTTACAGGATGTTCCATAAAGGGCTGGTCATATGAGAACCACCAAGAAAATGCCAAACCGTAGAGATATTTATATTGATTGTGTTTCAAGTGTTTATGATGACCTGTAAAATGTAAATTGCACAGATGACTAGCCTAACTGCTAAAGAAGGGAGTATGTAAAACAAAAGGTGTGAGTTATCAGATTATGTTATAAAATGTTCCGATGTCGTTAGACAATGTGCTTTCATTATAAAAAGGAAGATGTAATGTATGTAACACACTGTGTATACGTAAGTACAGAGGTACGCCGGGACCCAGCGAGGGGGTCACGTGGCGGAGTTAACAAGGTAAACAGTAGACCAAATAAACCTCACTTGGTATCATGAACTGCAGCCGTCAACGTCTTGACTTTCTATGGGATCTTACAGAAATGTCCTGGAAAAAAATATGCTGCTAAGATGATTGCCCTTGACAAGAAACAGCACCTCGGAATGAAGGCAGTTAACTTGGGATTCACAACTAAACAAGCCATGAAGAATGCCCAACAGTAGAAAGGCGTCTCTGACTTGATGGATCTGGAATTCCATGTGGAATGCGTACATTCTTGGTCTCTACAACTGCAAAGATATTAGAAAGGTGCCCCTTACGCTACCCAGTCATAAGCAAACTGAAATACCTTGATCCTCGTTACATGGCAGTACATCCAAATGACAGCACAACAAAGTTACAAGCATTGCTTGAAATAATCCTGAATGCTAATTTGAGAACGACTTCCCACTGTGAAATCATCAGCACTCAGTTCAAACTACTACTGCAACATGTTCCGCAACAAAAGCATGAATTCACAGCCTTTGGATCAGAAGAGACCGATCGGGTCGACATATTCTTCTACAAGAAACTGGATGACAAACCAGAGTTCTCAGCTCTGGCAACTCATCAGACTTGTGTCTCTCGCAGAAGAAACCTTTGTTGCACAAAGAAAGGTTCACGACAGTGTGTCAAGCCTAGGCTGCATAGTTAGTTGGGTGCCCGTCACAAAATCTCTCCAGACCAATCACGGGCAGGACTCCCGCATTTTTTTTTTAATAGCCTTGCATTAACAAAATAAATAATATATTTACCGTAAAACCCCGCCTATAAAACACGTCTTATAGTCTGAAACTGAGATTTTGGGTAAGAATCTGGAGGCCAAAAGTGGTTGGATCAATGGATGTCTTATAGGCAGGGTTTTTAAGCAAGAGAAAATTGTGGTATTTTTTTAAAGCAGGAAATGAAACCAAAAAGGGGGTGTGGTGCGTCTTATAGTTATACACGGGGTGCTTCTTATAGAGGGGTTTTACTGTATATACCATTTATTTAGTTAATAATAAAAATAATCACCTATACGTTAAAAGCTTTAAAAATGGGACCACTAAAGTCATGATATCCGATGTTTGTTAAAATTTAAATAAAAGTGGGTAGATCAGACAGCTAGAAGGGATGAGGAGGAGGCTGTACCATGAACAAATTTCAATAATCAGTCATACATTGAATAAATATGTTATGATTTTTCTCATGTATCTTGATTTATTACCCTTAAATCTTGAATACTTTGTCCTGGAAAATGGTAATTTTGTCCTGAAAATGTCCTGGAAAATAATATTTCCATGGCCTTAGGAACCCTGAAACAGCTGCCTCAAGTAATACCCAATATAAATTTTCTTTAGTTTTAACTTATTTATAAATGTCGTGGGGTTATTTTTTTATATAATTGAAGGGGTACATGGCACCTAGAGTGGGACTCGAACCCACACTTCTGCCAGTTCGGGGATGGCGTCCTAGCCATTTTCCTGTCCTGGATCCCTTTTGCTATCAACCTACTTGTGCGTGCATGTGTCATTTCACCTGGGAAATTCAGTGCACCTCACTACCCCTGGAATTGCAAGTCGCATGCTCGCACTTACAAATATTCAGGTAGTGTGCATATACAGGAATGGTTCAACACTTTACAGCACGCATCATCCTGGTCACTGCACCAGGATGGCCCTCGATTCCAACCCTTTGTCTATCTAGGCTACTTGATACAATTAACCTACCAACGTCTGCCTGTACATGTGGCATTTCATCTGGGGAGCTCAATGTACTTCATTACATACATTCATTACCCAGTTGGTTATCATTGTCCTAGGCTTCTCTCCCTTTCATCGTGCTATATGCATGAAAGTATATTTCCCTTATGTTGTGACAAATTATTACTTTTATAATGCAGGGTATCTCAATTAAATGGCTACCTTTGAAATAGCTTTAACATGGTGCTCATATTTTCTTTTAAAGTAAGTATCACGTTAGTTATGCTAATTTGAATGGCAGAAGTCTGTTTAATCATGTTTTTTGTTCTAAGCAAAAATAGCCATAGCTAGATTTGTGCTTCAGATTATGTTATAAAATGTTCCGATGTCGTTAGACAATGTGCTTTCATTATAAAAAGGAAGATGTAATGTATGTAACACACTGTGTATACGTATGTACAGAGGTACGCCGGGACCCAGCGAGGGGGTCACGTGGCGGAGTTAACAAGGTAAACAGTAGACCAAATAAACCTCACTTGGTATCATGAACTGCAGCCGTCAACGTCTTGACTTTCTATGGGATCTTACAGAAATGTCCTGGGAAAAAATGCTGCTAAGATGATTGCCCTTGACAAGAAACAGCACCTCGGAATGAAGGCAGTTAACTTGGGATTCACAACTAAACAAGCCATGAAGAATGCCCAACAGCAGAAAGGCATCTCTGACTTGATGGTTCTGGAATTCCACGTGGAATGCGTACATTCTTGGTCTCTACAACTGCAAAGATATTAGAAAGGTGCCCCTTACGCTACCCAGTCATAAGCAAACTGAAATACCTTGATCCTCGTTACATGGCAGTACATCCAAATGACAGCACAACAAAGTTAGAAGCATTGCTTGAAATAATCCTGAATGCTAATTTGAGAACGACTTCCCACTGTGAAATCATCAGCACTCAGTTCAAACTACTACTGCAACATGCTCCGCAACAAAAGCATGAATTCACAGCCTTTGGATCAGAAGAGACCGATCAGAAGAGACCGATCAGGTCGACATATTCTTCTACAAGAAACTGGATGACAAACCAGAGTTCTCAGCTCTGGCAACTCATCAGACTTCTCTTGTGTCTCTCGCATGGACAAGCAGATGTCGAATGAGGCTTCTCAGGGAACAAAGATGTTGGTCGAAAACATGAAGGAAGAAACCTTTGTTGCACAAAGAAAGGTTCACGACAGTGTGTCAAGCCTAGGCTGCATAGTTAGTGGGGTGCCCTTCACAAAATCTCTCCAGACCAATCACCGGCAGGACTCCCACATTTTTTTTTTAATAGCCTTGCATTAACAAAATAAATAATATATTTACCGTAAAACCCTGCCTATAAAACACGTCTTATAGTCTGAAACTGAGATTTTGGGTAAGAATCTGGAGGCCAAAAGTGGTTGGATGTCTTATAGGCAGGGTTTTTAAGCAAGAGAAAATTGTGGTATTTTTTTAAAGCAGGAAATGAAACCAAAAAGGGGGTGTGGTGCGTCTTATACACGGGGTGCTTCTTTTAGAGGGGTTTTACTGTATATACCATTTATTTAGTTAATAATAAAAATAATCACCTATACGTTAAAAGCTTTAAAAATGGGACCACTAAAGTCATGATATCCGATGTTTGTTAAAATTTAAATAAAAGTGGGTAGATCAGACAGCTAGAAGGGGTGAGGAGGAGGCTGTACCATAAACAAATTTCAATAATCAGGCATACATTGAATAAATATGTTATGATTTTTCACATGTATCTTGATTTATTACCCTTAAATCTTGAATACTTTGTCCTGGAAAATGGTAATTTTGTCCTGAAAATGTCCTGGAAAATAATATTTCCATGGCCTTAGGAACCATGAAACAGCTGCTTCAAGTAATACCCAATATAAATTTTCTTTAGTTTTAACTTATTTATAAATGTTGTGGGGTTATTTTTTTATATAAATGAAGGGGTACATTGCAACTAGAGTGGGACTCGAACCCACACTTCTGCCAGTTCGGGGATGGCGTCCTAGCCATTTTCCTGTCCTGGATCCCTTTTGCTATCAACCTACTTGTGCGTGCATGTGTCATTTCACCTGGGGAATTCAGTGCACCTCACTACCCCTAGAATTGCAAGTCGCATGCTCGCACTTACAAATATTCAGGTAGTGTGCATATACAGGAATGGTTCAACACTTTACAGCACGCATCATCCTGGTCACTGCACCAGGATGGCCCTCGATTCCAACCCTTTGTCTATCTAGGCTACTTGATACAATTAACCTACCAACGTCTGCCTGTACATGTGGCATTTCATCTGGGGAGCTCAATGTACTTCATTACATACATTCATTACCCAGTTGGTTATCATTGTCCTAGGCTTCTCTCCCTTTCATCGTGCTATATGCATGAAAGTATATTTCCCTTATGTTGTGACAAATTATTACTTTTATAATGCAGGGTATCTCAATTAAATGGCTACCTTTGAAATAGCTTTAACATGGTGCTCATATTTTCTTTTAAAGTAAGTATCACGTTAGTTATGCTAATTTGAATGGCAGAAGTCTGTTTAATCCTGTTTTTTGTTCTAAGCAAAAATAGCCATAGCTAGATTTGTGCTTCAGACTTATGTCTTTCTAAACACAAACAATGGTTTTATGAAACTTCCTTAACTATCATAAAGAATTTTGTTACATGGTGTTCTTGTCTAAAAGTAACTACTAACTGTTAAGAACGTCATGTCATTTTGAATATTAAAAAAAAAAAGCCATGCGGAGGCAATAGTTTATCACCTATCTTTTGATTACCAGCACTGACTGTATTTTCTGGATCATGAACCAATGTGTTCGAATCATAATTAGTTTCTCATTTCACATAGATGTAGATTAATGTATTTATTTCGGTACTTAATATTACCATGCCATATATCAATAAGATTTGAAAGCTCAAAATAATTTCTTTCCCTGGATACAATGCTGAGTTTATTTTGATCACCCTGGGACATGCATTTATTGGTGTCACAGTATCTAGCAATTGAATGCAGGGTGGTTTGAAATCATTAGGTTGGTCTTCATGTTATGAATTACCCACGTTACTGTGTAACATGCACAATATATTAATATTATTGATTACAAGGATATCTTGATTTCGTAGTGTTATGCAACTGTTTTGTTAGTTTCCTCTATGGTTTTAAGTTTAGATTTTTATTCTTTGCTACAGTTTATTTGATTCCTCCTTTTTGGATTTCATTAATAATTCCTGAGTTAGCTGTGGGGAAGGTTATCCCTCACATGGCTAAGCATTGCAAATTTGAGCTGACAGTAAATTTCAGGGATGAAAGATCTCCGCGATTCCATGGATTTCCACGATTTTTACTGTGCTGTTCATAGGCTGCAGCACTATCAGTCTATCAGTGTATGCTAATACATTGTTCAAATGCTGCAGTACTATCAGCATCTGCTAATTTTATACGTTGTTCAAATGCTGCAGCACTATCAGCGTATACCAATATGTATGAAATCTGACTTCCGGGAATTTACGGTGATTCCATGACAGTGCTTAGCACGTGAGAGAATATCCTTATTTCCGCAGAAATTCGTCGTCGGTTTACAGGTATCCTCAGTGTAGGCATAAATTTCCTTTTTGTAAAATTGCCAGAGACCATTTTCATCCCTGAGTAATGTCCAGAAGGAAAACGGTCAACTAAGCACTGGTTGGATACCCGAGGATATCATATCTAAAATGTACGACATAAAGAGTTAAAGAATGGAGGGTGAGCTGATCTGCTGCTGAGGAGCATGGACATAGCTGAAAGTTAAAGAAACTCCTTGTTTTCGGCTGTCTAATTGAGGACACACACACAAAAGGACAGCTTAACTACCTGATACCTTCGGATATGCTGGAGATCAATTTGTATTTTTGGGGGGTCGGGTAAACATTTATTCATCAGAATATATACTTTTTTTCCAGTGCCGAGACACTGGCCTTCCGGCCGTATGCATTGAAAATATTTACACTATCAGTGTGAATGCCTAGATAATTGCTTATTACGCCCTGTTTTTCGCCGCACCATGCGCATAACTTAATTTAAGCTCACTCTACCTTAGTGTAGTGTCATTATACTAGTATTCATGATAACTTGGGTACTGCTACATTTCAATTTTATGCATCTCAATAGCAGGGTCCGTACGGTGCCTTGAATTTAACCTATTTTGGGTAATTAGTCTTAAAGCCTTGAATTCCATTAAACTGTTCCCATTGATCTAAATTAGTCTTAAATCGCCAGTCACCATTGGTTTCTCCCCCGGAAATCTAAATGAAAATAGTCTTGAATTCCTCAAAAATAGCCTTGAAATAGCCTTGAATTCAATATATTCGTGTGTATGTGCCCTGCAATAGTTAAAATGTAAAATGTAATTATTTGTCTGTCTTAGGTGTAGTATTAACAATTTGGAAGTAGTTCATGTCTGGTTAATAATTTGACTCAAAAATACAGTTGTGTGATTAAAAATGTCACTTCTTTGCCAACAGGTACCATATCAGTTGCTGCAACAAAGGAGAAATTCGTAGCAAAACATGCATGGGAACTTAGCCTGGAACCTGGTACACAAATACATGTGACAAGTAAAAATGTGAAGCCTGAAGACATTTACTGGGGAGGCGTCGTAAGTGAACAGTTATATTCTTATTTGGAGACCGAGCGGGACATAGCTCAGGCAGTAGAGTGTCCACCTGTGAAGGTGTGGGTCATCTGATCTATCCTGCTCAGTGGACACATCTGCAGTTTGGGCTATTTTCTTTTCCAACCAGTAGTCCACGACTGGTTCATCAAAGGCAGTGGTATGTGCTGTCCTGTCTGTGGGAAAGTGCATATAAAAGACCCCTTGCTGCTTATTGGAAAGAATAGCCTATGTGGCAGCAGTGGGTTTTCCCCCAAAGAAATATGTGAGAATGACGATATGTTTGATGTCCAATAGCCGATGATGAAAATCAATGTGCTCTAGAGGCGTTGTTAAATAAAACAATGCAACTATAGGCTTGCAGTAGTTAGCGGTGCCGTTTTAAAACAATGTTTGCTTGTCTGATTAAATCCGCTCTGATGTGACTAGGATGTAAAAGGCAACCGTGTGATTAAATGAGCATATACTCAGTGTGTATTTGAGAGAGACAGAGATCTGTAAAAGGGCTGACAGGCTTCACGGGTGGGGGATTGTTGGTCCAAAATGTGAAGTCAAATCAATGACTTGTAAAATTGATACACGGCCTGGCACTTGGCATTTAATAAGATGGGACACAGACTGGTTTGTTGAGCATCGCAATTAAGTTTGAAATCCTAAACAAACTATATTTAAGTATGCTTAGTTAGTAATCGGCAGTTTACAACTATTCCATTTATCGTAAATGTTCATGTGAATTTTAACTGACTACTGTAATTTTATGTTGCAGCTTAATGGAAAACATGGATATTTCCCCTCCAGAAATGTAATAGAACTAGAAAACGAGGTACCGAAAGTCATCCCTTCGATCCATGTACCCATTGGAGAACATGTAAGTTATGTAACTGGGTTAAAGAGTGGAGTGTTCACACAAAATGTGTCGCATCCACAGTTACCTTGAATGAAGATTAAATAGCATAATTCACAACACGACAAGGCATGTACAGTGGACCAAATATTTATTAATGTCTAATTATACATTAGTAATCTGATGAAACAGTAAAATAAACATGCTTCTCTTTAGATGACAGGATTGAATATATTCAAAAGATTATAGCAACTATTTTGTGTATTTGTATATTTGATCAATATCAATAGTGATGTTAAAATAGTGCACTCTATGATATGCAGAGCTGGATAGATTACTCTAATAGCTTACATGTTTATATTATGCAGTTAGCTTAGTGTCTGAATTTGAATAAATAAATGTTGTGGCCTAACTCTTGGTGGATCATATGGGACTCTGACGTAATAAATAACATCAGGGTATTCAAATGGGGTAATTACTTTGGACACATATCAAATAAAGAAGGCACTCCAGTCGCTCCAGAATGTAACCAGGCCTAAAAATGTAGGTCGGGTAATGTAACCAGGCCTAAAAATGTAGGTCGGGTGGGTGGTAAAGGTAATGCTGTATGCTACTGCTCTTGATTAAGTGAATGTCAAACTGCGACTGACCGTTTAAGCTTGTTTAGATTCATTCTAGTACTAACTACCTCTCTACAGTTCCACAATTTGTGGAACCTGGATACTTGTTTATCTATGGTGGTTTCACTGGATTATATTTACTTGGAAACACTCCGATGCTCATTGTCGTATTGTGTGTGAATTATTTATGTTATGTTGCATAGTCTGGTAAACACATAATCACTTATCTAGATTTAAATCTACATAGCCAAGTTAGATATAGTTGCACTGAATTAGTATTTGTTGCTGCTTAGAATTTAATGGAACCTGTTTCTGATCGAGAGTTTTGATAAACATGCCAAAATTAAATGTGCATCTTTACCCTTCAAATATCTCAAGTTATTCATTTTAATGAAAGGTTACTTCAACCTGAAGTAAGGTAAATGATAACAATCGACCTAATATATTTCTCTAACAAAAATGACAGAAACTCAAAATCATCGGATAATGCAAATTTAATAAATAGGTGCGAACTGGTGTTCTTCATTTTTGTTTTATAAATCTATTTACTTTCTAAATAACCTTTGATCAAATACATGATAGACACATTAAAGATGCCCGATATAGTCAACTGAGACGATAAACAAATTCCAACTATATTGTATAAATGACATCACATGTGGGATTCCCCTTTTGCTTTGAAGCATCCAATTGCTTGATAATATAAAAAACTAACGTAATCCCACCAGTGACGTCAATCATACATTAAACAAGCGCACAGACACCAGCACTCTCCTCCAACATATTCGGTTGTATAAACTGAAAGACAGCAATCGTGTGCTTGGTTGGTTTGTTTGTTTGTTTCTTTGTTGTTTTACGTCCTAGCAACATCTAAGGTCATATCAGGACGGGTCGTGTGCTTGGAGAGCATTTGTCAGAATACAGCTCCAGTCTCATTGGCCTATCCCGGATCTCTAATAAAATGATGCCTGCTTGAAAAGTGCTAATACATGCAGGAACAAGTCACATAGCTTCCTCATCTGGTGACAACAGTTTATTTATTATTTTATTATATATATTTGTTGTTGTTGATAAAAGTGTACTGATAATCTTCAGCATAGATGACTGTCAATTTTTAAGAAGCTAAAGTAGTTAGGAAATTTCGTTAATTCTTTCTAAATGTACATTTCATTGATTTTTGTTATTGGTGTACTCATCTGCTCATCCATCCCCCCCCCTACCCCCCTTCACCACCCTCCCCCCTATAGTATATGCAGCCACCCACCTGATGAACCTGTAAAGAACCTTTCATATTTGGACCAGAGGGGATGACCGAATGAGTTGAGCGTCCATCTCCCGTTTTGGTAGATCGTGGGATTAAAATCCACAGGTTCGAACTCTGGTCAAGTCAAACCAATGACTTAAAAATTTATACTCGTCGCTTCCTAGCCAGGCACTCGGCATTATTAAGCTAGGGCAAGGACTGGTTGGCTCAGTGTCAGGATAATGTGACTGAGTGGGATATCAGATCATGGTGCTTGTGGCCTGGTATCCATGTGGGGCAGCACTATGAAGTCCCCATGATTGCGCACTGTCCCAAGTTGGTAACCGTCCTGATATAGCCTTAAATGTTGCCAGGAAGTAAAACTCCAACAACCAACCAACATTTCCTATTTCTGTTTCTGACACTGAACAGCGGCCAGTCTCGGGCGGTGCGAATCCGGCTGAGGCTGAGGTGAAGCCCCCTGCAGCGGCGGCCGCCGCCCCAAATGCTGCAAGTGCGCCACCTCCATCAGACGGCACGGAGGCACAGAAAGAAGAAGAGGAGGAGGAGGAAGATGACGAGGGGGAGGAGGAGGAGGAGGGGGAGGAGGATGACATGGGGGACGAAGACGACGAAGAGGAAGGAGATGAGACGGAGTCGAGTGGTGACCCTACAGAGGCGGGACAGGAAGGGGCGCAGGACACACCCCACGGTGAGCAGGTGGAGAAACCCCAACACGTTTCTCCCGAGGGTGAAGATAAAGGTGAGCTGTTATTTTATTTTTGTATTTCTTTTTTTGTGTCATGTCCATTAACTCGGATGTGCTTTTGCACGTAGTCTCACACTTAGCATTTCTTGGTGGAGTCTTGATATAATTGCATAGCCTACTAGTACTATCTAGCTAACACGCTGATGACTAGGTCTATCTGAAACCATAAACTCACCACTTAATACGCGCCTATCCTCTTCGTGTGTTAATTGCTCGATTTCGTAAAGTTGCATTTCTAACCACGTTTGATTTGGGTGATTGAGTCATTTAACTCATTTACTGAAACTAGATAGTGGTATAGCTAATCGTGTTCGCATTATAACCAAATATACTCTCTATAGGCAATGTTATGCTATCTCATATTTTTTAGATTTTTGTTATGTGTACAATATCGCATTATTCTGAACGTTTAGTAAATTCGGCCTTGCGCCTACAATTCTTAGAAAAATTTAAATGACATACGAAACCTCTTTCCAAATACTGTATGACCTCTTGTAATTAGTATATTTGTGTTAATGTGAAAAGTGTGTGAGTTTTTGTTAACATTGAAATGTTATAGACATATTTTTATGAAAAACCAAAATGATAATAAATTCGACTGACTTTTCACCACTATGCATATGACCGTTGCTGCCAACACGGCATTAACTCATCAATCAATCATCAAAGAAAAATATCCAGTCTTATAACCCAACGGGTTTTATTGAAGTAACTGTTGTAAATATATTGTGAGATTTAAAAGAAATTGTTGAGCGTGGTTGCTGCACCTTTTCAACTAAATCTTGGTTTTCTGACTGCATCAGTGCTGCTGGAATTTCACACCCTGATTGAGAGCCGCTTCAGCACCATCCTCCCCACATCGTATTGATATATTATTCACAGTGACTGTGTCTTGTGTCACAGCGGAATTCCTGCTAGAATAGACCGATCTCGGTGAAACATGTATTGGGTAAATGTCAATATAACCATAGATGGCACAAACATAGAACAAGTATCCGAATTCATATATCTCGGACAAAAGATTACAAATGATGGGAGATGTGAGGAAGAAATTAAAAGAAGGACAACAATAGCCCGAACAACATTCTCCAAAATGTATAGAGTGTTAACATCAAGTAAGATATTAATACAAACAAGGAAGCGTATTCTTCAGTGTTATGTGTGGTCTACTCTAATGTATGGGGCAGAGACATGGACAATCTCTAAGAAAATGTACAAACGTTTAGCAGCATTTGAGATGTGGACTTATCGAAGGATGATGAAAATATCATGGACAAAGAAGATCACCAACAAAGAAGTTCTCAGAAAAATTAAAAATAAGAAAAGCTTGTTTGCCACTATACAGACAAAGAAACTTATTTATTTTGGCCACATCATTCGTCAGAGTTCAATATACCGTACATTGTTGGAAGGGAAGGTGAATGGCAGCAGAGGGAGAGGGAGACCAAGAACATCATGGTTTACAAATATTTCACAGTGGACAGGCTTGAATTATTCACAGTCTATCAGAACAGCACAACATGGGGACAAGTGGAGAACCATTGCATCCAACCCTCGACTAGAGGATGGAACTATTGATTGATTGAGTGTTGGGTAGCCACATATTTTTGTGTTGACCGGCGTACGGAACGCCGGCCAAGTTGTCGGTTCATGGCGTGGCCGCGCCCGCCCTCACGGGCGAACCCGAGACAACCGACCAGACGAATTGCCAACGTCAGTCCCCCATGGGGTGGTCGTTTTTGAGCCACTGGTGCTTTTGTTGGTTTGGTTTTTGTGTGGGGCTCGGTTCTGGTTGAGTTTCGGGGTAGCTCTGCTACTTGGCTACCGATACGAGGGATAGGCTCCTCGGCACAGTTATGCGGAGACGCTGCGTACACTAGTGCATACATATATGTCTATATATGTATATTTTACTTAAAAATAAGGGGAATCGCTGCCCAAATTTTTTGTAGTAGGCCTTAACAATTTTAGTAGGGGGGGTTTTCCTTACTTATGGGGGTCTAGGAGGGGTTTTTCGGACTGTTAGAAGTTGTTTTTATGTTCGGGGAACTTTTGCTAATACTAGTTGTGGTTTTGCAGATGGCGGCCAAACAACGCAGACCGGTGGTACCACCGGCAGACCCCCAATCAGACGACGAGCCTGATGACAGTGCGAGTCAGCCGGACACACATGCAGTAGCAAGTAGGTCAGATAGACCTGACGTAATGGCCCTAGTTGATCCCGTACCGGGCGCAAGCGGAGCACTGCAGGCGGGACTTGACCCGACAATAGAGGCACGCCTGGACGAACTACTGACGTGGAAAATACAACAACAATTGGACACTCGTAATCCTACATGGACCCATGACATTTCTGATAGTGATTCTGGAGGGGCGGTGTCGGTGGTGTCACAGCAAACCACGCGTTGTGTGCCAGTGAAATCCAAGAAAAAGTAAAAGGAAGGAAAACACGACTCAGATTCTACAGCATCTGAGTCGGGGCTCTCCGAAGGAGACAGATATCAGCGACCTAAGGTCACATCCAAGAAGGTGAAAAAGGACAAGAAAAAGAAATCTAAGAAGAGACATTCCTCTTCTTCAGACTCGTCTGAGTCTTCTTTCCCTTCCTCAGACTCAGATGCCAAGGCTGATGGTGTCATGGAGAAGAGACTAGCGAAGGATTCCAAAAAGAAAATCCTGGATCCTAAAAGTTCTGTGCGTGTGCGGTCGTTGCTGAGGACAGCCTTGGAGGGGCACTTTGATACTTTTAAACCTACTGAAGTGATTGGTGAGGGTGCTGAGAAGTACACTGGTATCAAGGGTGTGAAGGAATCTTTCATTCGTGAAATGGATTCAGATTTGATCATGACCGATCAAATGAAGAGGTATGAACACATGCTGCACATTCTACAGACAGCCATTCTGTCAGCAATGGCAGCGATTGTCCCAGTGGCGAATCGTATGTCCAAGGAGCAAAAATTCACCACGTTGGCAGAAGGCATGAGTGATGGGCTGGAGCTGTTAGCAGCAGCCAGCACTTTTGCGACATTCCGTAGGTTTGAGAACGTATTTAAAGGTGTAACAACAGATGCTGGTAAGGAGGTTACCAGGTCTAAGCGAGTCAAGGACAAAAAGGGAAAAGAGTTTACGCTTTTTATGCCACCAAAACCCATCAAGGGCAAAACCTGGGACAAGACCTTGATGTTTGGGGGCCAACTCCAAGCGCTGCTTAAGAGGGTGGAGTCAGGCTCAAAGTGTGGCAAACAGATGGGAACCAAGCGTAAGGTCGAGGACTCTTACAAGGCCAAGAAACAGAGGTTTGATCGCCCCAAGAGAGGAGCGTTCAGAGGAGGCAGAACTGGCTTCGGTCAAGGTGGACCTCCCTTCCGTGGCAGATCACAGAGGAACTCGTTCGGCTGGAACGAGTTCAACAGGCCCAACTTGGGCAGACCGGCGACTCCTCAAGGCCGAGGGGAGGAGCCAAATAGTGCCAGCTGCGACTTCTCCCGTAGTACAAGATCTGGTAAATTTAAAGTTTATTGCGGGCAATGTAGCCAACTGCGGGCAATATTGGTCGGAGCTTACCCATTCGGCAGAAATTCTTAGCTTGGTAGAAGGGATTAAAATTCCATTTGACGTTTTACCAAAACAAGACCGACGGCCAGTTCCTTACAAATTCGGTAAACGGGAGGAGAGAAAGGCTGATTTAGAAGTAGAGAAATTGCTTTCGGAAGGTGTGATTGTAGAAACAGGTCACAAAAAAGGGGAATTCATCTCTAATATCTTCCTGAGAAACAAGCCGAATGGGGAATCCAGAGTAATACTGGATCTTACTGAACTAAACAAACATGTCACTTTTGAACATTTTAAAATGTTTTCGTTAAAAACGGCGTTAGATTTAACAACGCAGGGAGCATGGATGGGGAGCATAGATCTGAAACATGCTTACTATTCAGTCTCGGTAGATTTTCATTTTAGAAAATTTTTGCAGTTTGTTTGGAAAGATCAATTGTATGAATACACTTGTATGCCCAATGGGCTGTCAGTTTGCCCTCGGTTATTCACTAAACTGTTGAAGCCAATCTATGCAAGATTAAGCCGACGGGGGGTTATTTCTTTCCCTTATATAGATGACTCGTTTGTCATTTCGGACACAGAAAAGGGTTGCCAGTTAGCATTACAGGCTCTTAAGACAGAACTCACAGAAGCAGGGTTCTGCGTACACAATAAGAAATCTATTCTTAAACCTACACAAGAAATTAAATTTCTTGGGTTCAATCTCAACACCATCACAATGGAAGTTTCACTAACTAAAGATAAGATAGAGAATTTTGTTGACTTTGCAACCGGTATCTTAAAAATAAGAAAGAAAGTAAAAATCAGGAGAGTAGCAGCAATCATAGGGATCATGATAGCTTATGCTCAGGGCCTGAAATACGCACGAGCACGCATTAAATCTCTGGAAATAGATAAAAAGTGCACTTAAACTAGCGAAAGGAAATTTCGATAGGAATATGATCATTTCACAAGATGGGATGGAGGATTTAAATTGGTGGCTAGCCAATATTAAGGGGACACCACAGAAAATGCAGCTAGAAGAAGTAGAGCTAGAAATAAGCACAGATGCCTCACTCGAGGGCTGGGGAGCCCAGGAGGGTAGCAGGGACACAGGAGGCAGATGGTTGACTACAGAAGCAGATGACCACATTAATGTCTTAGAACTGAAAGCCATTCTTCTGGGGTTGTGCAGCCTAGCAACAACCAGGAAATCTCATGTAAAATTGTTTACGGACAACTTAACAGCACTCGCTTACGTGCGTAGAATGGGTGGTACAAGATCAGTTAAATGCAATGAGTTAGCTAAACAGATTTGGCAATGGGCTGAGGCCAGAGATATCTGGCTGACCATACAATGCATACCCAGTAAAGATAATGTAGTGGCAGACAGGCGTAGCAGATGTTTTCATGACCACTTAGAATGGAGTCTCTCCCCCAACATTTTTGAACAAATTTGTAACATTTGGGGGACACCAGAGATAGATTTGTTCGCTTCACGCAGGAATTTTAAGCTAGGGAAGTATGTCTCCTGGCATCCAGAACGGAGGCTTGGAGAGTTGATGCTTTCAGCTTCGACTGGGGTAACCATTCCTTTTATGCTTTCCCCCCATTCAGTCTGGTGGGCCGAGTGGCCCGAAAGCTACACCAGGACGGGGCCACAGCAGTTCTGGTGGCACCCCTTTGGGAAACCCAACCTTGGCTGGCAGCAGCGAAGGGTTGGGCCAGGCACCACATCACGTTCCAAGGGGCGCCAAACAACCTGACCCACAGAGGGCCGCTGGCAAGAAGGGGAAACGTCAGTTCCACCCCCTTGGTGGCATTCCTCTTCTGAGAAAACATTTGGAACCTTACGGTATCGATAAAGTTACGTTAGAGAGACTGGTGTCATCAGCGTGGAG